>OY987327.1:75781181-76297257 GCA_963920685.1 Polydrusus tereticollis
TCACTCACGTTTTCAGCTATAACTTATTTGTATTCTCGCCAAACTATCTACGGCTATCATGTCAGAAAAACTTCAGGTTTTTAATCCAATACATAGTGATGAGTCAATCATTCGAGAAGAATGGCATACATACCATCCGTTTACCACTTCTTTCAACAACAATGACGTAATTGAGATTGTCATCAATCAACAAGATGTATTTTTGGATATGAGCGAAGCCCAACTCTACATTGAGGGTGAATTTAAGGAAGAAACAACTGCTGGAAAAACCGGCAATTGTTCTTTAACAAATAATGCTGGTGCATTCCTTTTCGAGTCCATATCTTATGAAGTCAATGGCAAGGAGATTGAAAAAATTAGAGATCCTGGTATCGTTAGTATGGTTAAAAGTTTGCTATGTTTAAATGACCAAGAAAGTCGTGCTTTGAGATTGCAGGATGGAATTGGCCCAGTGGTGTACTAAAAACGTTAGAGAGCACTACAAACGAGTTTAATCTACGTATTCCTCTCTCTTTCTTGCTAGGTGTTTTTGCTGATTATAAGAATGTAATTATGGGAAAACAAAAAATTAAGCTTGTACGTGCTCGACATGATGATAACTGCTATAAAAATGTTACTGCTAATGGCGATAAAAAGGCTGCCATAACTTTAAAGTCTATCGAGTTGAAAGTTAGACACATATATCCGAGCGATGCAATAAAATTGAGACTTTTAGATGACATTGCTGAAAATAAACCGATTTTTATCCCTTTTCGAAATTGGGAAATACACGAATTACCCGCATTAAAAACAACTAAGAAAGATATTTGGACCGTTAAAACAATGTCTGAACGTGCTCGATATGTCATTGTATTTTTTATGGACAATCGTAAGGATAATTTTAAGTCCGACTGTACATATTTAGATAATTTGAGTATCACTGATGTTAAATTGTTTCTAAATTCCGAAGTGTATCCATATGAATCGTTAAACTTAAACTTTAACAATAGACAGTTTACGGAAGCTTACAGGATGTACACGGAATTTCAAAAATCATATCTAGGCAAGCCGACTAGTGAACCACTAATGGATTTTGCGGCGTTTGCCAAAAGGACTCTTTTTGTAATTGATTGTTCTAAACAAAACGAGAGCATCAAGAGTGCAACAGTTGATGTCAAGTTAGAATTTCAAAGTTCTGAAAACTTTTCGAATAATGCACGTGCCTTCTGTATCATTGTTCACGATCGTATTCTCGAGTATCAAGCTTTAACTGGACAAGTAAGAGACCTTATGTAATCAGTTTGATTTGAGTCTTCAGACAATAAAGTTCGTTGTAGTCGATATTCAAGGATTTAACATACCTGAATTTTGCGCTAAAGAATTGGCTATTTATGACGGGAATAGTATGAAAAGTTACTTTTTTAAACCAGTTAAACCATTCGACACCTTAAGTAAGGCTTGCAAGAAACAAGTCAAATATCTATTTGGAAATCATCATGGTATCCTTTATAATTATGGTGATACCGATTACAAGGAACTACATAATATCATATCCAACAATCTGATAGACGCAGACATTATTTACGTTAAAGGACGTGTTAAAGAGGAATTTTTAGTTAAAACATTTTCGGAATTAAACTGCAGGACGCCATATATTATAAACTTAGAAGACAACATTGGTGTACCAAAATTAGAGAAGGGAGAGAGAGTTGATGGTTGTAAATATCACATTTTAGATATTCATGTTTGTAGTATTAGAAATGCCAAAGTGTTGTATCGATATATTTATAGTCTTTTACCTTAATAAATATTTAAATTTTTCAACAAGCCAGCTTTTATTTATTTCCCACGTAGCTCAAACGTTTTTGTTTCTTTATCGGGGTTGTGTTCTGTAACAGAGGGGTCAACAGGGTCTGTTAAACAGGGTCTGTTAAACAGGGCTGTTCAGGTCAACAGGGTCCGTTGAACAGGGTCTGTTAAACAGGGCTGTTCAGGTCAACAGGGTCCGTTGAACAGGGCTGTTCACGTCAACAGGGTCCGTTGAACAGGGTCTGTTGAACAGGACTGTTCAGGTCAACAGGGTCCGTTGAACAGGGTCTGTTAAACAGGATCCGTTGAACAGGGTCTGTTAAACAGGATCCGTTGAACAGGGTCTGTTAAACAAAGTCCGTTCACAACGGATCTATTTAGAATTAGGCTCTGTTTCGAAACTATCAGTTGCTCTCGAACCTATGACGAAGGTAGTTGAAGAGAAGATCAAAGATCATTTAAGTAATATTCGTGCGCTGAAGAAACGTATAAAGCTTTACGAAGACCGAAAATCTTTGGTTAAGTTACTGTCAAGACTTAATATTCAAGATGAGTGTTCAAATCAGATATGAAGTTGGAGATGACGTTACAGTAACATTTTCTACTGCAGACGAGCGAGTTATCGTTGAGATTGCTGAAGGAGAGCTATATTTTTCCAATTATGATTTTGAGGAGTTTATAACTACCTACAGCGGTGTTCATGGATACTGGCCTGAAACTGCTATTATAATTGACAACTACAATTTGCGTTTCCATACATACCTCGGCAGCCGATGTTTAACATTTGAAGAAAATGAGCAATACTTGTTTTGTTGGGATGAAAGTCTTATAGATTTATTCTCTAAACACATTGAGAATTTATATAAGATAAATTGTGTTTGCTTTAAAGATTAATATACTTGAGTCTTTTTGTAAGAAATGAAACTATGATTTAAAAACAAAGCATGTTTATTAAAAACGCAACAAGAACAGCTAAAATCACTAAATATATTAAAGTATAACTAGTCTTTTATTTGGTATAAAACAACTTTACTCAGGTCGACATTTTGTAAACGACTCATGATGTCACCCTAAACACGCGATATGTATTTGCAATCTTTCGCCCTCCTACCGTTAGGGCAATAGCTATATCAACTTTGGCCCTATTGGCCCGATCAACCCGGTTCTTTTTTAAACGACTCATGACGTCACCCTAAACACGTGACATACATCAGCTGTCGATTTTGACATTTGACAGGTGACATCTGACAGGTGACAGTTCTTAATTGACAGGTGACAGGTGTCATTTTCGGGTCATGCGCAAGAACCCATTTCATAGACCCCAACTACGCATGCGCAATATCCTAGGCCCATTGGTTCCGGAGATATGAGTCATAAAAATCCCTCCGAAAATTAACATTGGAGGGCCCAGCCTGGTTTACCCTAATTTTGTACATTATAAAACACCACCATAACCCCACTTAAGGACCTTTTGTTCCAGCAATCTAATCAGATGTGCCCCCGTGGTTTCACGTTGTCAA
This sequence comes from Polydrusus tereticollis, assembly GCA_963920685.1. Taxonomy (NCBI): domain Eukaryota; kingdom Metazoa; phylum Arthropoda; class Insecta; order Coleoptera; family Curculionidae; genus Polydrusus; species Polydrusus tereticollis. The sequence continues at coordinate 75,784,490 of OY987327.1, forward strand.
ACATTGTTTAGCAGTTTTAATCTATATGCTCTCGTAGCGTATTTTGCAAGGCTTTGAGGTTCGGCCCCAGAGGTTTATGGTTCAATTCCCGCTGACTGCACAAACTTTTTTTCTGTTATTATTTATTCATTATGTTGTTCAATATTGATTATTTAGATAGATGTTCAGGTTAGGTACTTGGGTTTGGGTACTATTGAGAACGTGCTACGTCATCTCTCCTCCGCTATAAATGTAATAACACGTGACCATGGGTCATAAAGTTGGGTTAGAATCTTGAAATAATGTGGGTTGATAATACCAGGGGGCGCCACTTAGACTAAGACGGGTCCTATATTACCGACATCGGATACCCTCGGGCGATCATCGGGTAACCATCGGGTGACCACCGCTCGGGGTCGCTGACCTGCCAGGCCAATAGGGCCCTATATTACCGGCATCGAGCAGTTATGACGTCAGACACTAGATGGCGATAGTAGCTGGGTTCCACTTAGGTTAAGAGAGGATGGCGGCTTCCAGGAAAAGTGCCACGCCCTAAAATGGCGATAAAAATGCAGATTTCAGCCTCCATGTTATTTCTTATGGGATTTTGGGTTAGAAACGGCACTGCTATTCTACTATAAGTGTAGAATATTTTTTGATAATGTGTTAGGTATACTGAACGAAAAAGCTCCAAGAAAACAAAAGCTTATTAAATTTTATTATAAAGAATGGTTCAATGATAGGGTAAAAATTGCAATTACTGAGAGGGATAATAGTTACAAGAATTATAAGGTAAATAAAACTGAAGAAAATAGAGAAATATATAAACAATATAGAAACAGGGTTTTAACAGTTGTAAGGGAAGAAAAAAAACATTTTTATCACAAAAAAATTGATGATGTTAAGAGTGATCCAAAAAAGATGTGGGAAACATTGGGCGAACTAATAACTGATAGAAAAAAGAAACAAATTGAAAGATTAGAGTTGAATGGGATTGTTTGGGAATCAACAAATTCTATTGCTGAAGAAATGAATAAATACTTTGTTGATAGTGTTAGAGAAGTAGTGGCTACAATTGATATACAACATTCACTACCAGATACATTCATTCAAAACCAACAAGACACTCTTAACTTTTTCCAACTGATTGACGTAAAACAATTACAAGAAATCCTATTTAGTTTGCCTAATAAAGCAAGTCCTGATGACATATCTGTAGAGTTCCTTAAAAACACTTTTGAAAACATTAAGGAACCTTTATTACATCTAATAAATACTTCACTTGAGATTGGTAGGGTACCATTATTGTTAAAAATTTCACATGTTATACCAGTTCAAAAAATTAAGGGAGCAATTAAAGCAGAAGACTTTAGACCAATTAATGTATTATCAACGATTGAAAAAATATTAGAGAGGGTGGTATATAACCAGCTTATTAATTTCATTGAAGTGAACCATATTTTAATTGAAAATCAGTCAGGGTTTAGAAAAAAGCATAGCTGTGAATCTGTGATGCAGCACATTCTTTATGAATGGAAACATTTATTAGATGATAATTATATTGTTGCTGCTGTTTTCCTGGACTTAAAACGAGCTTTCGAAACTATAGATAGAGCAAAGTTAATTTTAAAATTAAAAAAATATGGTATAGTTGACATGGCATTGGCCTGGCTTGTGGACTACCTTGACCACAGATTGCAGGTAACAAAAATCGGTGGGCAACTTTCATCGGAGATTGAGAATGATATTGGCGTGCCTCAGGGTAGTACTTTGGGACCTTTATTGTTTATAATTTATATTAATGACATAGCGTTGGCGGTTAAGGAATGTTCACTGCATTTGTTTGCAGACGATACACTTGTATATTATTACTCAAAAGATCTGAAGACGTTGATTGACACTGTGAACGTTGATTTGGGTTGCCTACATGGGTGGTTCAACAGTAATACCTTAAAACTTAATGCAAAAAAATCAAAATTTATGATAATTGGTAACAAAAATGTACATGATTCTGGTATAGCAAAGAATATTCAAATTAGGGTAGGTAAAGAAGGTGTTGAACTGACTTCAAAACATAAATATCTGGGGTTTATTATTGATCATAATCTTAAATTTAAGGATCACTTGGAACATGTTATTGAAAAAATTACGAAGGGTGTAAATTTTCTTTCTAGGTTCACAACTACTCTGTCTCGATGGACCAAAATTACTGTTTATAACACCTTAGTCTTGCCTCATTTTATATTTAGCTCATCAATATTGTATTTGGGTAATGGGAATGAACTGAATAGACTTCAAAAATTGCAAAACAGGGCAATGAGGGTCATTCTCAATGAAAGACGGGACACTTCTATTGGGAGTATGTTAAAAAAACTTGGTTGGCTCCCAATAAATAAATTTCTTATTTACCAGAGCATGATCCTAATATACAAAATCCAAAATAACTTAACACCAGATTACTTGACTAACAAATTGGAAAACCATGTAATAATGCACTCTTATAATACAAGAAATAAAAGAAATTTTTATGTTACAACTAAAAATAAGAAAAGTACAGAGAATGGACTGTATCATAAAGGCTTGTTGGAGTTTAATAAGCTTCCAATCGAAATTAAAAATGTGGCCAATGTTAAGCAATTTAAAAATGTGCTAAAGCAAAGACTATTGCGAGAATGATAGTTTAAGTGCATGTCAAGCTTTGAGTCGAGAGTATAGATTTATGATTTACTCCTATGGGTAATGCGTAATAACTTTACATTATAATAGTAAACTACGTTTTTTTTGTTTTTTTTGAGTTGTATGGTTTGTATATGTATGACTTTAGACATTAGGATGATTTTGTGCAGTATTAAGCTGATTTTTGTAAGCAAATTCGGATATAATGTTGTAATTTGTTATTAGCCAGGTGCTAAATAAAGGATCTATATACCATTTGCTCGAAAAAAGTTATACCTGGTAGATTTCGTTCCGAGCAACTTCCTTCACACTTTGTTCAGGCTTAGGACTGGTCCAAACTCCATAATCACGACTGCTAGTATAACCGACTGATAGAATTTCATCCGGTATACAGGGTGTTATTTAAGTACGTCGTCAAAGTTCAAGAGGTGATGCTAATACGAAAAGTTTATATAAACATAAGTTCGGTAATGCTTCGTTTGCAAGATAAACTTAAAAAAAAAATGATTTTTTCGTAAATATTTTAATAATCCTTTAGCTGATTTTGTTGAAATTTGGCAGGATTATTTAGGGTAGTAAGGGACTAATTTAGCCCAAAGGCACCTTAACCTTAACAAATAAAAAATGTGCGCCACTGATTTTTTTTTCAATTTTTGTATTCTTTTGGCAATAGGCAACTAAAACTGCAACTTTTTTATTTTTCGCATTTTTTTCGTACCTTGCTTCGTTTTTGGGAAAAATAACTTAAAAATCACTTTATTGCAATCGATAAAAAAAAATTGTATTTTATAAATAAATAAAAACTGTTTTTATTGTTGTCCATGGACAAGGAATAAAGTGATTTTTATTTATTAATTAAATTAACTGTTTTTCATCAAACAAATAACGTCATGTACAAAAAAGTAAGAATGTCATGGTCAAACAATTGTTCAAACAAATTTGACTTTGGCATAACTAACATAAACAGTTCATACGTAATTATTTGATCGTAATTAGTTAAAGTGTTTTTAAGAGTTTTAAGCTATAAAATTCGTTGCTGATATTACAAAATAGTTCAGTTTACAAACTCAGAAGTGGCCGATATGCATTTTGTCTATGGAATGACCCAAGGCAATTCCAGAGCGGCTAGACGCATTTATCAAGAGAGTCAACAAAATGGTGGGCTCCACATTTTTATTATAATTTTCACACTTCTAGACCACTGTGCGTTGAGGTCGCGGACCACTGTGCCATCCAATGCCAAGTTCAATTAAACAAGAATCAGCACTTTCGGTGTATAAATACCCGAACATTGGATGGACACGGCACCTTCGTCTCAACGACTGGTCAACTACCCTGCGACAGGAGTGCCCAAAGTGTCACATATACTCGAGGCCCCTCTCCTGATCGATCTATAAGTACTCCCCAAAAGTCCCCTCAGCTCCAGGTCTCTCCGACTCCCGTCCTCTGGAGGCAGAGCTACGTAAGGCCCCTCAGGCGCACCCCGTGAGAGCCCCCATCAACAGTGCCAGACTGGTCCGCACCCCCCGGAGACATGCTGGGTTTTCTCCGAGCCTCCTGGTAAATTTCTTAACGAAGAATTAATAAACACCTGTATTGTTTTTAGCCGAGTGGTTTTCATTCACCCCCGTTAGGGAAACAACCCCCAGTTGTGACAATATCATATCACATACATCATTGTACCAAATAGACCAACATTTATAAAAAATACATGAAAGGCTGTGCGAATAAGGCACCTTTCAAAGATCGGCTGCTCTTATTGGGAGATCTGCAACAGTAAGAACAGTGGAAATGGAGGAAGCAGTTTTACATACATGAGGTTGAGCGTAGCTCCGATACAAGTACAAGCAAAATTGCACAACAATTAAACATTTCTCACTGTATGGCAGATTTTAAGGGAATATCAACTGTATCCTTACCACATATAGCGTGTTCAATCGTTATTACCTGGGGATTTTTCCCAGCGAGTAGTTTACTGTACTTGAATTTTGCAATACTAGGTAGCATCTCCGACATTTCTATCCCATATTATGTTTACCGATGAAGCGTATTTTTCCCGAAATTTAATTATGAACCTTCATAACAATCATATCTGGGCTGAAAAAAATCCCCATGCGGTTATAGAAAATAATTATGAACAACAGTTTTCCGTGATTGTTTGGGTTGGTATTGTGGGTGTATATGATTGGAACTCATTTTCTAACACCAAGATTAAATGGTCAAGAGTATCGTCATATCTTGAAATTTGTATTACCTGAACTATTAGAAAATGTCCCACTGTCAGCAATGTGGCTCATGCACGATGGGGCCCCACCTCACTTTAGCATAGAAGCACGTCAAGTTCTGTTCTGGATGCAACTTATGGAGAAAAGTGGATCCGTCGCGCAGGTCCACTGTCATGACCACCCAGGTCACCGGATGTAAATCCCTTAGATTTTTTCCTATGGGGGCATTTAAGGTGCCTCGTTTATAAAACTCCAGTCAAAACTGAAGAAGTAATAATCCAACGGATACGGGTTTCATGTGATTAGATAAGACATACGCCGGGAATATTTTAACGTGTTCGGCAATCGATATTAAGACGAGGTAATGTTTGCATTGAAGTTGAAGGAGGATATTTTCAGCAACTATTGTAAGTTTCGTGATACTTATTGTTAGATGTTTTTTTACTAAAAAAAATAGCGTACCATTTGGTTGAGTGTGGTTTTAATAAAGCGTTTTTCTTGTTTGTTTTTTTAATTTCCGGCGTTACCACTATGCACGCCACTGGCAAAATAAGACAAATAGTTTTCAGCTTAAAAAATTCATTTGTATTCAATTAAAACTGTCACCAAGTTCCAATGTTATATTAGTTGGCGTCTTCTTGTTACTTAGGATTTTTTTTTAATATTTCAACACCCTGTAAAAAATATATATTTATTTTTATAGTAATGTTTAGGAGAAAACGATTTTTTCTAAAAGTTTGACACCCTGTATCTTAAAAACGAAGCATTATCGGACCTATATTTGTATAAACTAGTCGTCTTAGAATCACTCAAAAAGAATCACTCAAGAACCGACCAACCCTTGAAGTTTGGCCACGTACTTAAATAACACCCTGTATAATAAAAATTATTTTTTTATCAAAAATAACAAAAACTGTAACATTCTCGCGGAACGAACCTAAATGTAAAAAAACAATCATCAAATATGTGACAATTTATGATGTTGTGCTAATTGTGTTCAGGAGTTTATTTACTTCATTACCTTTTCGTAATAATTTAATTTAAAATGTACAATAAGAAAAAAGTTAAATCACCCTAATGATTTTTAAATCGGAGCCCACATCGTAGTCTTAACGTCTGCGTTTAAATGACCACTTTTTTAATTAACTGTTTTCAGCCGCTTTATCCATTAATTAATTAATGTTCATTAGGAAGATTTTGATACGTCAAATCTTTAATTTTCTTTAATTATTTACATTACTTTTGATTATTATTTACTAACTGTTAATGAAATACGGGTATTATCTTGGGAGAATGAGATTGTTGTTGTGCGTTGCTAATAGTAAAATTTTAATTTCTAATTATTGTCAATGCTGGTGATAACGAGTGATTATTAATTATTTTGCTCAAGGGCGGCTGTGACCCAATATACATAGTGTAGCAGTAGCGCGTAGATTAAATCATAGGGCGAATTTGCAAGAAAGCAGCGTTGTCACGTTGAAAACCTAAAATAATGTTTTTTGACGGTATGTAATATAAAATCCTGAGCTATCTTACTTTGAAAGCCTACTTTATATGGCCGCCTCCTACTTCTAGACACCTTCTGATGTTTCTTCTTACCCTCAGAGACACATTAACCAATACGTTTGGAGAATTATTAATTTCGGCAATTTTTTCTGAAATCCTTCGTTTAAGATCATTTATATCCTCAATTGGTGTTCGATAAATGGAGTTTTTTATAAAAGGCCACAAGAAGAAATCGCAGGGTGTTAAATCGCAGGAACGAGGTGGCCATATTTGTTGCATATTTCGGCTTATAACTCTGTTTTCAAAAAAATCACTTAAAAAATTTAAATTTTCTCTGGTTACATGAGGTGTAGCGCCATCTTGTTGGAAGTAACCTTCCCGCAATTCATCATCGTGAAGCTCATTAATAACTGTTGTCAGAATTTCGATCCGATATCTCTCAGCTGTACCTAATTGTGCCATCAAAGTAAATTGGCCTACTATTCTTCTAGAACTAATTGCTGCCCACACACCAACTTTTTGAGGATGAAGAGGTCTTTCTACAAAAACATGCGGATTTTGCGTATTCCACATTCGCATATTTTGTGAATTAACATAGCCTGATAAATAAAAATAAGCCTCATCGGTAAAAAATGTTTTTTTAAAAGCACCACTATTTTCTTCTTGAAAATTGTTTAAAAACCATTCACAAAAATTAAGTCTTTGGGGAACGTCATTGGGAAGGAGTTCATGAATAGCCGTAACACGATAAGGGTATAGATGCAGCTCCTTTTTCAAAAGTGTTTGGCATGTACTGTAGCATAAATCCGTTTGCTGAATTTGTTGAGATAAATGCCTAATAGAAGTTGAAGGATTATTTTCCATAATTTGTCGCGCTTCTTCAATAACCTCATTCGATCGTTTCGTTGGTCTTCCAGCCCCTTTTTTATGTTGAACAGAACCAGTCTGACGAAATTTATCAATTAGGTATTGTGACCCAGTACGAAAATTATGAAAGGTCACCGCAACATCAGGAAACTCGGTTCAAAATTCATCAAAGCAGTCATGCATAGAGTAATTCCACACACCGCCTATTTTGTTTCCATTTCTAAAAAAACTTTCAACAATAAAAATTTTTTGTGCTTCACTAAATATTTTTACTGTAGAACTTTCAATCCGGCAACAAAGCTTCGCCAAAACTTGATACGCTGAAAAATAAAAAAAAAATAAAAAATAAAATCATATCCTGCAAATAGCACTTTATAATAGTCAAAAGACGACTCCCCGGAGAAATATTAGTTAAAGCAATAGTAACCTACCTTCAAATAACTGCAAAAATTACAAAATTTCTCCAATTTTTAAACTTTACAAATACACAAATTCAAATAAGACGTAAATGTCATAAAACAATCATGTCATCTTATCTACGCAGTACGGCCATGATGCTTTTAAAATGCATGGCCTCCCTTGAGCAAAATAATTAAAAATCACTCGTTATAATGTTAAAAGTATTCTATAGTTCTATATATTTCAATTCCAGAATTCTCTTCCAGGGCCGTCGAGAGGGGGGGCAGACGGGACAAATTCCCGGGGCCCGGGCGTGAATCGCAAATTGATCCGCATTAGAAATATACCTACTACAAGCACGGTAAAAAATATATTTAAATATATATTTTAAATTTAAATGAAAGGCAAAAAAAGTGGCATGCGGCACTATCTACTTGAAAAGCAAGCACTATCATCAAAATAGGGCGTGGCACCCAAAAATTTTTCGCCTGCGGCGCTATTTTCTTGGCGCCTACGGCGCGTTATTTTAGCGCCTTCGGCGCATACCTAGCAACACTGGAGGCTGTCCAGTCCCAGGGCCCGTGTCGGCTCTCGACGGCCCTGTTCTCTTCTGTCATGGTTAATATTGTGTTCGCAATATTAGCATTTTAGATCATGGTTTTTAAATGAAATGCTATGGAAATGTTTCGAACTTTTTTTTTATGATTAGTTTAGAATGGTTTTAGGGGCGTCATTTCAGATTTAGTTAGGGAGAGAAACATTTTGGATTACAAATTTAGGTTTTTTTTTTATATTACAATGAAAACAGGTGAACAGACGAACAATTATTGAAAAAAGTAACGGTCTTAGGTGGTTGTGAAAAAATTAAACCGTTATAACGGAAGTAAAAAACACAGCATCAGTGACAATATATCTCTTGCTTTCCAACAGGGTTTAAGGATTTAAATCATGATTAAAATTAAAATTTCTGATAGAGAAAATAAAAACTTTCAGTTTCAATTAATGGTTTATTATATCAAAAAAATAAAACCACTGTACCTAAATAATGTTTATTTAAGTCAATTGTAGTGTTTGTACTAAAAAACTAATTTTGCAGATTTTTCCGTTCCTAATCGAATTCTGAGTTTGGAATGGACTAAACCAAATGTTGAGAAAATTCTCTCGCCTGATGCGGAAGAAGCAGCAGCACAAAGTAATTGTCTAATTATGAAAAACTCTTTTTGAATAACGGGTATATTTCGTTTCGACCTCCACCAATCTATGGGTTGATATTCTGAAGAATATCATCATAATACATAATATCAGTAAAAGGTTCTGATCTGGCAAGGAACTTGACTATGAGTGGTAGTAAACCACTATTTGGATTTAATTCTTTAACATTTTTTAAAGCAACATTTTTTTCACTCTCTGTTAGTGTTTGCTGAGTTTTGTTGAGTCAAGAAGATACGCCAATAAATAATATAGGATTATACACTGTTCATAACGCCTCTCAAATTTTTGCAGTCGATTTAAAGCTATGCCCGTTTTGTCAAAATGAGTTTCTAATATTTTAAATTCCTCCACAACATCTAAAAGACTGGTACTGTTTCTTTGTAGTCTATCTATTGCGATAGAGATAGGCTTAAGTATTGTTAGGTAATCTTCGACTAATTTTTTAAGTGAATGTTGGAAATTTTTCCTCTTATAATATTGTCAATTTCGTTTTTGCTCTCTTCAGCAATTTTGAAAAGTAAGGGCCATGACTTAACGAAACCTTCTAAATAGTCGGTAAGCGAATTCCATCGGACATCATTTGGCAAAACTAGGCATATTCTGCAGAGGCAAAATGGTTGTGACGGAAGTATTTGGCAATGAGAATAACATGTTCGTTAATATCAGCGATTTTCAAATCCTTACATAGAAAATTTAACATATGTGCAGCACAATCATATTATGGATTAAGGTTCAATTCAGTAGATGTTTTTATTTGATGTCTCATTGCAGCCATATGAGCTGCATTACCTGTGACAAAACTACATACTGTACAGTCATATTCGGTTTTAAGCTTATTTATGAGTGCTGTTGCAATTTCTGATAAATATACAGAAGTATGCGGATTCCCAGAAGTATCTAGAGTATCTACTAAGGCGGTATATCCATATTCGGTTGTAACCGTTGCTTAGATTATCGGTTCGCTATGTACATTTGACCATCCGTCAAGTGACAGACACACACATGTTCCCGACAAGTTTTGAACGCATTTGGTTTTTTATTCATTATAAATTATATCAAGCAATTTATTAGAAACATCAGATCGAGAGGGTGGTATGTATCCAGGCCGTAAAAGAGCGATAGCTTTTCTTACTTCCGGTTGCTCCATACAGTTAAAACCGCTGTTTGTAGCGTAGAGGGCTCTGGCAATCTGTTTGTCAATTTCCTCTTTAGTAGATTTGCTAGTGCTTGTGACAAAAGATGACAAAGATCCAGAACTAGAACTTGCTGACCTTGTTTCTGATTCTGACACTACTTTCCGTTTCTTACAATCAGGAGTGGAAAGACTGGAAAATGACTCTAAAGTTTGTTGTGAAGTACATGGTTTCTGTGACTCCTGTGAGTTTGGTGGCGTATTCACGCCAGAAGTACCCTTAACCTAAAAAAAAAGACAATATTTAAATTTAAAGTTAAAGCGAAAATTTAGCAAATTATTGAACATTTGTTTCTGACTTCTGAGATACAGGGTATAGGGTTTTCAATTTAAAATTTTATTTTTTGTGTAATATTCTGAACAACTTCGTCTAGTGCCTAACGCGCCTAACCTAACAAACTCCATAACTTGTAGTGACCTGTACTTGTACTAATGCAGAAATTAGCAAATTTCTCGAAAACGGTCATATCCAGCGTTGTTAAGAAAGTATACCCTTTTTCCCCAGAAAATGTGTAAGAATAAGGTTTATTGATGAAAAGTCCCAGAAGTTCTCTGTCAAAAAAGGTAAGGCAAATTAAACTGAATAAATGATAGCTGCACAAACATTAATACTAAATTATGATTTCTCACCTTAAAAGACCCCCGGCTACCAAGTTTTGAGCGAAAAATTTATCTTTTGTAAAAGTTATTTTAAAAAATCGAAAATAAAATTTCAAATTTAAATTTAACAACCCTGTATCTCAGAGACGATGCATTTCCGTACATAAGTTTATTTGGAAAATCGGCTATTTTCTTGAATTCTATGTTGTGTTAAAAAAAAGCGTCAACTTAAAAGTCACCCTGTATATCTTTGGAAAATTATAACAAAAATGAAATTTAAAGAAACAAAATTATTTACTTATTATTTTATTATAATATGATGCTTGTGTACTTACAACTGATTCATTGTCCTTTTCGATTGCTGTAGGTACTTCACTTTCTCTACACTTTTGCCAGTGAACTTTCGTCCATTCGACAAGACCTTGCACTTCATGTCTACATTTTTTGCATATAGCTTTATTCCCTAATTTTCCTTCAGTTTTATTAGATTTTTCTATGAGATGTTTCCTTCCACTTCTATGAAGAGTTCACATTGTTACACTATTTGCAGATTTTTAGGTAACCTTTAGAAATTTGCAGCAGAAATCACGCGTCGCGCTGCTTATTAGACGGCCAATTATCAAATACTGCGGGTTAGGGCAGACGCATCTTTATATAAACAGTGGAGGGTTTTCTTGTTCTGACAGGAATTTGCAGCTCTGAGCGTTCTTCGACAGGAACTATGTTTATTAAAATTTGAGGTTCGGTGGGAATAACATCAAAAACGTGTTGAAAACAGCAACTTATTTATAGGAAAAAATATATAAAGATAAAAATAGAAAAAAAAAGAATCGAGAAAATAAAAAAAATTGCTAATCTTGATGTTTTTTAAAAAATCATGATTTCTTTCTACCCTGCTTTCCAAAAACTATAACATGCAGACAACAAGAAAGAAAGGGTTAATATATACACGGATAATTTTAATATAAGAAGAGAAGGTACGTATAGAAATTATTAATATCAAGGAAGATAGATGGAGATCTAATTGAATCTAAAGTAAAGTAAAGCAACTTCTGTACGATTAGGGAAGGAAATATATGAAAATAACAGAGATCTAAAACAGGGTAACTTTTTTATTTTTAGCATTCTTTTCGTATCTTGCAAAAACAGTTTTAATTATTTATAAAACACAAAATATTTTTTATTGATTGCAATAAAGTGATTTCTATGTCTTTCCTCAAAGCCGAAGCAAGATACGAAACAAATGCTAAAAATAAAAAAGTTGTAGTTTAAGTTGCCTAATGCGAAAAGAATACAAAAATTGCAAAAAAATCAGTGGCGCACATTTCTTCTTGGACATCAAAATTTTAATATAGTTAGAGCTAAATTAGCCCCTTACTACGTTATATAGCACTGCCAAATTTCAACAAAATTGACTAAAGGATTATCAAAATATTTCCGAAGAAACTATTTTTTTAAAAAGTTTAACACCCTGTATCTTGAAAACCAAGCATTACCCGACCTATGTTTATATAGATTTTTCGTCTTAGAATCACTCAAATCATTACCCCTTGCAGTTTGACTACGTACTTAAATAGCACCCTGTATATTATCAATAAAGAGCTAAAAAAATTAACATGAAAGTTAATACTGAAGTCTTAAACAATTATTATAGCATGGAATGCAAACCCCAACATGAAATTAAAATTAATGAAGAAACCAGGTTGCAAAATTTAAATATTTGAGAGTTATGGTATCTAATCAAGGAAACATTGAAGATAAAATTAACAAAATAATACAAAAAATCGGACGACTATTTAATGCAATAATGACACGATTTTTAAACCGAAAGGAAATACCCAAACTAACAAAAACGGAAGTTCTTAGGAGAATAGTTTTAAACCATCATTAGCCTTTGGCAGTGAAACTTGGACAATGACGGGAAGACAAAAATTAAAAATAAATGACATATGTGAAGTTTTTTGAAAGGACCGAAGCAGGGCAGGTTCGGTAGTATGCATTTACTTGCTTGCTTAAATGCCGAATATAGGGGTTAGTTGGTGTTTACTAACAATTTACCATAATTCTTCCACTTTTTGTGAAGAACAAACTTTGGGTCTACCACTGCCTTCCTTACCATTCCCACTTCCTGTTTCTGTATTCAGAACTTGGCGAGACTGGTCGAAATTTACAACTATATTTGGAGTTCTGTTTCCACTAAAATATCACTTGAAGAAGTCATAACAATACTATTTTGTTAAAGGAAACGAAAACTATCACAAAAAAAAAACGGAAAATATGCCGAAAAACATAAAAACTTGTAAGAAAACAGAAATATTAAATTATCTAACCATAACAGCTGGGCGGCCGAAGAGACAACCGCTCGTGGCTGTTTCTTGCGCTGTTGCCATGTGGACCTGTAGCGATATGATAGTTGAGAAACCGGTTAGCGCCCTTTTAACCTATGTAAATAAGCCTAGTGTAGAAATGCAGTAGCATGGTTATTGTTTCTTTGTTTCTTTTCGCGTTAAAATAGTTCAAAGACGACTGTTATTTGCGAAATTTGTCCTTCTGTCGAAAGAAGTGCTCCGTCCAAAGATTTTTTTTCTTTTAATCTAATCTATACACTCTGAGTTCTCGATTAAAATTTCAAAATATGTTAAACTCAAGCTGATTTATACTGCACAAGCCCTCCAGCTGGCCACCAAGGCTTCAACCGTTTTTAAAATAACTTTTGACGATAAAAACCTTTTGTTCTGCCGTGATTATCACATCTCATGTTCTTAAACATAAAAACTTCAGATAGTGATGATAGTTCTAATTTGCAATTCTCGAGACTATTAATTCATGATATGCGTGGTACAGAAAGACACAATCTTTTTAACAAGTTTTACTGGTAAATTTGCGCTGTATTACATGAAGTACCTATACGAAGGCGTACTGGGTTAATTCCCTAGTGGTTACATTAATTTGCGTGGCCTATAGGGTTGCTCACTGGTTCGCTTTCTTCGCATGGAACAGCACTGGCTTCACGGAGCCATCGTGGAAGACTGTTCTCTTCTCCTTTGCGCCGTGCTCTTTGCCTCTCAATCGACCGGCGCGCGATGCGATCTGACCACATATTTCGCTCAATTTCAACCAATAATGACGTTAAAACTGCGTGAACAAATTATAACCCTTATGTAATTTACAAACAAAACTAGCAGAGGTTAAAATCGCACGCACACAGCATTTACCAACCTATTCTCGCTGACGTGTTGATACACGTGTCCCCAACAATATATATTTGTGTGTGTATCACTATTCATAATTCTCTCTGTCGCGCCAAACAATATAAATTAGTTGCTTTACATAGTATGATAAACAGACTAGTAACCCTTCCTTTAAACAAATACGATTTTTAGAAAGAATTAAACTAATGAAACAAATTTCTATTAATAATGGATACACAACTAAGTTAATAACTAAAATTTTAAAGAAAAAATCGTATAAAAAGGCTATTGATCTAATATCTAATCTTTCCTAATATAAAAAATATCCCTAACTAATTTATACTCCTTACCTAGTTTAACTTCTAACTTTAAATTATGGTTTTCATACTTTATACACCTCAGTAATGTCTTAAGATATTCATATGTCTCTTTCATATTTGGCGAGTGACCTATAGCAACTGATGGATGGGTATTCATTGGTATTGGTAAGTAAAACAGCTTTTAAACTCTTTATAGATCAATCTATAAATAGCAGCCATTGATCAGATGTACATGGCAAGCTAAGTTCTGTCATTAATCCGGGTATATCGTGACAACACACCAATTCATCATCCATTACAAAAAATATTTATGTTGCCTGTCGTTTCCTGTAGTACATGGATACCTTAACCCTTTTTTTAAAAGGTCCCATTTTTCTATTCGGGTTCTTGAAGGTATTTTTACGTCAGGATTTTATCCTTTGACATCTGTTACTTATTGCGTACGGTTTAGGTATTGTCGTTTCTAGAAATTTTGATATCGGCTTTTGCCTTAATTAATTTTGGTTCGTGCGTTTTCTTTTAAAAGTTTTTGTCTGCAAAGTTTTGGCCCCATTGCTGTAGACGGGATCCAAGATATTCTGCTCTTGTCTTCGGAAGGTCTCGAACAAGATCACTTAATTCTGCTTGAGTGATTAAGTAAGGTTTAGAAGAAAAATCTTCGGAACTTAGGATGTAAACTGGTAAATTCTTAAGTACTCTTAATTTAAATAGCTTACAAATCGTTAAGCAGATTCGTTAAAAATAACAAAAGCAAAGTTGATAACAACAAAAATCCAGGTTTATATAAATTAATATGTTCTGATTGTCCTGAAGCGTACACTGCCAAACCGGTGAAAATATTAATACTAGAATAAAAGAACACTCTAATACCTTTACTAAAAAGAAAAGAGATTATATTTACGTCAATCATTTACTACAAAACCAGCACAATTTTGATAAGAACTTTAAAATCTTACGTAAAAAAAATAAAGGCATGAAACTGGACTTCTTGAAATCTATGGAAATAAAAAAACTTAAAAATTCCAACCTATTACCTAACGGCCAAATGGATCCTTTGTTATATTTATTCAACAAACCATTGTCATCTATGTTTATACCCATTTATTATAATAAATCACTTATATCTTTATATAAAATAATGTTATTTAGGATTATAATGATTAAGTACTGTAAAAACCCAGTTCGATTACCACCGAGATTTCGATCTCAATTCCCCTGTTATAAGCAATTTTTTATTGTAAAACCTATTTTTATATTATTCAATTCAAACATTATCTTCTGACGAAGCTACTGTGTAACGAAACATGTCAAATTAATAATACAGTGGAAATTTACCAGTAAAACCAGTTGTGTTTTTCTGTATACCCATAGTTAATTAAACACAGAGCCGCAAGAACAAACAAAAAAATATAAAATTGAAGCACATATTATATGTATATAAAATATCACGATTACAAACAGCCAGCCAAAGCCGAGAAGAGCCAACAAACCTTCTCGGGCCAAAGTAACAAACAATGGAAAAAATCAGTATTGCCAACACCAAGACATTAAATTGTGCGACGGCTGGATGCAAAATATGCGATTTTATGCACCAAGATGAATTTTATAAATCTAACAAATTGGAATTCCAAAGGACCACAAATTTCTACTTTACTCTCATTTTTGTACAGATCACGTGCCGCGCAAGAAAGTGTTTTGCCTTTCTGAATAAGAATATTTGTTACAAAAAAGAAATGGATTAATATTTCCTAAATCTAAAACTTGTTAACGAAGTTCAAGCGGAAAATATCTAATAAAACGGCAGCGACAGGTATTGACGTGTCAACTACCATGAAATCTCTAAATATGTCCCAAGTTGTGGACGGACCAACGTGGGTTTCTCTGACAAGTACCACTTTAATTGATTTAATTCTGACTAGTAATACCGAAGTAATTAACGACGTGCAAGTACAGCCTGTTTATAACCTGTCCGATCATGAACTTGTCAAGTGCATTTTGAACATTGCGCAGATAAATAGGTCGCCCTCATTCAAGTTTATTAGAGATTTTAAGAACTTTGATCATAATGCTTTTGAAACAAGTCTCCGTACCGCTTCTTTTCATCACATTTTTTTTTATTGCAGATGTAGATAGAAAGGTGGAGTTTTTTAACAATATTCTGGTGCAACTGTTTGATCTTCATGCACCCTTAAGGGAAATTCGTATTACGAAAAAATATGCCCCGTGGTTAACAGATAACATTCATTTTCTGATGTCCTTAAGAAATAAAGCTCATTCGAAATGGCCTAAAACAAAGAATCCGGCTCATTTTCAGTATTATAAGTCCCTAAGAAACTACACCACTTTGGCATGCCGTAAGGAAAAAAGAGCATATTTTTACAAAGGGTAAATACAGCTAGCATAAATAAAATTTGGAAGGACCTTGCACTGCTTAATATTGGCCACAAAAATGTTGATATCCCCCCCTCACTTTCAAATCCAGATCAAATTAATGATTATTATATTAATGGAGTTACGAAGCCTGATCCTAATCCTGCTCTGATCAATTGGTATCAAAACAATACCAGACATGGGGTGGAAAACTTCATTTTCCAGTTTGCAGATGAAAGGCAAATCGAAAAAATTCTAAACTGTATAAAATCTACGGCCACAGGTACTGATGGGTTAAGCATAAATCTCTTATTATTGGCAGCACCCTTCATAATGCCATATATTACTCATATTATTAATTGTTGCCTGGAAAAGGGCGTGTTTCCAGATTGTTGGAAGCACGCAATCGTTACACCTTTACCAAAAACTTCAAATCCTACCGACTTCAAAGACTTAAGGCCGGCGTGCTTCCTACACTTTCCAAAATGTTGGAGAGAGTTATGGAATCTCAATTATGTAACCATGTTGAAAAATTTTCTATATTGCCAGAGGTTTAATCTGGTTTCAGGCTTAAACACAGTTGCGAGACGGCCCTGTTAGAAGTTACGGACGAAATATTGAGGGGTGTTGATCAAGGGTGTCTTGTTGTTCTGACTTTAATTGACTTCTCTAAAGCGTTCGATACCGTAAGTCATAATCTGCTTTGTTCCATATTAAAATCTATTGGTATTTGCGAGAACAGTTTAAATTTGCTACAAAGTTTTTTGAATGGAAGGAGCCAGTCTGTTAGTGTCGGCGGTGTTCGGTCGCAATCTCTTCCGGTGTCGTGCGGTGTTCCTCAAGGATCTATTTTAGGGCCCCTTTTATTTTCAATTTATACTTCACAACTTATACATCAAGTTAAATATTGCAGGGTACATCTATATGCCGACGATACGCAGGTTTATCACACGTTTAACCCTAGAAATGTTGTTGCATCGGTTCGACAAATAAATGATGACCTTTTGAATCTAGTTTCGGCGGCCTCTGATCACTCCTTATTAGTTAATTCCAAAAAGAGTTCTGTTATGGTATTCGGACCTGCAAGGGTAAGGGAAAGTTATTTACCGTCGATTAAAATTAAAATAAATGATGATGATTTGCCAATACTCGACAACTGCAGAAATTTAGGGCTTACGATGGACTCGACATTGAGATATAAGTCTCATGTTCGTAATGCTATCCGAAAGGCATATTTCAATTTAAAAATGGTATATAATTCTCGAAGTTATTTAAATCAGAAGTTAAAAATTATATTGTGCGAGGCGCTGGTTTTGTCAAGATTGAGTTTCTGTGACTCTGTCTATGGATTTTCGTTGGATTCTTCCGATCAACGTCGTATCCAGGTGCTACAAAATTCTTGTCTTCGTTTGATATTTGGTATCCGTAGAAGAAGTCATATCTCTCATAAAATTACATACCGATCTGACGTGCATACCTTGAATATTAGATTTAAGGGGCGCCTTACTCCTCCTATCCACAGAACGGAACAGTTTAAAAAATCATTCTCTTATCAAATCTCAAAAATATATAATGAAATTCCTGAACATTTAAAATCTATACATTTTACAACTTTTACAACTTTTAAGCATTCCTATAAAAAACTATTATTGAGCCAACAATAGTTAATTGCTTTTGTTTTATATTTCAGACTTTACTAGTACCTTTATGTCAAATTAATTAATTAATACTCCATCTTATTACTAAATTTCTTTAATGTGCCCCCCCCCCCCCCCGGTGATCTGCCATTAAAACTTCTTTTTTTTTAATTTAATTTTTATTTATAAGTATTTTTCTTGCTTTTGATCCATCTACTTGATCACATGCTTAAGGTAAAAAACAGAGGAAGGGTGAGTACTTACAGTCTCACACTTCCAGCTGACCTTCGGCATTTTCCAATATTATTTCTCCTTTTTTTTAAATGGTATTGTATTGTTAGATATTGTAACTCAAGTTATTTATTAATGTTTTTTACAATACGTTCACATTGTAATTGTAATTGGAAATAAAGGTCTTATTTATTTAATACCTGCGCGTTTCGAGAGTGTCACTCAAAAGAAGGTCAAGGAGTAAGCATGTTTGCATTTCCAAAGGATTCTGAACAGTAAGTACATTTGCACGGTTATAGGACTGTTGATTAAAAATGTAAGGAAAGGTAACAAAACTGCTGTTCAATATTTGAAAAGATATAAAGGGATACATAAGAAAATATTGTTTTTCTACTTCTATATTGGTAAGAACCTACTTACGCACTGTCTAATTTAACCGTACAACTCTAATTACACACACTATATTGTTAGAAGCCAAGCTGTACGTAAGAGCAGTTACGTAATATTATAATGTCTGTATTAACAAGGTAAATTTTCGCTAACGCTCGTACCGTAATTTTCGAAATCGTGTATAATAGGCTTCTTACCACTCTTGGTATGTAATATACTATTTCATTTCCTTTCTAAAATGTACTATTACTAAGTAACGCACAATCAATAAAATATTCCAAAAATATTTTTATTTGATTTAATTTTTTTATGATTTTACGAAATTTGCTGAAAAGCCAATTACATGAAATACATAAGATATTCATGAAAAAGGTACTTCTTACTAGGTACCTACATTGTTAATTTCAGTGTAAAGCATTTACTTCATCGCTTTAGTGCTTCTTTTAATGTAATAACCCGGCCAACTGTCAAAATTTCAAGGTGAAGGACATATAATTTGGTCTCCATTTAATCAATGTTAAACTCGAGATTTTGTCGCTTCTCGTTGTTTGCTTTTCTCGGATATAGCCCCGTGATAGTACCTACCTACGGTAAATGCTGTCCCCACGGTGCTCGATTAAAAACTAAAGTTTATCGTTTTTTATGCATTCACATCCACACACCCTGAATCATCTTCACTGTAATAAATAAGCTGATATAATCTCCTGTTCTGTATACAAGCCTTTTACGCTAATAGAGCATTATGGTTGCTTTGCCACAAAATTACAGACGTAAACCCCCACAGTCTGTTACATAATACAAATGATAATAGTTAGTAGGTAGTTAACTATTAACAAAGCAATTCCCTCAATATAAATATTTTTCAAGCACAAAGACAAAACTTAGATGGAATATCTCGACTCCTCCCCATCCATTCCGACCCCTTTAACGATGCAAATGCGTTACGCCCGTGGCAAAGCGCGTCTCCGAAACTGAAACTCAGCCTTTTAAGCCATCTGGCTGACATCAAACGATTTTATGTAGATTTGCAGTTAAGAAAATAAAAACTTTAAAACAGTGCTTAATTTGAATTCGGCATGTAAAGAAACCCAAATATAGAGTTGGAAGTTGGAAGCAAAAGGGAGAAGTCTTGCGGAAGCAAAAATATTGAGGGCTTGTGAATTGAAATTCATGTTGATTTTTTTGGCCTATATAGAACTCTATGGAATAACTAGATTATCTTGTAAGGACACCGCAGCGCGACTGCATTTGTTTAGGTTAGTAGGTTTTTAAATCACAAATTGGTCCACACTTGAAGAAACTCCTTCAGCAGCTAATTCTGTTACAGCTATTTGTATGACATCAGCTAGTGGCGTCCTATTTGAAAAGCTTGGACTGCACTGATCCCTTGTCCAACCCAATAATAAAGTGATCATGTAACATGAAGTCAAACATGGTTCCTTAAGGCTTACAATTAATAGCTTAACTCCTTACTCTCGCTGTCCCTTCAGTAGCATTCTTTCTAAACGTTTTTAAAGGAAGCAAAAAACTTTGATCGTGCCACAAACATTGATTCAGCTATTTGAATGTTAGTGTTGAACAATATGGTAAGTTCATCATAGAACTTGTCGTCCGATGCTTAAATAGTATATTAAAGTACATGTTTTATAAAGCATCATCTTATAGCACGCGTCCATGTTAAAAAACGAGCCGCTTGCGGCGAGTTTTTTAACGGGACAAGTGCTCTAACTGCTTTATAAAACACGTACTTTATACTATTTTTTCTATTTTGTATTTTTTTCAATAAGAAAATACATATTTAAAAAGAAAATCAACCCTTCAAATTTTGTAAATTTGTGTGTCTAAATTCTATGTTGGTAATACTCTAAATTTCTTTTTATCATAGTGGCCTTGACAATAAATAATATTTTCTTTGTGTCATTGTCACGAAATTTGTGATTTAATATTTCATAGAGTTGTTCATAATTATAATTAAAAAAATATGGAGCATGATAATCTAAGTTTAACTCCCCCTGAGTTAAGGGATATTGCTAATAAAACGATAAATCAACTTTTACCAGAGAAATCCCGAAAACTTTCTTTTCTCATGGATAACAATAACAGGAAACGTCAGACGTCAACAGAATAAAACATTTAAATATAACCAATGCCAACTTTTAAAAAATAAAATTCGGAGTTCGAAATGGATATATTTCGAACTCGCTAGCGCGTTCGAAATATCTATTTTTCGAGACAAAATTAGAAAAAGTTTTTTAAGCACGCTGCGCTGTGCCTAAAAGTAATTATTTACAATTAAAAACTCAATACAGACTATAATTTATTTATTTTAATTCCGTACTCCGCCTCTTCCAAGGCTATAATTTTACCTATTTATTATAAATATTAAAAGTACAGTTACTTATATTATTAAAATTAATGCTTGGGTAACCTAAAACAGTACGTTGAGATATTTCTCTTTGTAAAATAGATGAGGAATTTGAACTATATCAATTAAACCCATGCCACTAGTAGAGCTGGTAGAATATTCTGATTTATAACACGTATGTTGTTAGCGTCCAAAGATTTTTCATCAAGAATTTTTTCGGAGACTTTTCTTTCGTTTTCTAAACAATCGTCTATATACCCCTCAGGCACGGCATTTGACCGCCAACCTCCATGTCGCTTTAGCATCAATATATCCGCTCCAGAGTCCGCTAAAAAAGTTGCTGAAGATCTTCGAAAGCAAATTCATTTGCTTTCGGAAGCCCCAAGAACTCAGCAATTTTCTTTGGTGTTACTCCAATGGTATTAATGCCCACTGGAACATTTAAAGTTTCTGTACGTGATAAAAAATCTTTCATGGGTTATGTGTGCTGGACGTAATTGGGCGTACCTTCGGACAATATTCAAGAAGTTGATGCCGTCAATAGAGCCTTCGCTAATTACAAAGCTTCTTGCAACATTTGTTTTAGTGTTTGGAATGGTTATTTAAATTAAAGACTCCGAAATTTCGATATTATTCATCTTTAAATATGTGAGTTCTTCTCTGCGACATGCTCCAGAGATTCCCACAATAAGAATGACTTTGTGCAATAAATAGTTCTTATCGTCTGCTTCCTTGACAAATCTTTCTATTTGTTCATTTGAAAAACTTTCGAGTTTTTGGGCTTATACCCCGTAGATTTCCTTTTCAAAAATGCGACTAGGTTTGTAAATGTCTTTGTATCAACATTTTTATTTAATAAAACCATTGTTCGAAGCATTGATTAAGTACTCCACAAAGTTAATGGCATATCGCATAATCGGATAATCGTGAAAAATATGTCAAAACGACTCTTTCGGAGAAGTTTTTTTACCTTTTTTTCTTCACACCAGTTTTTGAATTTTTCGTATGTGCCCTCATACAAACTCCTTGATTTTTGGGGAACAAGGTTTACCATTGTCTCATTTGCGGCATTTTCAATGCCTGAGTCTTCTAAATCACTCATTTTTTTACTTAATATTGGCCGCAATTTTTGACATAAAACTTATTTTAAGTTTCCTTTTGACAAGTGTTAATTTTTTTGACAAAAAAGATGCAAATGAAACGCAGGTAATAAAATATTTGGTAAAATAATTCAAGTTTTTTATTATAAAACGCCCGTAGAAAAAATATTGTATACCATTCGTTACGAAACAATGTCTTTTAGTCACTCTGACGTGTTGTCCAACTCGGCTTCGCCTCGTAGGACAATTTTCACGTCGCGTGCCTAAAATACCCTTATTTCGTAACTTGTTGTATAAATAGCTATTATTATATCATAGAAAATATTCGTATTGGCCGGTAGATAGATAGGTACAGTGCTGGTACTTTTGGTACTGATTAACTCATTCGATAGACGATTAAAATAATCATGTTTTCCAATGTGCTAAAACCTACGAATTTCTATTGACATTGCCATATTCAAAACCCTGATTATAATAATCAGCTACCAAATCAAAAAATGAAAACAGTGGTCTCTTAAAAGAAAGATGTTTTTCCCTTTTCTTTTCGTCAGACCCAATCCTTGGACGCGTTTCGCCGTATTACGGCTCATCGGCAAGGCTATAGAGTCTGACGAAAAGGAAAGGGATCTTACAGTGTTTTCAACACATAATGTATAAATACATATGCGAGATGTTACACGTGGCGGCATTTCGTAGCAATCGAGCTATCCACCTAACCAGTCCCTTTCCTTTTCGTCAGACTCTATAGCCTTGCCGATGAGCCGTAATACGGCGAAACGCGTCCAAGGATTGGGTCTGACGAAAAGAAAAGGAAAAAACATCTTTCTTTTATATCATGTTTTCGGTTCACAGAAACCGACGACTGGCTTTCAGCGCCACCTGACATTAGATACCTGCTTATGCGGGATCCTTTCCAGCGTTTGGTCTTCTCTAAGACCTCGCTGGTCTGGTTAGGTGGATAGCTCGATTGCTACGAGATGCCGCCACGTGTAACATCTCGCATATGTATTTAGTGGTCTCTTAATTACAATGTCGCTAAAATTCTACATGGGAATCTACAGAGAATAAAACAAATCGAAATTGCTTTTTCGTTATTCACATTCATATTAATTATATCATCCGTGCATTCCACCTGAACTTAATTCAGCTTTGTAGCTTTTATACTTAAATGAAAACTTACCTGTGTCATTTTTTAATGAGTTTCCATTTGTAGCTAGGCTAAACTACTGGTTGCGGCATGATGGTGCCCCGGTATGGAAGATGTGGACCTATGGCCTCCTAGATCTCTGGATCTGACTCAGTTAGATATTTTTATTTCTGGGGATTTTCCAACTAATTACGTTTATCGCGATCCTAACATGAACCATGAAGAGGTAGTAGCGTATATTCACACTGCTATGACATTAACAGATTAAAACATGCTCCTAAGGGCTCGTCTTTCCATGATAAATCGTGTGAGGGTCTGCTTTCAAGCATAAGGCGATTTGTTTGAATATCTAACAATACAACATTATTATTTTTTGGAAACTATTTCTTTGTAATAAAGTTTAAATTCCCTATTAATTGTTAACTTTTAGATTTTTTTTTTAATCAAAAACTCGACGACGAAGGACAATTGGCAAATTTACTACTTTTAATTTTTGATCTATTTTTATTAAACTATCAACTTATGGATTAAGGTTCGTTGAGCTACGTTGTCATATTTAGCCTTAGGAATTTGTGCCAGCATTTTATACACACCTTCTAGAGACCCTGAATAGCACCAAAAGACGTAAAGTATAAACTTAATACCAAAATTAATTTTGATTTGACTCAACTTTCTGCTTATATTACCACTTAAAATTATTTACTTATTAACCAGTGGCGGTTGTTTAATAAGAACTGCAGCACTGCCTAAAATAATTATTATTCTATTTTTTAAATTAACATTCTAAAATAGTATGCATTTTTAATAATTCTGTACGTACGAACTCGTCGAATATGTTAATTCCCATACCTTGTTGTCGCTGCAATTCATGCGCGTCACACAGTCGTTCCTAGCCGAAACTTTAACGTCATCTCTAATAAAACTCAGCACCGGTCTAGAAATTTGGCCTTGAGCTGACAGCTGTCTTGCACTTGTTGGACCGAGTGGATGTATTCTTGGACCGAGATTACTAATTTTGATGGCTTATGATAGACAAACACATACTTTATCTAGCAATAAGTTTGTCAATTTAAGAATACACCCCCAAGAACATTTTTGGTCCTAGCAAGAATAGTAATTCTCAATTTTCCTTGTTAAGAAATTCAAAATGGACGTTAATTATACCGGCCAAATCGAGTTGCATCCCGCAGAAGGTAGGTAGAGAATTTGACAATCGAGTTGCATCCCGGCCACAACCGAATTGCATCCCCGAGCTAAACTTGATTTTTAAGATAAAATTGAAATTATTCTTGCAGTGTTGCCGAGCTTTAAGGATTAAAAAGAAGTAGAGGATTAAAAAGAATCAGAGGATTAAATTAAAATTGATAATTTGCAGGTAATGCGAATTGAACCAAAAAGGTGGATTAGATGCCGTGTTAGCGCTGTTTAACCAATATAAGTCTATAAAAGGGGCAAACAATTAATAATAATATTCCCCGGTGAACTTGAAAAAGGCGAATTGGACCCAAAAAGGTGGATTAGATGCCGTGTTAGCGCTGTTTAACCAATATAAGTCTATAATTCTTTTATAATATGATTTGTGATTGACGAATTATTATTCCAATAAACCATTCTTTTATAAACTTGGCAACGTTGCTTCAATTCTCCATCCATAACTGGCTATCAAACACATGTAGAGCTTTATCTACAAGGGATGCAACTCGGTTGTGACCTTTTTCGACCGAGGTAAGAATACCTTTTTCGGGATGCAACTCGATATGGGCCAATTATACAGGGTGTTAAGGAAAATTTGTGAAATCTCTCGGATTCAGATAGAACATGAAAAAATAAGTTGAGAAGTTCCTATAATTTTTTTTTCTTACAGGCCCTCCCTACGGAGATATGTGCCCCTAAAAGACGCCTTCAAGTGTCCTTGAAACATATTTAGCTTTTCTAGTTTACCAGGGCGGACTAAGCTTTACAACATAATGCTTAAATTTTTAACATTCTCTATGAAAAAACTTCAAACACATGCATCTGGATAGCTTGCACATTAAACAAAAAAAAAGGTACTCTTGCTAATTGTCGATACAATGAACCGTTTTGGAGAAAAAGAATAATAATCGAATTAATGGTTTATTCTTAATAAAAAGGACCATGAGTTCTATTTTGTTTCTCGACAAGAAAGTGTGATACGAAAGTCATTCAAACAACAGAAAAGTTTCATCTTAAGTTGTTTTATCCGGAAAAAGAGAAAAATTAAAAAAAATGCAGTTATGTAATACGAGGCACCTTAACGAAATTATTGAAAAAATTCATAATTCAACATGGGTCCCGTGAAGTATGATACACTAGCGGGTACGACGAATTGAGGACTGATATACCCGCCACAGCCTTGGTCCTTATCACAATGAAACGTGATTCTCTGTAGAAGTTCCTCCCTAGTGCCGACCGAAGTGGAATACATCAAATTTCTCAGGTGTCGCTACAGGTAAAAATCCAACGGCGTTAGGTCGGGAGAACGAGAAGGCCAGTGAATTGATCCCCTTCTACCTATCCAATGGTCTGGATAGACGTTATTCAGGTGCTCACGCACACTAACGCTGAAATGAGGTGGTGCCCCATCGTGCATGAAGTACATGTTTCGGCGGGTTTTAAGTGGTAAGTGCTCTATTTAATTATGAAAAGTGTTCTGGAGGAACTCCAAATAAAGTTGTCCATTCAAGTGTTCCGGCAATGCGAATGGTCCAATCAAAAAATTTGCCAATGATTCCTGCTCAGATATTAATTGATTGGAACTGATGTTGATGATGCGAAACAATAGTGGCATGAGGATATTCATCAGCCCATACATGTGTGTTGTGTAAATTGGTAATACCATTTTTGGTAAAACTTGCTTCATTCGTGAAAAGAGTTGCTGATCCAATAGCCAGTTTGCAAAACTGCATTCTACGAGGACAATGTTCAGGAATCAGTTCATGTACTTTTTGCAAATGATATGTTTATGATATAATCTTTGAGCACTTATTGATGGAGTGTCATCTACAGCATTTAAAATATTTTGCTCTAATTGCGGCGTACTTATGACCAGTATCTGTAGAGTAAAGTAGCCGTATGTGGAATACTGTTTTGTTTTTTGGAAAAACAAAAATGAAAACATTAACATTATTATTCATATCTTGGAATATAGATAGCGTGAAGTGTTATAAATAAAAAACAGAAATAATAAAAATCATAAAAAAAAACTATGTATGAAAAACAACTTTTAAAAAAAAATTGCAGTTTTTTGCTAGTTAAAAAATGGGTGGGTAATGTGGAATACCAAGATACGCTAATGTAGAATAGGTTTAATAATAGATTCGATATTAAAATATTTTTTTTTTCAAATAACGCAAAAGACTATTGGACCATAACATACATTTATTTTAGGGTATTATAAAATAGGAAAAACAAAACAATAAATGACCATAAAACTAAGTAAGCAAAAGAATAAAATAACAGAACAAAATAACTACGAGCAAAAATCGCAGATGTATGGGTCTTTTTCGGCACCTGCACATTCTTCGTGTGCCCAGCAGTTGCACATGGCATACATAACCCATATTTCTCCGCGAGTATCAGTGGAAAATCTTTCTTCACAAAAGAGACAAATTGCGTCATCAGGGCACGTTTCTACCGGAAAGTGTTCTTCATCGCCTGAAGAATTTTGCAAGGACATACTTTTGTTAGATTCTGAGCTTGATGAGGATAAACCTCTTTTTTGACGTTTAGCAGGAATTTTCAGCTTCTTTTGATGTTTTCGTTTATTTTGCATGCCACTGCATCCTGGTTCTGAATCAAAAACTTTTTTCTTGACCATTTCCCGTTTTTCCATTCCTGAATTTATAGACTTCTCTAATTCTTCTTTATTTGGTGTAGAAGTTATTATTTTTGCCTTTCCTGGTTTTCTACCCCCGGTTCCTCTTTTTTTCTTCATGGTGGGTACCGGAACAATGTCTTCTGGGTTAACTAACATGGGTAAATATTGCGTCTCTTCTCTATTTTCGCGATTAAGGTCTGCAAGCGGTTGTTCTTGAACTAGATCATCATGATGTGACGCTGCCAAAAAATCTTCATCAGTAAAAACATCCCTTCTAAGCGGATAAATCCCTGTAACAGCAAAACCCTTAACAGCTCGTTCGGCGGAATGAACTTTTAAGTAAGCCCGACCAAAAAGTTCGCAGACATCGAAGTGAGTGACAGCACGTTGATTTGTTCTCAAGAACATTCTAATTTCTTCATTATAGAATGTCTTCAGTGCCCCCATCACTGTCTTATCAAGCGGCTGCATTTTATGAGATGTATGCGGGGGAAGACAAAGAATTGTAACAAAATTTTCTTTAGCCTTAACTATAACATCCAGGTTCCTAGTATGGGTATTATGTCCATCTAGGATGAGGAGAACTGGATTATTTTCAGATGGGCGAATTTTTTCAATGAAGTGGTCAAACCAGGCAGTAAAAAGGTCAGTTTGTATCCAACCTGATGGGTGAAACTTGAACAGAGTCCCAGGTGGAGCACTTTTTTTTAATTGTTCGTTGCAGTTTTTTCGCGGAAAGATAATCAAAGGTGGAACAAAGTTTCCTTCTGCGCTCATACACATTACAACAGTTACTAACGATCCCCTTTCCGCAGAAGTAAGGCTTCCGATCTGACGTTTTCCTTTCAATGCTTGCAACTTGGGGACACTTCGACTGTACAATACAAATACCGCACTCATCCACATTAAAAATCTGGCTAGCAGTATATTTTTTTTCTTTAAAAATTGTTTCAAGTAAACCAAAGAATTCATTGACGCTTTCTTTGTTGAATCCGGCAGCCCGTTGAGTTGATGTACCTGTAGGTCTTCTTAAACTGATTTGCTCCTTATGTCTACGAAGAAAACGCTTCATCCAGTTTTTTCCTGCTGACTGGTGGAGCAAAGAAAATGGATTTGGGAGATTATTTTGCCTAGCAAGTTGAAAAGCAATAGAGCACAAGTCGCGCCTTGTCAAACCAAAAAACTTTTTCTCCATTAACAGAATGTACTCTACCTGTTTGGATTCTAGCTCTCGAGTTAAAACAGGTTTTCGTCCCAGAGTCTCTTTCTTAATGTTGTCTACTTCTTTATCATTATTACATTACCGGAATAATGTAGAGCGGCGGTACGTTGTAGTGTTTAGCAGCCGCTAAATAACCCATTGTTTTTCTCCGTACCGCGTTTACCGCCATTCTCATGTTTTCTTCAGTCCATTTGTGTTCTTTTACATTTCTCAGAGGCATTTTCTGAAATAGGAAAAATATTTATAAAGAAGCCTCTTATGTGGAATATTCCACATTTAGGCCCTACTTAGTATTCCACAATACCGGCCTTTTAAATATTTATAAAAAATGTTTGTTAAACCTTAAAAACAAAATAATAATAAAATATTTAACACATTTTGCAATCATCCACTACTTACCTTTATACGAATACATCAACCTTTTAAAAACAATTAAAAATGTAGCCGCAATAGATGTTTATTTAAACACGTGCATAAATATCGCAACCGTTACAAGTCGTGTTCAAACCAATACTGGCAAGCGACAGCGGCGAAATGCTCCGTTGTGTTGGTAGGGGTGAATCATAATAGAAATAGGTTCTGATTAGGCTATTGGAAGATAGATGGCGATATTAGTATTGCTGCAAAGGGGGTATTCCACATTTTAGGCCGTATTCCACATACGGCTACTTTACTCTACTATTTTTTCCAAACTTTCCTAAAATTATAAAGAAAGTCAATAATATGTATTATCTTATTAACTGGAATCGCCACCATTCACCCTTAGACGTTGGTCAACTTGTTGAAATGTTTTCTGATTTGGCATAGTACGATTAGGAAATCGTTCATGATATAACCTTCTGGCTTCTAAAGCATTGCAAGATGCATATCTGCATACTCAATAAACGTGTATTCCTTAGTTCGAATTAATTCACAATTAAATTCTCCACGAAATCCAAAAATCAGTGAATTAAGCTGAATTTATAAACTTGAAGCCGGCGTCGGCGCTCGCGCTGGCGTGGGCGCTGGAAGTTAAACAAGTGAACCGTAATAGAGCGATTTATAAACTTCGCCGGCGCTGGCTAGTTCGACATAAACCATCTTTATATTGCGCCGGCATTCATAGGAAATCCGTAGCGCCGCTTCATAACCAATGGGATTTTAGCATTTTTATCAAGTCATGTTTGGCATCTGCCAATCTGTCAATGGCCAATCGTCATTTTAATTAATTTTGCTACCGCTAAAACACCAGGTACCTTCTTCTTCCTTGCTAAATCCATTTATTTAACTCTTTCTTTTTGTTGTAATAACTGGCTAGAGAAAATACCACCTGAACTAAAATGTCAGAAGTGTCAGATTATGTTTTTGTTTGTCAACACTGCGAACGCGAACGCCAAGTTTATAAATGCCCACTATGCTTGTCTACGACGAACGCTGGCGCCAACGTTGAAGTTCGTCGCTTAAACAATGCCCTGTATATTCTTTCCAATTTGGAATCTTCAGATACAATGCCACATCTTTTGCTACACTACCAATTTTATGGATACCCATGACAGCTTTATAACATTTCCCATTTTGATATTTCAAAAAAAAACGTCGTTCCTTAAAATCGGCAGGACGCAAATTAACGTAGTTTCTATATTTGCTTAAATATTCATCCCCCAGGACGTTGAAAGTTCTACTTTTATTAGTTTTAGTGTTGGGAATTTTTATTAGCAGCAAAGAACCCATATCTTCAAGATCATCAACTGTCATATTCACTAATTCGTCGCAACGACATGCCTTAGATATTCCAAATATCAAAACTACCTAAAAAATTAAGGGTTGGTTAGCACAATGTGAAACAAACAAAATGTAATTTTATTACCTTCATCACCAAATACTTTTCATCTGGGGCGTCAGACAAGAATTTGCTGAACTGTTCCGTTGACAAGACTCGATTTCTTTGGCTTATAACCTTCTCCTTGCTTTTTTAAAAAAGCACGCAAATTGTATGTTTCAATGTTCACATTATGCTTCAAATTTAACACGGACCTTATCATTGAATAATGAGCCCACAAACTAGAACTCTTCATTTTCAGTGCCATTTCGTTAAAATATGCCAATAAAACGTTCTCAGAGTATTGCATTACTTTTTTTCCAGTGCACCATTTGTTGAACTTGACAAACTTTATATACTGCACCAGATTTCATTGGCAGCAAGTTTTGAATAGCTATTCTAGCTGCCTCTACTACCGCGGGAGGATCATCAGGCACTTCTAAACTCATTTTCTGTAGATTTAAGCTTGATTTATAAACTCGAAAAGTTGGTGAGGTTGAAGTTATGATCAAGTTTGTGAGGTTAGATATTCCGAACTCCGAGCATAAAAATTGGTTATCTCGAACTACCCGGAAAGTTTTCGAACCTTCGAGTTTTACATTAACAACATGAACGAGTGTATAAATGGAACCGAGTGTTCCCTTTAGTTTAAATTGAACTCCTATTTCCAACACCAACTGAACCTCAACCTCGCCAACTTTTCGAGTTTATAAATCCAGCTTAAATCCAGCTTTAACATCGAAGTAAAGGATTAATGTGTCAGCGATGTGAAAGATGACAAGTTCTAAAATGCAGGATATTTTATTTATTTTGTACCATAGTAACGTTTGCAACAAGCAGGTGCAAGCTTGTTTTTTTTTTTTTAATCTTTATCATACAGGGTGTTAAAAATTTAAGCATTAAGTTGTAAAGCTTAGTCCGCCCTTGGTAAACTAGAAAAGCTAAATATATTTCAAGGACACTTGAAGGCGTCCTTCAGGGACACATATCTCCGTAAGGAGGGCCTGTAAGAACAAATTTTATAGGAACGTGTCATCTTATTTTTTCATGTTCTATCTGAATCCGAGAGATTTCCCACATTTTTCCGGAGAGCCTCTATATAATACCGTTTTATTTTGTTTGTATTTCGAGAGTAGGTATTTTCAAAATATAAAAAATGTTGCTTTCTATAATAAATTTAAAAAAATGTCGTCCACATCTGACAGGATTTGTATGCAGCACTGCCAGGTTGTAATATCACGCCACTGTTATTAACACCTAAGAACAATGGGGCTTGAGAGAGGGACCTGAACTAATGTGTGCTAACCATTCACTTATTTTTATTTTAGTACAGGCTATATTTCTAATATTCTTTATTTAATAGTTATAGGATAGCGGATATAATGGGAGTATTTCGCATTCAAAAACATATTATTATTTCCACACCCAGCTTCCGCTTGACCTTAAGCTTTATACCGTTGATTGAAGGAGTTCCTTCAATCAACGGCTTTACCGAGTTATTGACAACACCTACACATAAATCGGTTTGTTTTGAGCAGTCGAAAAGTAGAGTGTTTTTGATAATTTTGTAATAGGGACACGTGGAAATTAGAGTCGTTGAAGTAATGCTATTTTTGTCTTTTTTTTTATGAAATTTGTTATGGTTGCTCCGTAATCACTTATATAGTTTTATAAGAAATGATACCCGTTTTTGTGAATAAATATATAATACACGCAGGCAATACTAAGGGTTTTGTTCCTAACGCTTTATTGTTATTGGCCAAAAATATAAACTACTCATCGGCTGACTACCGTAAAGATACGACCGCCAGTCTATTGGAAAAATGGTTTATTGAAGTTATTGTACATTTGCTGCCAAATGTATCCCCCAATTCTGCCATTAATATGGACGATGCATCCTATCATTCGCGTCTACATAACAAAGTTCCTAACAGTAGCACAAAGAAGGATGAAATTCTTGGAAAGTAGAAACATAAAAATTCCTCAAAATGCTAGAAAAAAGGTGTTATTGGAAGCTTTAAAAAAAGAGAACTTTAAAAAGGAATATTATGTAATCGACAAAGTATGCGAAGCACATGGTCATACTATTTTACGCCTCCCCTATTACTGTATATTTAATCCAATCGAGATGATTTGGGCTGCAGTCAAAAACAAACTGACAAAATATAACCAATCGCCAACTGACAATGCTTTTGTACTTGGAAATATAAACACAGTTGGTGATTAAGTAAACGACAGTGGTACATGGATGAAATGTATCCAGCATGTCATAGAGAAGCAGGATAATAAATATTGTATTTTACCGGCAATTGATCCCATTATTATATCCCCGAATACGGATTCAAGCTCTGGAAATTCGGAAAGTGAATTTTGACTTTTTATCAAATTCAAATAAAATAAAAAAAAATAGATCCGTGTAGTTATTTGAAAATTATTGGAAATAAGTTGGAAATAATTTATGCCCTACAATGCCGACCTCAATGGTCTTCATGCTCTTCCAATAATTGGTCTTGTATACACAAAATAAAAATTAATTAATGTGGTAAAATATTTTCCATTCATAGTGTTGCACGCCGCCCATGCCTCTAATAGAAGTTGCCACCTATAGCCCGAATTTTGGTTTTCCTACGAGAGTGCGCAAAGTAGTACTTTGCCCACGCATTTTCGTGTGAAAAGTTACACTTTTCCGCACTAGTGCGGATAAGATTTTTATCCGCACCGGGTGCGGAAAAGTAGCACTATTCAAAAATCTCCTGGGCAGGGAATATTTATATTTATTTTAGTAGCTGTAGACAATTTTATGCAATGTGCGAAGTCGTTGCAAGTGTATTCTCTTTTACCTTTTAATCGTAATTCACGATATTCGTATTTCAGCCTAAAACGAAAAAAAATTATATTTTTTAAGTACCTCGTATAGTGATAAATGATTATAATATTGCCAAGCAACAATAAATGTACATGTTAATTTTGGCACATGATGTCAGATTTTTCCTCCATTTCTATGTCAACAAGAATCTACAAACACCGACACTTTTCTTTCCATCAAATCCTCAAAAAGTATAAACGCTGTTAAAATGAGCAGCTCTGAAGAGGAGCTACCAGATTCCATTCTAGAGGCCGCAAACTCTGCAAATTTAAATTTATTGCCCGCCAAATCCCAAGAAAAATACTAGAAGCAATATAAACAATTTGAATACTGGTGCCGCAACAAAGGGACAAATAGTTTTAAGGAGGAGGTCTTCTTAGCGTATTTTGCAGATTTACGAAAATCAGTTCAGCCAAATACTTTATGGAGTAAGTACTCTATGTTAAAAAGTGTCCTTAAAATCAAAATAAACTTGGATTTAATTCAATATTTCAAGCTAACATTGTTTCTAAAAAAGCAAAATGTGCGAAATGTTCGAAAAAGGCCAAAATTTTTGACAAAATTGAAGTTTCCAGATTTATGGAAGAAGCACCTGATCAAATTTACCTTCTAATAAAAGTCGCCACCATTTTTGGGTTGGCCAATGGTTGATCACATAGAGGATAAAGGAAATTTGATAGTCGTGAAAATTCCTGACAGTAAAAACAATACTTCAAGAGTCTTTGTAGTATCTAATGAAACAAATAAGGGATATTATTTACAACTCTATCATAAATATGCAAATTTGCGAAAACCATCCACTCCGCACAAGCGCTTTTTTGTGCAGTATCGACAAGGAACATGCGGTGCTCAATGTATTGGAATAAATTCATTCGGTAAGATGCCTTCGGAAATAGCTGCATATCTACAATTGAAAAATCCAAAGCATTATACAGGACATAGTTTCCGTCGTTCATCGGCTACCATGTTGGCCGATTCTGGAGCAGGAATCACTAATGTCAAGCGACTCGGAGGCTCGAAATCGACGACTGTCGCCGAGAGCTACATTGAAGATTCGACAAATCAAAAAAAGGGCATGTCGAATAAAATATTGGCCACGAACAACTGCCCTTCTTCATCAAGCTACATAAATCCTTCTGAGTTAACACCTTCATCGATCTATTTGAACAACTGTCCTTCCACGCCAAGTCAGTGCTCATCAAGCCATACCATAAACCACCCACTGAATGAACTTACTGCATCGGCTATCAATTTGCATAATGTCAGCAATTGCTCTTTTGTTATAAATGTTATAAACAATTAATTTAGTTTCCTATTATTATTTTTTATTGTTATGTAATTTTTGAATTTTCTATTATTTTTTTTTTGTTATGTAATTTTTAGTTGTACTACTGGTACTACCTATACCTAGTTCTTTTTCTAAAGTTAAAATAAAAATTATTAAATAAATTATCATATTTTTATTTTTGTTGTTATCTGATATGAAGCTCGTAGGAAAAATGTTGTTTCTAACACGTGCGCTAAGTGCTTTTCGGCACGCAAGAACTTATCCGAACTCCGCTACGCGTCGTTCGTCCAACTATACTTGCGTGCGGAAAAGTATCACTTTGCGCACTTGTTAGGAAAATAACTATTTTTGCTGTTCCAATTGACTTCGTATACACTTTACACTGGTTTCTTTTTCATAAAAACAAAATAAATTTACGAAAATGAATAGAAATTTATTTCTTTTATTTTTAAAGTCTTCCAGGATGACAATACCTATATACCTAAATTGTATTGGAATTGTCATGTAATTTTATTGTTACTTTTTATATATATGCGTTGGTTGTTAATCTATTTTATTATTCCGTATTTTTATAAACGTAGGCGAGGCCAAAGTATACCTAAATTACACATAGTCAGTCCTTATTTAAAGCCTCTAATTTTTTTTGTTTTTGAGTTTCAATATTAAGAATAATAAAAGTAACAATACAAAGATGGATCATCAATTATCCTCCAAATCATTTGAATCATTCGTTTCGTTTACTTCAATAATAATGGGTTCAATGTTCAGTCTATCTAATACATATGTTCTCTTTTATATCATTTTAATATCCCGCTCTCTGTGTGCCGAATTAAATGTTTCCAAAGATCAGGAGTAACAGTATGCAATGATTCTTTTATACTATATATTCATACAGTCAGTTTCTGTACTATCCTTTCGACCAATATGTCTGTTATAATAGTTTTTGTAATCCCCCAAATATGTTCAATCGGATTGGACATACAGTGGTATGGAGAAAGCCGCAAAACTTCATGTCCATATCAGCCAGGTCATCAACTAAATATTTTTTTGGTGGCTTAAGTCTGAAGAGAATTTAAGTTTAATATTTAAGAATATGTAAAAAAAAAGGGAACACAAAATCTCTTATACCAACCTGTTAACGATTTGTAAAAACATTATATATCAAATTCAATTTTATTAGTAGTTAGCCATTCTTGAATTGCAGCTTTATTCCATGACGTGTTAGGTATTTGTGTTAACAACATGCTATGGTATGGGGGTTGTCTATTACAGTCACAGATGGCTTTGTTGAATTTTTCAATGATTGGTTTTCGAACCATTGTAAAAAAATGTGCTAATTTATTTCTCAATGGTAGTCACTCAGTTTCGTTTTAGCGCGCCCTTGACAAAACCATCTTCACTACCAGTATAAAGTATTATGTACCTAGAATACTGCATAATACTTTTTACCATCAACTTTAGTAGATCTTCACTTTTTTTATTCTTATCTTGCCAAGATCGACTAATGGTGCAATTCTCAAAAATCCATGTTTCATCTAAAAAAACGAATTGGTCAAGGATGGTTCTCTTTCTTTCATATATTCTTTCAAAAATACCAGTCGCTTGATAGCTACACGGGAAAGTTTCATAAGCCCTCGCCTCGGTTCATCTTCTTTCCATCTGAAGCATATTTCCTTTAAGAGGCTTCTTAAAGAGTTATGACAACTATTAAACAGTTGTCTGTCTTTTAATTTCTTACTTAAAGTTGTCAAAGTTAGATGGTGTTGTAAAAAAAGTTATAGCTTAAGCACAACCAATGTAAAATATTATAGTTTCTGAATAATAGGTACAACTTACTGGTTTCGTATATTTCATATTCCAAGTAGAAATAAAATATGTAGACCTTAACATATTCTTTAAAGTTACTTCTCTATCTGCTGTCAAGGGTAACAATGGAACGTTGTTGTTAAGTTCTTCCTCAAAATAGCTTATTAGAGAAGCTACTATCTCTTTGCACCGGCTTTTTAAATGCTGGAATTTTTCAGACACAGTAAACAACGTAATTGACAGAGTATGTGCACTTTTGTTGTTCTTAAAGGAGCACTTCTTTAATGCTATTAATAAAAAGGTCTGGAGTATTTCTTAAAAAAATAGACGCACAACAACACGAAACCACAGAACAATAAAGGCTAGTTTTTCGCAAAACCTAAACAAAACGTCAAAACAGGCCAACGAACGAGCTGGCGCCACCACACCGTTGACAGTTCTGTTGCCAACTGTCGGCCACTAAAATTCAAATCATATTTGTGTTAACAAGCTTAGATAAACAAAATATTTGCCATAAGTTGGTTCGTATCAAAGAAAAATATTTTAAATTTTTAGTACATTCAATATCGCATGAAATTTTAATATTTTTTGCCCAAATTTAATTGCCTCATGTTATTTTGCGGATTTACAATTATCAGCTGATTAATGACGTGCATCGGAAATTGTTTTGCAAGAACTATAGTGTCGTTATTTCTAAATATTTTATAGAGCATCTGTCATGGGGGTAATTGGAACCAATACTTAGTTCTGGCTCATTTTTTCAAACTTTTTTCAGATGCCCAGGAAATGGAAAAGGATGAACGAAAAAGGTTTCTTGTACATTAGAAGGCCGTCAAAAAACAGCTCAATTAATTACCTATAGAAAAAAGTGGTGGCTCCAATTATTACAATGCACATTTCTGTTATTTTAGAAAATAAATTGTAGTTAACTTCTGCAAAAAAAGTGTCACACTTATTCAGGGTGCCCGGAAATGACGGTGAAAAGGTTTAAGGTATAACATATATATATAATATAATATGAAGAAAAAAAGTTCATTTTAACATGGGCCCGCGAATGCTTCCATACGGAACTATAGGCCCTTGAAGATGATGTCATCAAAGTTTTTACAAATGCTATTGGAAGTCACTTTTTTAAAATATCAGCCACCAGTACCACCATTGAGTTGTAGAAGAAAGTGCTGCAACTGCGGTATGTCGGCGCATCACAAAAGCCTCTATAATATCCGACAAAGGATTCTAAGCTATAAATAGATTTACTTTGTATTGTACTATTTTATCTTAACCCAAGAAATAAGAATTCTTAGAACCGCGCTTAATATTGGTGGTTTATTTTTTGAACAAATATGATGATTTAAATGGTTTTCTGAAACCGTTCGCTTGGTTTTGTTGATGTTTAAGCGAAGAGTATTCTTACAATAGAGCTTCTCAGAGGCAATTCTTTGTCAATTACTGCTTGTCTCGTATAAAATATTGTTAAGGTTCTATTTAATTTAGCGAAATATTTCTACTTTATAGAAAAATATAATTTTATGTCTGGACTTTATCTGGATTTAGATTAATACACGTTTCTCCAATAATCATCAACATGAATTTTGATGAACAGATGGACGTTTAAAATTCAAGTACTTTTTCACCTATTCCATGATTAATCAACGCAGTGTATTATATTTGGGTTATTCTGCCTCACAAATATGTATAAGTGTAGAACCTTGAGGAACTTAACAGTGTCGAAAGTTGGTTGACGAAAAGGAATTTTACTAATATATATCTAGAGTTGAAATTTAGAAGGTTTACATGGCATTTGTGTTTTTTCTTCATAAAGTTATTTTTCTCCTACTAACTTGAGAAATCACCATTATTTACTCCATTTCTCTAATGAGAAGTAAGATTTCGCTGTCTAGGGAAATAACGGCAATAAATAATCACCTAGATAAATAATGAATAACTTTTTATATAATGGGGTTAAGCTACACACGATTTTAGCATTCTTACTCACCGTTTCTTTAACGACTTTAACGTGTTATTAGTTTAAAGCATTGTTGATATTACACCGACAAAAATGGATTTACCGATGTCGTGGGTTGCAGAATTAGAGCTACTTTAACGCACGTTTCTTTTAGTTCGCCTCAATACAGAAAGATATTCTTTATCAACATTTTAAACACATTTGGGATTACCACAATTCTTCATTTTGTAACCATTTTATGAGTTAACTGAACTCAGTTTTTGGATTGGGAAAACTTACCAATTGATTTTAAAGTGCCGTTTTGACCAGGACGTCATTACTCATTACCATGTGTAAATTATTTTGAGTTGGAATCAGTCATAAAAAGTGCTTTAAAAACCCATGTCGAGGGTAAATCATCGATCGAAAAGTCACGGAAAGTTCCAAATTCGCGCTCGCGCCGATTAGGCGCGGTAACTTTATCCCATTTCATTGTTATTAATACCTCATGCACGTCGCGTTGTCATGGACCACATAACTGGACTTGTTATCCGCGTAATCGTTGATCGGCGGGATCTTTTATCTTTGTTCAAAGTTTGTTCTCTTCAAACATGTGCGTAAATATGAGGATACTCCAATTTTTGAACAGATTAAATCTATAGTCGTTAAGTTAATCGTCGTAAGCTAGAACGACTGAAAGGTCAAGTTTTGATAGCTCGAATTATGAATTAATCTAGCTCGAGTAGTAACGCATCACAATTCCCATATTGGTCTTTGGCAGCTTAAACAATGAATTGCTGCAACCCACGTTGTATGTGTTCGTCAAACCTAGTTACGATTAGCTACGGTGGTAGCCTTAGCTTATTAAAAATTTATGTCGGATTCAGTGCATAAAATAACCCATCTTCAGGGCTATTATAACTTACGAACACCGATTTGATGCAATTTCTTCGATTTAGTTGCCGTAATTCACAGGTCTGAGCTGTCCCTATTAGCAACACGCGTCGATCTAGGACAACTCATATTTGAGTTATATCAACTCGATATTTCGCTCAGTGTAGTGGAGCCCATGCAAACCATGTTGGCGTAGTTAGGAAACATGTCAATCAGCGTATTTCCAAGTTTACTAAAAAATAATTCTCGGTTTGAGTTAGGACGACGATACATATTGCCTATGACGAAAGTTGTATTTTCCAGTTTGGTTTTAATCCATATCTGTTCTAAAAAATCTCACTCTTCTAATAATAATTTTCCTATCATCAACTACTAATATTGTCAGATCAAAAAAAGCTATCAATGAATGTGTGACTGTTTTCAATTCCATAACTCGGTTAATTCAGACATCGTTAAAGCTAGTAGTCAATTAAACTGGTCCATATGTCGTTTAAAGCAAATCCTTTGGAGAGATTCGCACGATCTTGTGACCCGAGGAGCCTCGATGACATCATACAAATTATGATTCATCGTGATATTTAAGTCTCGAAAAATTATTGGCGCTTTTTAAAGTGGCTTAAATTGACCAACAAGATTTTATACATACAAATCTTTAGCACGTTGGATGGAAGCTAATTTAACGTGCTTTATTTTTATTTCGAACTATACCTACCGGGCGACAATGAAATTACTATTCAGGGCGCAAAACGGTTTTTGTCAGAGGAATTAAATTTGGAATATTAATATGGTTAGATATAATATATCCATTTTAGTAAAAACAACATTTGACAGTCGCATTCTGTTACGACGGGACCAGTACAATTTAATATTTTTTAATGAAATACTATATTGTCCGATGCACGAGTCTACAGCTACGAAAGAAATTTAAAAACTGGACCAGATTCCTTAAAACATAGACATTGTTGCCGTAATACTCTGTTTTAATTTCCACAAAATATTAATGTTTATGCAATTCACATATATTACATAAAACAAATAGACGTATATAGTGTATACACCCTGTAACATATATCCCGTTAATATCCCCCCCTATGTTGCAAATTATAATCGCTTAATATAATTTATTTTCTTAAAGCGGTTAAAATAAGTGTGAAAAATAAAGTTAAATTAAATGTGAGTTGGTGATTTCAGGGTTTTGTCGATACGTCTGTGCGTCTGTAATACTCTGTAATAATTTTGAGGAAAAATTCATCTAGAGTTGAAATTCGGAAATCGTGATGCAGTATCCGACTCATCGTGTAACGGGGGACATCTGCGATCCGTTTCAGAGCCCTGTTTTGAATGACCTGGAACTTATTCAGCTCAGCCCTGCTTATGTTGCACCACGAGGACACCATAAGTCAGAACCGGCTTGATCAGTACCTTGTAGAGGTTAACTTTGGTGCGATTACTAAGTCTACTCCGCCTGTGAAGCAGGGGGTAGATGGAGCTCAATTGGCGCAATGCAAGCTTGACTCTATTGTCTGAGTTTAGCCTTCAATTCAGTTTCTGGTCAAAGATAAGTCCCAGGTATTTGACCTCCTGGCACTAGTTCAGCTCGATTCAATTGACCCTGAGCCTTGTTTCAGGCCTTCGTATTCGACTTTTTGAAAAGAAAATGATCTTCGTTTTGGCGGGATTCAGACGAATCTTCCCACTCGAAAGCCATTTTTCCAACTGATTATTATGGTTCTGCATCCGGGTGACGATAAGCCACGGTTGCTTAGAGGTAGTTGTAATTGCAGTATCGTCAGCGAACAGATAGAGCTGATTCTGCCTATCGCGGGGAATGTCATGCGTATATATATTATACAGCATCGGGGACATAGGTGAGCCTTGCGGTACTCCCGACCTGATGTTTTTCGTCAAGGAGAGTGCGTTCTTTGACGAGACTGCAAAACTTCTATTCTCAAGAAAACAAGCTACTACCTTGATGAGGTAGTTCGGCGCTCCGAGTCTTATCATCTTCAGTATGAGATCTTATCAAAGGCTTTACTAACGTCAAAGAATATCGCTCCCGTATGGACCCGTCTATTGAAGCCCTTTAAAATGTCTAAAGCTAGACGTGTTGTCTGCGAGGCCAGAAGTCGATCTTAAGTTTATCAACCTTTTCGAAAATGTTGAGTTTACAATATAAATTAAACACACAATCTGCTTCACTAATTTAATGTCACTATAGCTTTCCTGGTATTAAAAGAAATATGTTTCGAGAGCAGTGGCTGCCATCTTCCGCCTTGCTAATTTACAGCGGGGACATTGGGGGATGGGGGAAATTAGTTTAATTTTATAATAAGAAAGAATTGGGGATGTTTTACAGAAGTAATGAACCAATAAGATTACTTATAATTATAGTGAAAAGTAGAGATCGCACGATACACTGAAATATGTAGATATGCCTTTGCCGGTACGATATATTGGTATGTCGGCACATAAATATCGGTATCGACTGATATATCGTATCGGAAATAAAAAGTAATATCGTGCGATCTCTATAAAAAATATATATTTTACACTACGCGATATTTGAGCGCGGAACAAGATTCACCCGATAATTTGATTAGTATACAGGGTACATCAAAAATAACATTTTTAATTATTTTGATTTCGATTTTTTTTTGAAATTATATGAAAATATTTTGAAAACCGTGATTATTACACCAATTGTGCAAAAAAGTCTAATAAACATTTTTCTCAAAGTGGTTAATTTCAAAGCTACTATTAAAATAATAAAATATCAAGTAGCCTGTTCTAAATAAATGAAATGTTTTAGTTACTTTGCATCTTTCAAATTGTTGATATTTGTGTCATAATTTTCTCATAAATCTGCATAATAGTGAAATTAGAAAATGCTAACGTTGGAACAAAGAATTTATATTGTGCGAAGTTATGGTTTAGGACATGAAAAAAGCTATATGGCAGTTCTTCGAGAATTCCATGAGATATGGCCTGCTGTTTCTCTCACGGACAAGGGTTTAAAAAAAATTGTAATAAAATTCATGAGAACTGATAGTGTTTTAAATAAAAAAAGGGAGAAAAAAAAGTATGATGAAGATGATGCTGTAACTGTAATGACAATGGATTCAGTTAGAAATTTTACCAAACTGTCTTTAAGAAAAAGATCTTCTCAAATTGGTAATGTGAGTAAATCTCTAGTAGAAAAAATATTAAAATTCAAAGTGTGCCAAAACAAATCATCACAGTAATATTCAATTTAAAAAGATTTCAATGTTCCCAACCCGAGAATTTTAAATTCTCTATTAATTTGATGGCGACATTAAAATGCGTAGTGTTATAGATGGCACGATATTGATATCGTTGCATCGGCATATCGGCAGT
Source organism: Polydrusus tereticollis (assembly GCA_963920685.1). Classification (NCBI taxonomy): domain Eukaryota; kingdom Metazoa; phylum Arthropoda; class Insecta; order Coleoptera; family Curculionidae; genus Polydrusus; species Polydrusus tereticollis. Next base: position 75,826,929 of record OY987327.1, read on the forward strand.
GGGTACCGATTATCGGTATCGTATCGTATCGGCAGGAATATTGCAAGACAGGTAAAATAAACTAAATCTATTTTTGTGTAGAAGAGTAACATGTTAGTGTATGGCCGTTTTTAATTTATTAGAGTTTCTTTTTTTCTCTATTTTACTTTTTAGTAACCAATAAAAAGTCAAATCGTGCGATCTCTAGTAAAAAGAGAAAATCGACAAATAAGCATGCAGAATATCAAAATTTAACTGTAAAATATGACCATGTGACTGACTTACCACAGAGCAGAAAAAAGATAATATGTTTAGATTTAGGTCTTCGGTATTACAGTAAGCATTGTTGTAACTTAAATTTATATTTATTATTAAGTAAAGTTAATCTAATAATCTACGTTTCTTTATTTTTTTAAACTTAATATTAAAGACGAGAAAGCTCTTAGCCCACATGGCTACTTGCTGATGTGTAGAGAAAATAAAATGGAAGAGATGGTAATATACGATGGTAATGTCACGGGTCGAATGCGTGTCACCAACTGGAAATTGTTTAAGGAATATTGAAAAGTAATGAATAAAGCTGAAATTGTCACGATAACCTGACATGGTAATGTCCACAGCTGCCTTCGTTCATTGCCTATTTATTCTCATTAGATTGTTTTATTGTATAATATTTAAGCGCAAATATTTCAAAAACTAATTGAAATATCGAAATTAATGAAGTACACCTTTTTTACGTATAAGGGACCCGTTTTTCATTATTTCATATTAAGCTGTCAGAAACGTGAGCGAAAAAAAATATATGCGAGAATTAACCAAACTTTTATTGTGTAACTAGCATTCTCGGGAAGGTATTTTACAACTAATTAAGAAATCGTCTTTCTTGCCCTTAAAAACATAACTACGCCAAATTTGATTCATATCCGCTTAACCATTTTCAAACTATCGCTAATTTTCTGAAATAAATGGTTACTTGGATCACCTTGTATCTCCTTAATCGTTGATATATTTTTATAAGAACTTAAACTGCTTGTGGCAGTTAAGCATGAAATTCAGGCGACCAGATGCATGGAACTGGAATCCGAGTCTGAGGAACTATGGATATCCCTAAATAATTCTTCAGGTAATAGAGTATATGCTGTGTCTATATTCCGCCGAGTGACAATAATGCTTTTCTGGCATTTATAAGCAACTTATATAGACTTGAAAATTTATTTTCCGAGGGATCGGTGATCATGGTGGGCGATTTTAACATGGCTAATATAGAATGGTTAAGAGTGAAAAATGAAAATTTCTTTTATGCAGCACATGTTGATGAGAGATCGTCCTCTATGGTTGACGCTTTTTCTTATTTAGGTTTTATGCAATTTAACAATATATGTAATGTCAACTATGAGATTCTAGACTTGGTACTGGGTAACAGGGCACTAATATCTGAGGTATTGCGTTCTGACTGCTGCTTGGTCTGTTGCGGCTATTCTTTTGCTGCTGGCTACTTGTATGATTTCTCGTATTTATACCTACTTTTTTAATTAAACTATTTATGCTTGTAGATAAAACCAATATTTTATTTTCTCTTTTTTTATTACAACTTTTTTTCGATGTCTTGGTTACGCACCAGGTCCCGGTCTTCATTGCTGCACCTTGATACCAAATCCCAATAATGGTTAGTGACGTAACATACCGCCCCCCTTGAAAGTACCCGCTGAATACTTTCAAGAACTCTTAAATTTACTAGAAAAATTACATTTTTAACACTCTATTCTAACGGTAGAACGCATACTTTAGTAACTGCTCGTTTAAAACTACCTTTTTGAGTTTTTACTAAAATGACGCGCACAATGCCATCATTTCCCGGATATAACCGTTCAATTCGTCCTAAAGACCACTTTAACGGTGGTAGATTTTCGTCTTTGAGAACTACCATGTCATCCACCTTTAACTCGGGGCCGTTCGGATATTGCCATTTAGAACGTCTATTTAATTCACTTAAACATTCCTTATACCAACGGTCCCAAAATGTCTGAGTAAGTTGCTTCAAATATTGATAGCGATTTAGTCTATTTAATTTTATATCGCACACATTTGATTCTGGTAAAGCGATTAATGGTTCCCCAATTAAAAAATGTCCTGGGGTCAGTGGCGATAAATCGTTCGGGTCGTTCGATAAAGGACTTAGCGGACGAGAATTCATACAAGCCTCTATTTGTGTAAAAATAGTTGATAGCTCTTCAAAGGTTAGTGAAGCATTACCAACAATTCGATATAAATGATATTTTGCTTTTTTAACACTCGCTTCCCATAAACCTCCGAAATGCGGTGAGCGCGGAGGAATAAAATTCCATGTTATTTCATCTTCAGATAAATATTCAAATATTTTACTCTTAAATTCATTACCTTTCAAAAATTTAAAAAACTCACGCATTTCGTTGTTCGCACCTATAAAATTTGAGCCACAATCAGAAAATATATTTTTGCATTTACCGCATCTTGCTAAAAAACGTTTCAACGCATTCAAAAACGATTGAGTTGTCAGATCTGAATCCACCTCCAGATGAACTGCTAGAGTGACAAAACAAATAAAAATACATAAATATGCCTTTAAAAATTTACTATTACGCAACTTTGAAGCTTTAATATTAAAAGGTCCAGCGTAATCAACCCCACAATTAAAAAATGGTTTAGCAGGAGCAACTCGCTGTTCAGGTAATTCACCCATTAAAGTATTAAAAGATTGAGGTTTAACCTTAAAACACACAATACATTTTCGAAGTACCTTCTTTATGGGACTAATGCCACCTAAAATCCAAAATCTATATCTAATAATAGCAAGTAAATTTTGGGGTCCCATATGAAGATTTTTTTTATGCTCATGGGATATTATCAAATTACTTAAATAATGGTTATTATTGAGTATAATAGGAAATTTTTGATCAAAACTAACAGACGATTTTGCTAAGCGACCACCTACGCGTAATATTCCGTTTTTATCTAAAAATGGATTCAATGCAATTAATTTACTACAACGTGCAAGTGGTTTTTTAGCTTTCAAAATTTCTATTTCATTTGAAAAATCAGCAGATTGTGCAATTTTGATCAAACATATTAATGATTGTTGTAATTCGATTACAGTTAAACATCCCATTATTTTATTATTTTTATTTACTTTCAAATTATTACAAAATCTTATACAATATGCTACTACCCTTTGTAATCGTAAAAAACTCGAAAATCTTAAAAATACATCTTGATCCAAAATTGAAATCGTTACTTGCCTGGTATTTCTTCTTTCAGGAATGTCCTCTCCAGAATATTGAAACTCATTTTTTGACCAATCATGTTTATCCTTGTTCAACCACTTCGGTCCGTTCCACCAGATTTTAGATTCTTTTAATTGATTCGTATCACATCCGCGCGAAATTAAATCAGCTGGATTATCTTCACTTCTAACATGATTCCAACTATTTATATTAATATTTTGTTGTATTTCAGCAACTCTATGTGATACAAATACGCTCCATTTTGCAGGTTCTGCCGCTAACCAAGATAACACTATCTTAGAATCAGTCCAGCAATTTACCTCTCTAATTTTCAAACTAAGCGAATCAATAATTTTTTTTACTAATCTTGATAAGAGCAAAGCTCCACATAGCTCTAACCTTGGCAAGGTTACTGTCTTAATTGGAGCTACCTTTGATTTTGCACTTAGTAAGTGCGTAGTTATTTTTCCATTGTTGTCAATAGATCGTAAGTATAAACATGCTCCATAAGCCTTTTCTGAGGCATCACAATAACCATGTAAGTCTATTTGTATGGCATTGAAACTGACTGCATGTCGTGGAATGTGTATATCATTTAAACGTGGCAAATCATTATAAAATTCTTTCCAAAGGTTATATAAATCTGGAGAAACTTCTTCATCCCAATCAACCTTTTGTATCCACAATCTCTGCATAATTAATTTGGCACAAACGATTATTGGACCTACCAATCCTAAAGGATCGAATATTTTCGATAAAATTGATAAAATATTTCTTTTTGTTGGTCGAAGACAACTTTCCATTTGAATAATATACTGTATACTATCTTCATGAATATTCCAAACCAATCCTAAAGTTTTTGTGACATTCTGATCTACTATATATTGTTTAACATTCTCGTTCTCTTCATTATACAATAGCTCTTTTTTATTTGACACCCATTTTCTTAATGTGAATCCTGATTTCTTTAAAACTTTTGATATGTCATTTTTTAATCTTATAATTTCTTCAATGGTGGATGCTCCAGTTAGAAGATCATCGACATAAAAATTTTTCTTTATTTCATAACTAGCTCTTGGATAATTATCTTCTTGCTCCTCTGCTGCTCTATGTAAAGAACGAATAGCTAGAAATGATGCTGAAGTTGTTCCTCTATTTCTTCTTTTGGTATCTTTGACATATGCTCCAACTCTTCGTATTCTGTCAAAAATTTGTCATATTCGTATCTTAAATTTTCATTTGATGCAAATTTCTTCTCTAATTTAAAGAATCTTCGTTCTGCTATTTGTCTTGAATCTCCAATATTTTCTATTCCTTCCTTGGTCGGTAACTTCACTATAAATCTTCCATCACTTCCATGTTTTGTCGTATTTAAAAATAAATCTTCACAATCTTGCTGTTCCTTCTTCAAAAATGTCGCCGATTGCATTTCTTCCACAATCCAAAATTTCTCTAATTGTTGATCTATACTCAAATTCGATGAGTGATTACAAATTGTTTGAGCGTATGTAGATTGTGTTTTATATGACCTTTGATCCGTAGGAACAGCTCCTGATATTACCCAACCTAATATAGTTTTTTGTAAAATTGGCATATTGTTTGCAACTTTAATTTGACCTACCAGCAAAAGATCATAAAATATATTTGCACCCAGTAAAATTTCAATTTTACCAGGTATGTTGAAACTAGGATCAGCTAAATTTATATTACATGGAATCTTCAGAATTTCCCTATTAACTGGCAACATTGGTAAATTATTAGTAATTTTATTTAATACCAAAAAATTTAAATCTGCTTTAAAATGATTAAAACATGATTTTATAGTTGCTTGTACTATCTTTGTTGATTTTGTTATTGAAGTATTTATTCCAACCACTGATATGTTTGTTTCGCATAAATTTAAATTTAACTTTGACACTAAGTCACTCGAAATAAAGTTAGATTGTGATCCACAATCCAACAAGGCTCTTACCTCATGTGTGTTTCCTGTACCGTCAAACACCAACACTTTTGCAGTTGAAAGAAGCACTTCACCATCACTTACACTAGTTGAACTATGCGTATTAATGGAAACAACATTATTATTGTCAGTAGATTCCGAGATTTCATTATTTTTCGAATTTTCTAAAATTGTGCTATTATTGTAATTATGACTTTCATTACTTGCGCCCTGATATGCACAAACATGTGAAGAACTGCGAGTTTCCACCACAGGCGAAAAATTCGGTTTATTTAATTTATTTGTATTGGCTATGCCCAATTGACCGTTACCCGAATTTACCGTATTTTGATTTGACGCAGCTTTTGAATAGTCAATGTGTAATAAAGTATTATGTAGCTTACCACAGTTTTGACATCCCTTATAAGAACATCTTGTACTAATATGATTAGGTTTAAAGCAATTAAGACACAAATGCAACTTTTTTATTTCATTTACCCTTTGAATTTCATTTAAAACTAAGAACTTCGAGCAATGATACATAGGATGCTTACCAACTTTACAATAAAGACAATTATTATCATTATTACCTGTGGAAACATAACCTTGGGTAGATTTAAAACTTTTGAATGTAGGCTTTCCAGTAGATAGCTGCGATTGAATCAAAGTTGTTTTATGCGATTCTAAATTTTCCAATATTTGACATCTCTCATTTAAAAATTTTATAAAATCGCTGCAACTTACTTTATTATTTTTAACACAAAAAGTCTCCCATTCTCGTTTGGAATGTATGTCTAATTTATTACTGAACATGTAAAGCAACAATGTATCCCAACTGTCTACTGGCTCCTTTTAACTTTTTAAAGCCCTTAAGTTCTTTTGAATAGTGTCTACTAATTTTCGTAAATCAAAAAGTGTATTTTTACCTACTGCTGGTAATTCAAAAAGACACTTCACATGGCTTTGAATAATAAACTTAGTGTTTTCATACCTTTCACGCAATAATTTGAATCCAATTTCATAATTGGAATTATTTACTTCAAGGAAATGAATTACCTGAGCAGCTTCACCTTTTAAACAGGATTGCAGGTAATAAAATTTCTGCACATCGCTTAAATTATTATTAGCATGTATTAAAGCAACAAATGTGTCAAAAAAACCTAACCATGAATCATAACTTCCACTAAAAATAGGCAAATCTAATGGTGGCAATTTAACAAAAGTTTGTTGTGAATTTGAGTGATTTTTATTGCTATTTGAACCGTTATTTATTTCTAAATTACCTGCCAATAATTCCTTAAAGAGACACAGTATCAAAATATTTTTCTTCAAAATCAATTCTGTCATTAGAACTAGAATCTTCGAAGTATTTCAGTTCTAATTGTACCTTACTAAATTCACCCCAAAGAGTTTCACATCTGATTAACCTTTCATTTATTTTTATTTTACTTGTAAAACTATCGCAACTTGAAATAAAATCGAAAAATCTATCTAATTGGGCACAAACTTCCTTTCTATCACTCTTAAATTTTTTAACTAACTCCTTTTTATCTTTATTTGACATTTTATTGGTAAAATACTGAAACTTCTACAATATAACACCAAGTTATTATTATTTATTTATTGTTATTTATTTTATTATATTTATATTTATTATAAGTACCAAGAAAATTAACTTTACTACTTGTACTTTTATTTTTTAGTAAAACACAAAATATCATTTATTTAATGAAAATATCCACTATTTTCACACTTTTTCGGCAGTAGGTACTTACCTGTTCGCTAGTCCCTACCTATTTTACGCGCAATTTTCCAAGCGCGCACCACTGACCCTCAAATATTGAATTTCCAACCATAGCCAGTCTCTGCGTTTGTTCTTATCAACTTGCTGCTTATTTCTGCATCCCAAGTCAATCCTTATTTCAAATGACACAACGTTGAGGTTGAACTTGACACTTGACTGTTAGGTATATTTGGAATCCAGGTGTATTTCCTATCCAGGTATATTTTGACTGACTTTTCTGTCACTGTATTTTATTGATTTATTCTTCTAATATTCTATTTATTTTATTTCTTACTTGATTGGCATTATCTACAATGCGGTATGCGGTGATGAAGGACCATATGTTGCGGCTATTCTTTTGCTGCTGACTACTTGTATGATTTCTTGTATTTATACCTACTTTTTTAATTAAACTATTTATGCTTGTAGATAAAACCAATATTTTATTTTTTTTTTATTACAACTTTTTTTCGATGTCTTGGTTACGCACCAGGTCTTCATTGCTGCACCTTGATACCAAATCCCAATAATGGTTAGTGACGTAACATGGTCAATGAGGACTCACACCACCCTGCTCTGGAATTTTACGTTAATGAAGCAATACTATATATACGGGGTCTTGATTGGGTTTTTACGTCAGGAATATCCTTTGACATCTGTTGTCTCATCGAAAACTTTTTGGGTCTTGTGGCTTAATTTTGAATTTTGATTCGGCTACTGCTGCTTTATTGGATGAATGCTGGTAAGCTGCATAGTTCTTAGCGCCTGCTGCATGCCTGTTAGACGATCATGGTAGTGCTTCTCTACTGTATAATCATAGTGCTTCTCTACTGTTAGAGATTTATGCCAACGGGGAGCCAATCTTTCGGCAGTTTGTATGTAGAGTTTGGTCTGGCCGTCGTATGTGAGTCCGTTATTAGTATATTGGTCGATACGTCCGTACGTCTGTAATAGTCTGTGATTATTTTTAAAAAGAATTCGTTGATTGTCGGTATTCGAAAGTCCTGATGCAAAACACGGTTCATGGTATATCTTGGAGCATTTGCGATGAGTTTCAGCGCCTTGTTTTGAATCACCTGGAACTTATTCAGCTCGGACTTACTTATATTGCACCAAGATGCTGCTCCATAAGTAAGTACCGGCCTGACCAACACCTTATAGAGGTTAACTTTGGTTCGATTACTAAGTCTACTCCGCCTGTGAAGCAGGGGGTAGATTGAGCTTAATTGACGCAATGCTGCCTTGATTCTATTAATAGAATTTAACCTCCAATTCAGTCTTTGATCGAAGATAAGTCCCAGGTACTTCACTTCCTGGCACCAATTCACTTGAACCCCACCGACTCTGAGCCTCGTTTCGGGACGTCTAACGCGACTTTTGGTGAAAAATATGACTTTTGTCTTGGAAGGATTCAAACGAATCTTCCAATTAGAAAGCCATTTTTCCAATTGGTTTACATGGCGCTGCATACGTGTGACGACTAGCCGCGGTTCTTTAGAAGTGGAAGTTATTGCAGTGTCGTCAGCGAATAGATAAAGCTGCGTTTGCCTATCTCGCGGAATGTCATGCGTATAAATGTTATACAGCATCGGGGAGAGAGGTGAGCCTTGCGGCACTCCCGCCCTGATGTGTTTATTCAAAGAGAGTGCATTCTCCGACGAGACTGCAAAACTTCTATTCTCTAGAAAAGAGCCTACTACCTTGATGAGGTAGTTCGGAGCTCCGAGTCTTATTAATTTCAGCAAGAGACCATTATGCCAGACCTTGTCAAATGCTTTGCTAACGTCAAGGAAGACCGCCCCCGTGTGTTCCCTTTTATTGAAACCCATCATTATGTTGGCCGTGAGCCTCGTTGTCTGCCTAACTGTGCAATGTTCGCTTCTAAAGCCGAACTGTTCGTTAGGCAGAACGTTGTGCTCGAACACAAAACTATTTATTCGAGCTAAAATCAATTTTTCTGTAATTTTTCCAAGGCTTGATAACAGACTGATAGGCCTGTAGCTTGAGGGTACAGTAGGGTCTTCGCCCGTTTTGTGAATTAGAATCACCTTTGCCCTTTTCCAGACGCTCGGGAAATGGCCTTCTTTGATAATTGCCTGAGATAGATTTACTATATTCCCCAAAGCTCTGTCAGGTAGATTTCGCAACGCCGCATTTCTCAGACCGTCAAAACCCGGGGCTTTCCTGATATTGAGATTGCTAACCAGCGTTTTAACCTCGTCCAGCGTGACCTCAGCAAAGTTTTGCTGCGGGTGAACCATGGTTTTGTATATATGTATCGTTCTGGAGACCCTCTCATCACGTAGCAGGTCAGTGGTGGGATTTTCGCTGAATTGCTCGCAAAGCTTGTCTGCGAGCAATTCGGCTTTATCTTTAGCGTTTGTGAAAGTTTCACCTGTGCCCTGGTCTTTCAGGTATGACATTGGGGCTTTAGCACCTCTTGTCAGAGTTCTGGACATGTGGAAAATTGAGTTGTCCTCAATCGACAGACTTTGGACTTTGTCGTCCCAAAGATTAGACTGCCTCTCGATAAGAAGAAGTCTAATCGCATCGGCTTCTCTGTTTGCCTCCGCTTTGATTTGAGGATCTCCAGTACGATACGCTCTGTTTTTGAGCCTGTTTTTGATTTTAATACGCTGTCTAATCTCATCAGTCAAAGCCCCGTATTTTGAATATTGGGACACCTTTGTAATCGATGATTGAGCAAGAGCCTCATTTATGTCATCTGTGATCTTGCTCACCGCGTTCTCAATGTCAACCGAATTGCGGAGTAGGTGTAAAGGCTCAACGGTTTTGAGGATATTATTATATCTAGGCCAGTTGGTGCTAGTCCTAGTTATAAAACCTCGGCCTCTTTCAAGTGGATTGCCCACTTCCATCACAACCGGCACATGATCAGAGCTAAGATCACATATGACAATTGGCTGTGAAATTCGAACAGAGTTCTTAATCACAAAAATGTCCAAAATATCCGGAAGACCATGCCCAAACATGTGAGTGTGTTCCTCCGGCGGCAGAATATGATAGTTTAAAGCCTCCGAATACTCATATAAAGTGCGACCTCGGGGATTTGTAGCTCTGCAACCCCAGACTGTGTTCTTCGCGTTAAGATCGCCCCCTATAATTGTACTATTAACATTACCGAAAATTTTTCTAAGGCAGTTGCCTGAGAAACCTACCGACGGACTACAGTAAACTGATCCCAGGTAAACGCGTTTATTATCTTTAAAATTTATTGAAATGAATGTCCCCTCGATGTGGGGACAATTATCAGGACCTGGCACAACTTGAGCCGAGATGTGCTTCTTGACCATGATCATGGTGCCCCCCCCTCGTCTGCCTAGGCGATCGTTCCTGAACACCATGTAATTCGGGAAGGAGAACCTCTCTCCCTTAAGCCATGTTTCTTGGACAAGAAGCACATCCAACTCATTTCTTTCAACAAAATCAATAAGCTCGATTCTCCGATGCTTTATACTATTAATATTAATAGTAGCTAATTTGAAAAAAGCCGTCTCCGTTTGCACTACCATTTAACCAATTGGTTTTCCAAAAGTATTCATGATGGTTCTCATCTGGGTCTCCATGATCTTTGTGAATTGATTCAGGAAGCTCTGCATAGTTGTTTGCATCGCGGCCTCCATTGCATTGGGCGCAGTTGTACTTAGACCCTGTGTCGAGTTCTTGTTAATAGTATTCTTCTCAGTGCCACCGCTGGCCAATTTGCTGTTGTCCCGCTCACCCCAGCGGAAATTGTTTCTAGGAATGTAGTTTCTGTTGTTATTAACTACATTTGCAACTTTTTTGCGCAAATTGTTGGGGTGACGCTCACACCCCATGTAATTAGCAGGGTGGTCACCCCCACAATTTGCGCATTTCGCTTTTTCCTCCCTGGGTTTAGGGCATTCGTACGAATAATGCTCATTTGCGCATTTTAAACATTTTACTGGAGCTGTACACTTGAATTGGGAGTGGCCATATAATTGACAGCGGTGGCACTGCGAGATTGTAGCACGTGCCCGTTGCGCCTCCACTCGGATAGACATACTATCTAAGGCCCTAAGGTCGTAAATAGTTTTTTCCGTACGTGGTAAAAACACTAGTACGAGGGGCAATGGAGACCCGCTGCGGCTATGCCAGCGGATTACTCTAGAGGGATTAAAACCTAAATCAACAAGATCTTTTTTGATTTTTTCCTCCGTCCAGGTTTCGAGGACGCCCCTTAGAACCACGTGTAGTTCTTTCTCGTCCTGAAACCTGAACGAATGATGGTACAATTTGTTTGTTGTTAAAAACTTAATAATTTTATTGTAGTCTGCCGGAGTTGGCGGATGGATTTTAACTCCCTCCGAAATGGTGACTGCACGACCATAGTCTACCTTGACAGACCGCAAATGCCCGGTGATATCATTAAACTTGTGTTTATCACGTATGACGATTGGGGGGACTCTAATTTTAGGTGGTTCCGAGTTCACAACAGTAAGGGTTTTAGCATTATTAAGTGCTACGCGCTCTTGTGTTGGAGGTTCTGCCTGGCTTATAACAGCTTGTTTGTCTTGGGAGACTTTTTGAGCCAGATAACTTTCCAATACCTTGTTGTTAGTCTTAGGGAGATTGGGCCAAGCAGAATCCCCAGCAACTTTTTTGATATTGTCCTTATTAGTCGAATCTGTCATCTGACGTTTGCGATTTTTTCTTGCATTTCGCTGCGTGGACCACTGTTCGTCCTCACCAGACTCAGATATGGAGTCATACTCCATATCAGAGCCAGGCTTGTCTATTTCAATAGCGTTTACGTTAACTTGTAAGCTATTTAAATTATTTGCTGTTTTTTTGTTCGTGCTGTCAGAGGTGATGTCATTGATTGTAGGAATTTTTACAGATTTATTTGAATTTAGATTGGATGTATTGTCATTATTTAAAGCAATCATTTCATTGTATTTACCTAGTTGGGCCTTTAACTCTCCGATGGTCTTATTTAAATCTTCGATTTCCATTATTCTTATAAAGCCTTCCTCCTTGACTTGTCGCATTTTACTTAACCACTCGGTCTCCTTCTCGCTCAATAACTTGCGCCATCTGGCCTCCATACGTTCCTCGATTTCTCTTATTCTTTCCTCCATAGTCTGCACGACTTGTGGGGACATTGACTCATCTTCTGATGCTGGCAGCTGAACTTCATTAGGGCGGGAGGCATCCCCCCCGCTGTGGACTTCCATGTAGTTGAAAAAAATTAATTAAAATATTTGTTTATGACTTTGACAAAACAAAACTTATTTGAATTTTTTTTGATGTTTTAACGGGAGCAAAACAATGTCACTGTCAGACAACCTCTCTCTACGGCTGTCGAAGCGCGACTTGAAGCAATACTTAAATCACTTGTACTCTTGTACACCAAAGCTGTAAGGTATTTAACTTTAAAAGAGCGGACTATGGGTCTATCAACCAGGACTTGGCGTCCGCAAACTGGGAGAACTTATTTTCGGGAAGATCATTGGAGGATGTCGTTAGTATATTCTACTTGGAATTGCAAAACGTTATTGAAACTTACGTACCATCTTTTAAAATCACAGGAAATTATCCAGTCTACTTTAAATCGCAAACAATAAAAACAATTATTGAGAAAAACAAATATCACAAAAAATATAAAAGATTTAACGATAGAGAGTCATATCTAATGTTCTCCCAATTGTGTCGTCGGTCAAAGCAGCTAATGAACCGCGATTTTAATGATTTCATCCGGGCTACGGAAGCACAGATCATTACCAATTCTAATAAATTTTGGAACTATGTTTCCAGCAAAAGAAAATCTTATGTCACCATTTCTCAAAATCTCCATTTCGAAGGACGTGCTGCTTCCGATGGTCGGGGTGTGAGCAATCTCGTCGCCGATTTTTTCAGGGGTGTATACAGGTTGCCAGAACAGAGCAATATTAAAGTAGATTTAAAAGGTAGAAGCGGTCATGGAAGCGCTATTCAGGTCACTGAGGGGAAAGTACTTGAGCTTGTTAAGGAACTTGATTTACACAAGGGGTCAGGGCCGGATGGAATACCACCAATATTTATAAAAAATTGTATGTACAGTCTGTCTACACCATTGTGCTATATTTACAATGTATCCCTACAAAGCGGCATTTTTCCGAGTAAGTGGAAATTATCACATATAATACCAATTCACAAGAGTGGTGACAGGACCAATGTTGAAAATTACCGGCCCATAAGTAAAATCTTTATTTTTGCAAAGATGTTAGAAAAAGTAGTATATGCTGATATCCTAAATACCGTAAAAAACTTAATCATCGAAGAACAACATGGCTTCTGTCCCCACAAATCTTTGGAAACTAATCTACTCTGTCTCTCCCATTAAATTTGTGAAGGAATCGATAACCAGGATCAGATAGACTGGGTGTACACCGATTTCAGCAAAGCATTCGATAAAATCAGCCACACCAGGTTGATTGACAGGCTTGCTGAGGTCGGTGTGTGCGATGGGCGGCTGGGATCGGTTTGGTCCTATGTTTGTCATCGGAAACAGGTTGTTGCGGTCAACGGCTATGAATCCGCTCAATTTGAAGCTACGTCAGGCGTTCCACAGGGAAGCCACTTGGGGCCGTTGTTTTTCATTATCAACAATATATCATAGTGCTTTCATAATAGTAAATTCCTCTTGTACGCTGATGACTTTAAAATCTATCGTACCATTAACGAACCCGACGATTGCCTTTAACTTCAACACGATTTAGATAGATTATCTCAATACTGCAAAAACAATAGCTTTTTTTTAAATCAAACAAAATGCTACGTTATAACATTTTCCAAAAAGAAAAATTTGCTTAACTTTAACTACACCATTAATCGTAACCCCTTAGAAAGGGTTAGCAAGATCAGAGACCTCGGTGTCATTCTGGATAGCCAATGGACATTTCGTTTTCACTTTGAAAAGCTTATAGCTGAGGCAAATAAAATGTTAGGATTCAAAAATAGAACTTGTGAAGAATTTAGAAACCCACGTAGCATTCTTGCTCTATATTATTCATTCGTATACAGTAAGCTTCCTTTTGCATCGGTCATATGGAAACCCCACTATAACACACACTCAAAAAGAATTGAATCAGTTCAGAGAAGGTTTCTTAAAACGTTGCCTTTTAAAGCGGGTTGCTCGGTTGAACGGGCTGCTCGGGACTTCAACGTGCTGCCACTAAAGCATAGATGGATTATTTCAGACCTATGTATTATAGTTAAATTAATTATTGGCTCCATAGATTCCCCCTTTCTTCTGTCATGTTTGAATTTCAGGGTTCCCGGAAGGGATCTAAGAAATTATGATTTATTCAGTATTCCATTCCATAGAACAAACCTAGGACAGAACTCACCAATCATTAGAATGCAAGTTGAATTTAATCAATATTGTAATAATTTGGATGCCACTTACACTAGCCTCAGTGTGTTCAAAATAGCAATAAAAAAATATTTTTTAAACTTGAAATATGTAAACCCATTAGTTTAGTAGAATATTTCAATATTACATTTTTTCCTTTTTTCATGTAAATTGTTAAACGGTACGATGTATAATAACTAAATTTATCACGTAAATAGTGGTTGCTTTTTTGGAGCATTTGCTCTGTTGCATCCTAAATTGTAAATAAATAAAAAATAAATAAATAAATAAATAAACATAAATAACCTCTTTTCAAGTTTACTATCTCCTGTTGGTGTATGGCCCGTCAATTACAGGGTCTGCGAAAAAGCCAGGACACACCAAAGCTATGGAACACCATATATCTTACAATATTTTTGAATTGTACATAAAATTTCAATTACTTTGTTCAATTTGCATTATAAGTCTAAACTTAATAGTTTCCGAGATATCGACTTTTGAAAACTGACATTATTGAAATTTGACGGTTTCTAGCTTCCTAAAGGTACGTCGAAGAGCAATACGGCTTACATGCCCCTATCTTACTTTTTATTATCTTCCCAAAAGTGTCAACTTCCGGTTCGAAAAAGTTTTCTAGCAAATAGTGAGGAAAACAATATTGACAAAAATTGAATCTTGCAAAAAATCCATTTATATTTTTCAAATTACTCGGTCTCAAAATTTATGCAAAATTTCGTATAAGAGGTTTTAATTATTGACTAGTTTATTTCCTCAAATATGTCGGGAATGTCATTCCAAAAATTCATTTCCACCCAATATTCGAAAAAATTAGCCTTCTATACGAAAAATGGTTAACTTTACAAAAGATGTTAAAATTATCCATTTTTAAATAAAAATAAATATGGACTATTATACAGGGTGAATCTAAAAGGTCTGTACAAAATCTGAGTACATATTCCTGAGGCCAAAATAAGGCGATTTAAAGCAACCTACCGTAGTCTGAAATTGCTCCGTTTCCGAGATACAGGGTAAAGTTAAAAAATAAAAATCGAATTATTTAAAATTAATGAACATTTTTTAACGTATTAACTTGGTACCCGGGGTTTTTTTGGGATGCGAAACCCGAATACCGACACCTGTTCACTGTGGTATGTCAGAAAAGGAGCGGGCTTTGAAAATTTCGTTGGGGGCAATGAAAGTTTCATAACATAATAGAACAGTAAACCTCATTTTTCTATCTTTTATAAAAGGAAACTGGTATAAAAAAAACACACAAAAACTGGACACCCTGTACATGTTGTTATTGGTAAAATTGTCACAATGTCTAGTTAGAACCATAGATTGTGGTTTAACTACTACTTTATCCATAGGTTGGGGTTAGACTTAGGTTAAGGCAGTTTCGGTGGAAACCAGTGGTTGTAAAATGAATGTAGTTTCATGGTTTATTCTGATATTGAAAAACGAACCCTTAGTAAACTGGTTTTTATGCATGGTTAAGAACGCCGATTATTTTGTTACACAGTTTACAAATATATTTTATTGAAATCCTACAAATATCTTTTGTATATTTTTTCGTTCCATTCTTCATCTAATATTAACAAGTTCATTTTGATTCGAAAAACACCTCGGGCACAAAGCAATCGTCTTTTACCGCGTCGAAAACGAGAAACCGAAGTGTAATAATATGCAAATTTCAGATGAAAGTAGAAAAAGAATCGCGAGATTCCCATGGGATCCAGGTTGGAATAGGAAACGGAAACAATCAAAGCAATCAAAAGAGAATCAGGTAGTAAACGCATTTGGAGCTACATTTTCCATCAGTGAAACAACATTAACAATGCCATGATTAAAAAATTTTATTTTAGGTCATCTTGCCTTTTCGACCATTTCGAAATAACAAATTTTTACTTTCAGTGATGACTTTCTGGCCTGAAAAAATTTAAAAAGATTTAGGGAAATTAAATTGCAAATTTTTGCGGACGAGTAAATTATTTTATATACATTTATTATACAGGGTTGGCCAAAAAAAAACAATCCTCGATGAGGTAATAGGACCAGACTGCTACCTTTTCATCAACATCACATAAACCGCAATTTCCCAAAGTGTGAGCCAAATATACCAAAAGCCAAATTCCATAAGGTGCTGTGTCACTAAATTGGACAACCATCATCATCCTTGAACGAACAAGGCTTTACCAGCTTGTCCTCTTTGTACACTGTTCGCCATGGTATAAGGCTGGTTGGTTTATAGCTGCATAGATTTAATTGAAACTCCATTTAACAAAAATATCATCTATTTCCTTCATTTAAATTATTACTTGTTGACAGGATCTTATAACACTTGTAACTTCTTAACTTGCGAGTGTATTCTATATCATAAATAAGAACCTCTTTACGTGAGACACACTGCACTGTATTTATCTGTTAAGCACTACCAGCGCCCTAAGCGAGATTTCTACGGCGCGGATATCTGATATCCAAACCCATGTGAAAAAAGGAGGGAATAAAACATGGGATAGAATGATATAATAGTAATTTATTAAAAAAAAAAACGAATCAAATTTTACTTTTCGGGCCTCGGCAAACTATCTTATTCCAAGTTTGTCAATCTAGATTCAGATATTGTCGATCGCAGATAGGTTTTCATCACCACCGAGTTTGAGAAGGTCTGGTTTTTCTGAAATCTTTTTTATATTATACAAGAAGACCAACATTCGGACTACTCATTTAGCTGTTCAAATTTTTAATTGAATGTCCAATGTTGAAAAATTCAATATCAAATTTATTTTCTGGAGGAGTTATAGGCTCATCGCAGGCAGTTTGACCAGCTTGACGTTTAATACGTCGAATTCTTGTTTTGGCTTTAATTACAGGTTAAGTTTCAAGTTCTGTAGTCAATTCCTTCGCTGTTAAAATGGCGTTTTTAAAGCCCGTAATTCTATAGTCTTCCAAGAGAGCGCAGCATTTTTCAATATATCTGTGATATTTCTGTGTATTTAGAGATCCATGTCATTGATCGCAGAGATTTACTAACGACTTTAATCTGAAAAAGTATCTCATACCAAACAACCAATGAAACTATGAAGCTAAAATATTTTACCTGTTTGGTTAGAGTTGTGATCTCAATGTCTCATGAGATTCTTGAACATCGGTGTTCTCAGTTCCAATAGCCAAAGTATTTTAAGCGTCATTAATTAAATCAGTAAATGAGCCCTCATTCATAAAGAGACAATAGGGAATTTAATATCACTTTCTTTTTCGTTGTAATCGATTTTAAGTGTTTTGAGAAAGTAGTTGTTTTATTTGGCTAATAAGAATTCTTGACCAAACTACTTATAAGGTTCACTTAACGAGGATTCTGCGGTTCGCGGTAGTCTCGCGGACGCGGGTATTACTATACGTGTGCCTGCTGATCAGCTGACCAGAGGAGTAAGGGATCCTTCCCCCAGCTACAACTGCCTGTTAGATTCAGACAAGGTCCAGGTGGGTAAGTGCATCTAAATAGGTACTAACAATATTAATTATTGGCTACATCCGACGATATCAGAACTTCGAGAGACGTCTAGATACCATCTGATCTTCCAGGTTCTTCAAGAGTGCTTTTGCCCCGATTCAAATTATAGGAGAGATAGGGAAACGTCTCCATTAAATTGGGCGGAATGATACTGACTTGGTATCCACCCTACCACGTTCTCTAAACCAAGTCTAACACCACCACGTCATTCTGTCACAATACGTATCGAATTCAAAGTAACGTGCTAGATTGAGACAAAAGATGTTTGGAGAGTTGTTCATTGAGTCAAAGCCATCGTCTCGATCTGTCAACTTTAATTCGTTTTTAAACGTTTTTGTGCCTTGAAATTCAATTTAATCCTATAAGCTGTTCTTTTCAGAACCATTTTTCATCATACTTTCGTGTTGGGGGGTAAGTAATTATGGATATTTGATATTATTATTAACTCCGAACGCTAGATACGAGAATTTTGGCGTCTATCAACTTAGGCTTTGTTTTGAATTTTTGAACCACGTAATTTTGATTAGATTCATATGGTTTTTGTCACCTGGAAGTAATGACGCACCGGCAAGTGCCGCGAAAGAGTGACCCTTCTATGCCTTATTTGTTCGGCGACCAGGGGTTGTGTTCCGCATACTGATACTATTGATGATTATTTACTTGATTTTGACTTTTGCACGCGTCCCTGCATGAAACGTATACAAAAACAAGAGGAATAAAAATAATTCTAAAATATGCGTATTCTAGCTTAGTATCCTCTAACGATGCCGTTCAATAATTCCGTCATCTGGGGAACGTTATCGCTCTGAAACCACCTTCCTGAGGTCATGTTTTCAAACGAATATGCCCTCCAAAGATTCCAGAGCATTGTTTTCTTCGCACACACGCTGCTCTCAGAACGTCATAAATGATTTTCCCTTATGAAGTGATTGGGTTTGATTATTAAAAAAAAAACGATCATGAAAATGGCTTGATGCCACAGATACCGCCCGCAGACTGCAGGCTCTATTTCCAATAATTACTTCGATATTGCAGGTGGGACAGTTGATAGTCCGTAATTTATTAATTTACCTGCTTAAACATATTCTTGACTTAACTTTTTTACATTTTATTTTAATTCTTAGGAACAGTGCAGAGCGTATGGAAATGCTTTTTAAATCAACTAGGTCAATTACTGAGGATTTGTTTACATTTACTTTCTCCGGCATTACTAATTAAAGCTACTTGTCCAAATTAGTGACATCCAGTCTTTTAAGGTTGTGAATGAATCACTAATGAGATGATGTAATCGCTTGTATGATTTTTCCGTAAGTTATAGATTGACAGAGAGACATTACAGAAATATAATGATATTGAGAGTTTACGAATTTAAGACACCTAATAATCTGAAATTGAAATAATAAAAGTAGTACTAATAAAAGTTGTCTTATTTCTATTGCGGTAATCTCCAGCAATAACGGATGACAATAAAACTACTATTCAGAGCGTCATTCTGAAACGGTCATTGATAGAAAAATGAAATTTGGGATATCGATAGCGTCGGATATATTGCAGAAAAGGACATTTGACATTCACATTATTTGACCAGTACAAACTAGATAATTTAAAATTTTGATTTTTAAAATTCTTTTTAAAATTTTAAGCAGCTTTTATGTAGTATATCGCATGTCAATAGTTTTCGAGTTATTTGGTTTGGAAAATATACCGATTTGATTTTGAGGGAAAACTGATGCAAGTTATGGAATATCTTTGAAGTTCTAAAAATATTTTAGAAAACTGTCATTTATAGGCAGCACGCGCTCTACAATTTTTTATCGCGCAATAATTTAGTCGCAGAAAGGTAATACATTGAAATATGTATGTTGTACACTGTGTTCAAAAAGTCCCGGACCGGTCAATTATTTAGAAAATGGCGCACAATATAAAAAAACTGTCGGTATAAAAGTTGTAGGCCCTAAAAAAATCTATAAAATGCCTCAAACAGTCATGGCAAACAAAACGTTGGTTTTTTTAAATAAAACGCCCTATATCTTACAATACTTTTGGATTCTACATAAAATATCAATTATTTTTTAATAAGCACACTATAAGTCTAAACTTAATAGTTTCTGAGATATCGATTTTCGAAAAATTACATTTTTGACCTTTGACAGCTTCTAGCTCTCTAACGGTATATCTTAGAGCAAAACGGCTTACATGCCCCTATTTTACTTTTTTATTATCTTCCCAGAAGTGTAAACTTCCGCTTAAACCGGAAGTACTGTATTTCCGGTTCTCGAGTTACATCCGGTATATCTTAGAGCAAAATGGCTTACATGTCCCTATTTTCCTTTGTTATTATCTTCCCAGAAGTGTAAACTTCCGGTTAAACCGGAAGTAGGTACTGTATTTCCTGTTCTCGAGTTACATCCGGTTTAACCGGAAGTTAACACTTCTGGGAAGATAATAAAAGGTAAGATAGGGGTATGTAAGCCGTTTTGCTCTAAGATATACCGTTAGAGAGCTAGAAGCTGTCAAAGTTCAAAAATGTAATTTTTCGAAAGTCGATATCTCAGAAACTATTGAGTTTAGACTTATAGTGTGCTTATTAAAAAACAATTGGTATTTTAATTATGTAGAATCCAAAAGTATTATAAGATATAGGGCGTTCCATTTAAAGAAATGAAAGTTTTGTTTACCATGACTGTTTGAGGCACCCTGTATAATTACAGGTGTCCTAGTTTTATAGATTGTTTTAAGACCTACAACTTTTATACCGGAAGTTTTTTTATATTGTGCGCCATTTTCTAAATAATTTATCGGTCTGGGACTTATTTAACACAGTGTATATTACACTGCGCGCACATATGAAATATAATCAAGTGAGTAACAACATAAATGAATAAGTCAATAAGGAATCCGTTTTTTTTCCTATAATATTCTATTTTTATTGCATTTGAGACATGTTGCACCATATTTTAAAAGATTGTGCTTTCCCCTAGCGTAGCCATAGACTCGTTTGTCCATCTGCACAAACGGGCACCAGAAAATATCAGCATAAAAATGTGTCAATAAATTAATAATATGAAGTTGGCCATTAATAATTATATACGCATTCGTAAAGTAACGACTAAATGCAATAAAAATTAAGGGTTTGTACAAAAATCGCTCGGATTGGTCGATCTGTATTTTCAGTTTACAGTTTTTTAACGTCGCAGAAAAATATACAGACTATACCAAAAATGAGATTTTTTATTGCACAATTAGAAAGAGCACATTTTTTTGTTATTTGTTTGTTGTCAGTGTCACAAAAAGTTAACATTGTACATTTTATTAGAATTATTGTAGGTATTTGCATGTTAGCAACTAGTGTATACTCTTTTTGATAGACGAAAGCAGTGTGATCGCGGGCTTATCTAGTAGAAAGAAAATACTTTATCTTTATATTATAATCCAGGAATTTGGG
Source organism: Polydrusus tereticollis (assembly GCA_963920685.1). Taxonomy (NCBI): domain Eukaryota; kingdom Metazoa; phylum Arthropoda; class Insecta; order Coleoptera; family Curculionidae; genus Polydrusus; species Polydrusus tereticollis. The sequence continues at coordinate 75,848,227 of OY987327.1, forward strand.
AATGCTCTAGATATTCAAAAATCTAGTCGACCCTCAATAACTGAAGAAGATGAGCTCAATGTTTTGTTGACAGTGCAAGATAATCCTTAAACACCAATTACCGTAACGGCTTCTAATTTTCATTTGGAACGATTTACTGTACATAAAGTACTTAAGAAAGCAAGGTTCCATCCTTATAAGATATTGCGAGTTCAGGAGCTGTCGGAAGATAATTATGCTCGGCGAACTAAATTTTGTGAGCAAATGCAACAATTTTGTAACAGTAACGATAACTTTGTAACAAGAATAATTTTGTCTAACGAAGCGATATTTATATTAAACGGTCATGTGAATAGGCAAAATTGTCGTTATTGGGCAAGTGAACATCCTCATTGGTTTTCAGAATGTCATACACAACACCCTCAAAAGGTGAACGTGTACTGCGGTATAGTTGACTGAAAAGTTCTTATTTCTTTGAAAATACTCTCACTGGAGCGAGATGTTTGGAGTTTCTTCAAAATGACCTCATCCCCGCTCTAATAATTTTGTATCCGGATTTAGAGAAACCCGATGTACACCAGCGTGACATCTTTTTCCAACCAGATGAAGCCCCGCCACATTTTGCTTTACCTGTTCGCGCTTATTTAGATAAAGTCTTTCAAAATCGTAGGAGAGGGATGATTGAGTGGCCACTCAGATCGCCAGATTTACCTCCTCTTGATTTTTTTTCTTGTGAGGATACTTGGAAAGTATACACGTGAATCGCCCAGCGAATTTAGAAGATTTAAAAGCACGAATACAACAAGAACTTAGAAACATTAACGCAGATGTCATCGACAACGTTCCAAAAGAATTTGTTAATTGCCTTGGCTATGGTCAGATTGTGCTCAATTGGAACATTAACATTAGATACATATTTTCACATTTTTAATTTTTAAGACAATTTTTCTTCAAAATTTCCTTATGTAACCACTACCCTTATTTACCTTACCGTATGTAAAAAATGTGCTCATTCTAATTATGCAATAAAAAATTGGGGAATTCATTTAAAAAAAAGCAAAGCGTCATATCTCTTTTTTGATATACTCTTTATATTTTGCTGCAACGTTAAAAAACTCTAAACAGAAAATACAAATCCACGGGTCCGATCGTTCTTAATTTTTATTGAATTTATTCGCTACTTTACGAATACACTGTATAACATAATTATTATTGAGGTATAAAGTTCAAAATGTTGTTTTTCCTGGCCAACTTGATGATATTACCAGACTTAGCCTGTGCTGTGTAATGATCCAGGTAGTCCAGGGGTTGGTAGATATTCCAATTCAAGGAAACTGTCCATAATTTCGAGGAGACCTGTTTAATTAATCAGGAAAGCACAGCTCGATGTCAAAGTCACAATATAATTTCACTTATTCAATCTGGCATTATCAGGCCAAACAAAATACCCTAAAAATAAAGATAAAACTAACCTGAACTAACGATAATTCAACCACGCAAATCTGGTAAAACGTTTTACTTCGATCTGTGTTTCCTTGATTAGATGTTTCAAGTCTGAATCAGTACTACTACTGCTGTTCTTATCATTACTGTTGCTGCTCTCATCATCAACTACAATAAGTAGGGGAGTTCTGCCTAAAATGACATACCCTAAGGATTGGGGCCTATATCTATTCTCAGGACGATCAAATAATTACCTTTTTTTAAAGAAAACTTAGCTTCAGGTATGCACTTTTCAATAAAGATAATAGAACTGCCATAAATTCAATTCTTATATTTTTTTAAGTCATTTAAAAAAAATGGCTGACTATGTCATTTTAGGCGGATACTTGGTCTAAAATGACATACCCTATGCCGTTTTAGGCTTTGATTTAAAAGGTTAGAAAAAAATAAAAAACATAGTTTTGAAAACGTTTATTACATATTTCCTACGTACATAGGTCACATATGAAAGTTTTGGCTCTTGTAGACTTTCCGGCGCATTCTGCATGTGCCCAAGACAAGCAGATTTGGCACCTCAACCAATATTCATTGGCTTTCGACCTAGAGTAAAGGTCATTACAAAAAAGGCAGGCGGCATCATCGTGATAGTCATCCTGAACATTACTAAATAGCTCCGTTTCTTCGTATGTATCCTCTGGAGAAATCACCAGACGCTTCTTTACTTGTCTCGCTGTCTTGCGTCGTTCAATTTCGTTTTTATGTCAATTTTCTGCTTTTGTTCCTCCAAGTTGGGAGTGCTTGTTAAAATTTGCGAACCAGTAGATTTTCGTTTTCTTTTTGTTGCATGCAAATCCCGGTGATAATCATATACAAACATACCTTGCATCATATATCGGGCACTTCACTTTAACGTTTTTCTTTACCGCACATATATTTCTAAGTTCAGACGTCTGCTATTACAACTGACACAACGTTGCCAACTGTAAGAACGGATGAAGTTAGCCGCGGACCGTTTGGGAGCGTAAATAGGCCTAAACAGCCACTATGTCATTTTACCAGAGTATGTCGCAGAACTCCCCTAATGGCCCCACTTCTTTCATATTGTCATTTACTCAAAATATATTTTCAATGCCTATAATGTAAGAATACTCTAAAATTATACTAATTATGTCCTTTTAAAATAATAGATTCGTCTGTCAATTCATCAAGGCTTACACAAAACTCATTATTAACATTTGGATTAGTACATCACTCTTTTACTGACTAATTCAAAATTCCGTCACTCGTAACTATGATCCCCTTATTTACTTTTTACCAAACAACTCATAAACAATCTTTAATATGCTGACACAAAAAGTGTTATATTAAAGGGACTAAGCAAACTTAAAGAATTTAGTCAGAATTGGCAAATACTAAGCGTAATTGATCCTAGCTTGAATATGGATAACTTTGCATTTCATATTATATGTATTCATTTTACAAACAGGTACATGCGATTAAATAATATAATTCTAAACCCCGCCAATGCCTTCCAAACAAATTCAATATTATAAACGAGAGAGACAAAACCAGTATCAAGGCACAGGTGATAGTTTCTGGCCTAGGAATCCGCGCTCTGTTAGATGTGGGTTGCCAAATTTACCGAAATAAATGATTAATTAATATTTCTTAACATTAAAAAATAGTAGTAATAATAATAATATTAATAGTAGCAGTAATATTTCTTGTCAACGACAGGAGACACTCGAGCCTAATGACTTTGATGTAATGTGGTTTAAAATATCAACGCAGAGAATTACTGAATTCATGTGCTGCCTTTACCAGCCGCCAAGCAATACCCAGTATAGAGACTTGTTCTCCTTACTTGCTAATACTATCGACTTTTTGCAAATCCACCATGCCAATTCCGAAGTTGTCATCCTTGGTGACTTTAACGTTCATGATGTCAACTGGCTCAAATACTCAAATATAACCGACGAGCAAGGTCGCGTGGGTGAACCAACTCGGATTCCAGATCGAGATGGTGATTTTGCTAGTTTGTTGGATCTTTTCTATACTAATTTCGACACTAAATAAACTACCAATTATTGCCGAACAGCCTTCTAAATCACCCAAGATTTGGCATTATACATCAGCTAAGTGGGATGACCTAAAGGACCATTTTTAAACCTTTTCTTGGCGGGACGTTTGTTTTACCTCTAACGATCCATCCATCTGTACTACAGAAGTACCACAGGTTATCCTTACTGGCATGGAAGCCTTCATCCCTTTCTTAAAAAAGTGCCCTTCTAACGGGAAGCCTTTGTTTACCAAAAATTGCGAACGAGCCGTTAAATCAAAATTTAATTCTTTCGACAATGGGGTCAAAACTCTACCGCCGAAAATCGTACCATCTATGTTAACGCTCGAAGCCAATACAAGCAAATGATAAACCAAAGCAAAGAAGCAGACAACCAGAGCATCAAAGACAAACTTCTTGAATATCCTAACGGCTCAAGATCTTTTTAGTCGGTAACTAAGGCCGTCAGTCAGAACTTTACCAAGTCAACCATTCCACCTCTAACACGTATTGCAACAAAAGCACAGGAAAAAGGAAACTTACTGGCGCAACTATTCTCTTAAAATTCAACGGTTGATTTTCAGGAAAAAACTCCACCGAACATTGCCCCTATAGAATCGAGAATGGCCGAGATTATTCTTCGGCAGCGCCAAGTTAAACGAGTATTGAGAAGTCTTGACACCAAAAAAATTTCTGGTCCTGACGATATTCGAGTCATCGTAATTAAGACACGCGCTGACGAATTGACACTATTTTGTAGGCTTGTTAACTTATCTTACAGAAAAGGAATATTTCTTTCTTGCTGGAAAACTGCGCGAGTCCAGCCCATAACCAAAAAAGGCAGGAGGACCTTGCCAAAGAACTATCGTCCAGTCGCATTGCTTTCGGTTATATCAAAAGTCATGGAGAAGACTATCAACGAAAAATTATTAAAGTACCTGGAAGACTTCAACATTATAAGTGACCGCCAGTATGGATTCCCAAAGTCTAGATCAACAGAAGACCATCTCGTTTATGTTATTCACGTTTGGAACAACGTAATAGAACATCACGGGGAGTCCCGGACGGTAGCACTGGACATTTCCAAGGCTTTTGACCGAGTATTGCATGAGGCGCTCCTAACTAAACTAAGCGCATACGGAATACTCGCAGAAGCTTGGAATACTTTTTCGAACTAAGAACCTCGATACAGCCCAACCACTTTTGATGCTCTATACAGCCCAAATTCGACCATCGCTGGAGTACTGTTCGCATATTTGAGGCCCTGCTCCTAACCCTGGGATTGCTACATTCCATTCAAACAAAAGCCACTCGCTTGATCGGTGACCATGATCTGACAAACAACCTGGAAAGCCTTGAACACTGGAGGTCTGAAGTCTATTTTATAAATATTTTCATGGGAAGTGCTCAACTTAGGTTGCCCGCTTGATTCCACCCAGAGCGGTGCATGGTAGAGATACATGACGAGCCACTGCAGCCCAACGTGGTTCAGCTTAGTGTCCCTTGAACGACACTGTTTAAAAATTCTTTTATCTGGAGAACGTCATCACTCTGGAACGACCTCCCCGTATTCCCCAACGAGTATAATCTCCCAAGATTCAAGACCAAGAATCGTTTCCTGCGCACCATCACCGCTCGTAGAACGCCATAATTTTTATTTAGGTACTAACTATTATATCAATATTTATTTTAAAAACCTGATTAGCGTAGAAGAGATTTAAGAATTATGCATTTACACAACTTAAAACAGTGAAATCTTCCCTCTCTCAATTTCAAAATACGAGTTAACAAATATTTCTTTAATTTTTAAGCGTCAAAATAATCATCATTAACCTAAGATTACGAGACATTCCAATTGAAAAGTCTTTCAAGAATAAACTGAAATGCATATTACAGCAAAAAGCCTATTATACCCCACAAGAACTTTATGAAAATTTCTAGTCAATTTTTTAATAACACTATTATATTTAACCAGTGTTTGTCACTGTACTTTATTTCTATTTGCCTATGTATGGATCTTTTAATTTGTATATTATAATGTTCTTTGTTTTTTACTTTTATTTATTGTTGGTTTAGTAATAATAGGTGTTCTTGGCTTTAATAACGAGATTTTTTTGTTCTTTATGATAATAACGCTTGTTTTTATTTGATTTTGATCTTAAAATAATTTAGTTCAGGTTATATAAATATTTAATCTTTCATAAATTACCTTCCGATTCCATCAAAAATACTTATTGGAACACGTGCGAACATTTCCAAAAACAATTATTCTTAAATGATTCTGATATATTTAAAAATAAGCTGATGTGTGTGTCACATCTCTATATTTGTTATTATTATTTCCAACTCAATAAAATAAATCTGTAACAGGACCAATTGAGAATAATTGACCTCGTCACAAACAAATATGATCTTATTAGTCTAATTCTTATTTAAGCTCAATTGAATAAAAAATTAATTGCTTATTAAATATCAACCAGCAGCAATAATATGATTCTTAAGACCTTAGTATGTGTTGTAAATAAAACATTTTCAAATGTGGATGAATGATATCTCTAAATAAACAAAATTTTTTGAGCAAATTGTGAATTACGAAACAGATATAATACAATAATAATGAATATTGGATAATCCTGTTCGATACTTGTCATAGTATTAGGTATTGTTAAAATTATCAACTATAAACTAAACCCCTAAAATGCTGATGTCATTATAAATTAAAAAATGGAATACAGCCATTCCAAATTCTTTTAGATCTGCTTGTAATAATTAGATGTACCTATCTCTAGCACCACAAACGTTTATTATAATATGTATAGTTTAATTTCCTCGTATAAATGTGTAATAAAATATTGTTTCACGCTCGTGTGGTAAGCATATAAAAATGTCAATGTTTATTAGCAATTAACCATCTATTGGGTCTTATAAACCCCATAAGGGTACATTTAGACACTTCGGAAATAAAAATTGTGAGAAAATAAAAACAATACTCTGTAAAAGGCTAAATTGATACAGTTTTATGGCTTCTAATCTAACTCTCTTCAGGGACTCTTTTTAACTGTCCTTTAGGTTCATCAATTAAATTATCAGTTATTGTTTTTTCAGCTGCCTGTAAATATGCTATAAAGTTAAATCAAGCTAAATTCGTTCCCGCATAATGTAAACTTTTTTTAAGGTTTTGATTATGATGGTAGATAACTGATTGCGGTATTTTTTAAGGGGGCTTCAATAGGTAGATGTTTTAATCGAACTATTATATTGTTCTAAAGCGTTATAAATTAGCGAGTGTTACAACGAACTGAAGTAATAGTCCAATAAACGGAAGGCTTAAAAAGGAATTTTAGTTAGAAAGCTGATTTTTCGATTGAAGGTACATTTTATTGTTTGAAAAGACACTTCAGTGTTATTTTGTGTCCAGTCCTTGCACGAGAGCTAAAAAACCCTTCAATTGGGGTTGAAAATATATTTTTAGGTTGTAACTTCTAAATGAAAAATAATATGAAAAAAAGTTTTTCCCAATTGTTGTAGAGCATTAAAATTTACACAAAAAAGATTATTACTACTTTTTTCTAATCTATAAATCTAAAAGCCATAAGAGGTTCGCAAATTTCAAAAACAATTTTTGGTCAGGTCTTTAATAAATGGGACCTAAATATCGATATGGCATCACTGTCGTCTTTGGAAAAGAGTTGCAGCGTCTAAGTGCAGTATTTATCGGGTTTTTAGATGCCGAATGATTTTTTGCGGATACAGGGTGCGCAAATAACATTTATATCTATATTTTAGGTGTATGTGAAATTTGGTTAGTAGATAGCCAATACCTCGGAACAGCACATAGGGTAGTTTTCATTTCGAAAATTTTAAAAACAAAAAATATTACTTTACTTTAGAAAGACAATGTAAGAGAAGAGATTAAAATCTGAGTAAGTGATAAATTTCACTGCACAGTTATTAAGTACTTTATACTATTTTTCATATAGGTGATATCTATTATAGAAGTGTATATTAAATTGACACGCCATCAATTATTGGCACCCAAAAAGTTGCTCTAAAAAAACTGTTTAAAACTGATTTTTTGCTTTACTCTTTTAACCTACAAAAATCGCTTACCCTAAATATCTTCACAGTTGACTGGCAATGGGCCATATTATTATTGAAGATACACCCTCAATAAAAATATCATATTATATAAAATAATTATAAACCATACAAAATTTTTGGTTTAGTTTCATACATACCTTTCACAGGGTTATTCAAACAATATTTCACAAAAACATTTCACTCATCAAAATCTCAAAACAGTACTAAAATAACATACCTACTCTAATAAATGAACGTACCTATAGTTGGGGCCAAGCAAATATTTGACGCGTGACACTTCCATATTGTCATGGGTGTCAAATACGGCAGGCAACTTATAATATAAAAGTTACTAATGGCTAATTTATATTATAATAATTACCACCCACTCGAAGTATTTGTATCTTTATCCTTTTATATGACTAAAAAGAGATATACATAATTCTCGTCGATTTGGTCAAATCATATGGGCTGCAGATCCGCACTTTATTTATTCCAAAACGAGTGATGTCGTTGTCTTGTTGACATTCTGTATTTGGTTTTGGATTTTGAGTATTTAAATCATTTTATTGCCTTTTTATAGTGTTCTATTGTCTTTATTTGTGTAGTGTTTCCCAGCAATCATTTTCTGCAAAGGTTTATAAATAACAATATTCGTCAGTCCGGCCCTGACTAAGTATCAGCTGTAATAAAGTTGGTGAAATCGAAATAACTAGTATTGGACAAATATGACAAGATGGAAGTGTCACGCGTCAAATATTTGCTTGACTCCAACTATACCAAAAAACTTTTTTTTCAGACACCCGTATAGAGTCTCAGCCAGACGAGGGGCAGTGTTGCCAAGTTGAAAATTTAATGCGTTTGTGAAATTTCGAAGACGCCGACCAACCCTCAAAGTTTACATGATTCTAAGGCCACAAATATTAGAGATATCGTAAAAATGGTCATAAACGTTTTTATTAAGATTTAAATGCTCTACAACTTTTGTCTAAAACCTTTTTTTCTAGTGTTTTTTGTTTTAAAGCCACGGGTCAAAAAAACATTTTAAAGTAATTTTCCATCCCTTACGCAAGGGTTGAATACAAAATAATACCGAAGTGTCTTTTCAAACAATAAAATGTACCTTCCACCAAAAAAGCAGCTTTCTAACCAAAATTCGTTTTTAAGCGTTCCGTTTATTGGACTATAAGTATAATGTAAAATTTGTAAAGAATAAATTGTCAAATAATGTTAAACGTTAAACATATTTCAAAACTAAAAAGTTCGAAAGTTTTTTTGACATATTTTGTTATAAGCCTTGTATCACCAATCGTATCGTAAAAACCATGTGCTTTGGTTTTTCAATGTTTTTTTACGTCAGGTCTAAAACCTTTAACATCAATTGATTCTTCGTTTAGTTTTTACACCTTATCATTTACGAAGAATGTAAAATTACCATTTTTTGCCTTGATGAGTGTGTCTTGTTATCTGGCTGGAAGTATTACTTATGCAGTAGCATGGCGCCTCAGATACGTTAAATCATAACGTAGGTACTTTTCTAGTGCCTCTCAACTGCATTTTAGTGCATCTCTACTATTGATTTGACCGATTATAGGTAAAGGTAAATAGTCTTTTGGGAGTTTGTAAGCCGAGTCTGGTTTTGCTCTTGTATGTGCGACGTACTTTGAAGCAACCCATCTCGACCCCAGAAAATAATCCCATACCTTAGAATAGATTCAAAATTAGCAAAATACATGATTTTTATTGCCTTTCCATTCATGTATTGTTTAGTTATTCTAATCCCATAACATACTGAGTTTATTTTTTTTACCAACGCAATAATATGATCAGACCAATTCAGAAACTCATTTATGTATATACCCAGAGACTTTGAGGTTTCAGTCACCATCACCCTGCCTTGGTCAATGGTATCTAAATACTCGAGAGTACCTGATCTAGACTGCTTTATACTAAACATTACGGTATGTTAAATAAAACATGAATATAGAAATGGTATTACCTTATTATCGATGCGGCTAGCGTAAATTTGTCAATGAACTACTAACATAATTTTTTTTATCACTGTTTTTATCTAATGTTAAAAGTCGTCAATGTATACCTACTACTTATTTTTTTTAATAAATAAGTTTGTATTGATATATTTGTTTTCTTAAGGTAAGTCTTTCCCCCGAAATATAGGAAGCTAAAACAATTAATTTTAATTTTCAGTTAGATTTTATCCAATTCAAAGTTTTTTGCCTTAAAACATCAGTATTCTACTTAACATCAACTTAGGATTTTTGTTAGCTTACGATTTCCACTAGACAAAAAAATATAATAGTGCCTAAAATTTAAATTAAAATTAATTTAAAACTTCAGCTATGTCTATTTCAGAATTTTGAAACGGGATACTCTCTATTAAAAAGGTCCTCGAGAGATTTGCACCAAGACCATATAGATCTTGTCCCAAGACCGCTTATGATATTTTTAAAAAAGAATAATTCTTTCACTTAAGAACGCAAGGTTTTAAAATAGGAATTCACCATAATCATATGATTTTGGGTCAAACATTTGCTGCTTTTATAACAAAGGCCCAATATTTTAGGGCAATAATATCGTGTCTTTTATTTTAAATCGCGTAGTTTTAACACAATCTATGAATGAATTTCAACCAAAACCATTGTTGATTGCGACAAAGTTAAGGTTTCTTGCTTCAAGTTCATATGACTTTGGTCTAAAAAAAATATTGCACTTACTTTAACGTTTTTTAAAAGCTTAGAAAGCAACGATTTTAAGCCAAAATCATTGTATATTACGGCAAAGTTAAAGTTTCTTGTCTTAAATTTATATAACTTTGGACTAAAAATAGTTAGCCGGTTGTCTTAAAGTTTTTGAAATATTGAGACAAGATATCCATGCATTTCGCCCATGTCAAATGCTTTGCGCCCTTGAGACAGCGTCAAATTTCTTTAAGCCAAGGAATCCTTTTTATCAGTGTAGGTGTTATCCGCCACCATTATGGTAGGCACTAGGTTTAACGAGTTCATAAGTGAAAATAGTTCATTTTTTGTTTTATTTTCTTTCATCATTCCAATATTAAACTCACTAGTTAGAAGAATTACTCTATTCTCTTAAAAGATAAGATTTAAAACTAATTCTAATTTATTTAGAAACATTTTTGTGTCCGCATTGGGTGATTCATAAAGAGATTTAGCATTTACATTTATGTTACCTATCTGGCAGTCAATAGCAGCACATTCAAATACGCCACAAACAGATAATTTATTAAGTTTTGATTTTGCTGAACACTTGACATTTTTTTTCACAAAAATTGCAGCCCCACCATGTTGTCCCTGTTCACGACAAAATGCTGACATTAACTCACAGTTTGGTATATTTGAATATTTGTTATAAATTTTTTCAGTTGATCTTGCGTCTTACAGTGCTCTTGCAGGCAAAGTACCTTACACTCTGAATGATCCTTCAGCATTTCAATTATTTTGTTAATGGAGTTTCCGATAGATTGAATATCTTGATGTATTATACTAGATAAAGTTTTTCCATAGGTTTATTTTATACTACTGTTAGCTTCTGAATTATTGTTACTGTTGTTGCTTTTTCTTTTATGAAAATAAAGTTATGAACCATAATATTTGAAAACATATAATCTTTGTGGCACAGAATTTAGGCGTCAGATTTTAACCAATCAAGTGGTGTATTAAGCTTCTTAAACGCAAGTAACTTCTAAACAAGCTAAAGGGCAGAAGGGTTTGCGACGGACTGCGTAGTGGTAAAGGTATATGATATAAATACTTTTATAATTTTAATTTAATACTTAAAAAAAAAAAATTGTTTTACTCATCGTATTATGAAACTAAATAATTATATTATATGATACATTTATTATAGACAAAAATATAAAGGAATCTCAATGGAATATCAGAGCGATATCAGAGCCCCATTATTCAAATAGGTATTTTCAATTTCACGGAGATAACCATCAGAATGTGGCGAGCAATCTCCCCAAAAGATTTGAACCGGTAAATTAAAGAGCGTAAGCAATATCATCTTTGCCAGTTGGAAATTCAGTCAATCCAGCGCCGGAAAACCGCTTCCGTGTCTCTGGGGCGCCATTCTCGGCGTGCTGGTCGGAATTGCGGCCTTTTTGCATTGCAAATACCCACAGCCAGATCGCAAATCGACGCCAGTCTAATTCTTCGCCCGTTGTTTTTCCTTTAAAATGGCGATTTTCCGGTAGCAAATTGAAAATTGGACGGTTATGAGATTGTTCTTGATAAAATACTTCCTGGTTTCTTTTATAAAATTTGTTCATATGTAGATTATTAGCATATTATATTCTGTAAATTAATAGTAACATAAAATATGAAATAAAATTAAATATATTATATCAATTTGTTTTTACACCCAAAATAGTATCTAAATGTTTATTTAAAAAAAATTTAAAATCAAAATATTTGTAAAATCTCACAATTTTTTTTTTATTTCCCACAAATTAGATAACCGGAAGAATGTGAGTTTTGCCTCCAGACGCCTCATTTTGTTATGTTATCTAATTTCATATTGTTATTTTAAACGCCTCATTATCAAAATAAACCAGTTTTTAATTTTAATCTGCTTTTCCAATAGATTATAGTGAGGTTGCTCGGGTTTAATGTGGTTGTCTTGAATTACTAAGGCTAATTTTTTCTGGTGCACATGTTTGGATATTTCATTAACAATACTCAACTCTTGTCATTTCTATTTGATTTGATTACAAACCTATTAGTCTATCGACAGCGCGCTTGAAAAAGATAGAAACGATTTTAATCAAATTATCACATGTTTTCTCCCAACGTTCCTATCAAAATAAAAGCTCCGCCGTCGTAAATAGAAAAAGCAAATCAAATTACCTGCATTACGAAAGATTAAAGCCCTTTTGCTGATTTAACAAAAGTGGACTTTGCCGGCTTTTCAGATTGCACTTTGGATAAAAGCTTGAAATTGGAGCACCTGCGCCTCCATATCGCTCGCTCCAGACTAGAGATGTGCGACGTTAGGTTTATTTGTTCTTTCATAATAATTTTCAATGTTTAAACCGTAAATATGAATGAAATCAAAAAACGGGTTGCCATTTAAAACAGAGCTAATACAATTTTTTAACTATTGTAAAAAAGCAAAGATATTATAACCTTTTAAGGTAATAACTGTTGGTACTCTTAACGATAAATATGATTTAAGGTCACCTCAGCTAGCTCAAGCTCGTGGCAATTGTAACCGAGGTGGTTCCTTTGTGAAGGATCCTTAGCAGCAAAGACAACAATTTTTATTGGCTGCTATGTAAGCCAATATATAAGATTGAGTTTTAAGCGCCACTCTGCTATTAGCTCTGATCTGTCACAATAATACCAATTTCCTATGAGTGAACAATGGGGCCCACACACAGTGCCATAGCAAACACAAAAATCGTTAGATAAAAGGTGAGAAAAGGTTGATATAAAAACATGACTTTAAATTGGAAATCAACAGTAACAATTAATTCAACGTGTAATAAAAGGCTGTAGTTAGCTGATTTACCAAATCAGATAAAATAGTAAAATTATGAGTTTGGCTAGGTTAAACACTCATTATTATTGCACAAAAGTTGCAACCCTTTTACATATCGCTTTATAGATCTGAATTCCTAAGTTTAATAGGGTAAATCACTTAAAACTTTATGAGGTGGCTCTTTGTTGCTGCTCAGCATTGTCTTAGGTTTTTCAATGTTTCTTTACATCAGAAGAAACTCCTGTGTCATCTGTTCATTATTCGTGATTACTATTTAGCTCTATGGTTTGTAGAAGTTTGTAAAAAGCTCTTTGCTTGGATGTTTGTGATTCTTACGGATTTAACTTTGAAGTTATGTTGCAAAAATTTTGCCGACTTTTTGCTAAATATATAATATTTGTGCATGTCAATTTTAGTGCCTCTCTACTATTGTGGGATGGGATTTGGAACACAGGGGGCCAGCTTTTAGGTAACTTGTACGTCCTGATTTGTCTTGATTTTGCATGTGAGTCGGTAATAAGTTGGTTTGTCGATACGTCCGTACGTCTGTAATAATTTCTAATAATTTCAAGAGAAACTCGTTAACTGTCAACATCTTAACCTCATTATTTAACACTATATTTATAATGTATCTGGGCGCGTTACCGATGATTTTCAGCGCTTTGTTCTAAATCACCTGGAACTTATTAAGCTCCGTTCTGCTTATGTTGCACCACGTAGGTGCACCATAAGTTAGAACCGGCCTGACCAATACTTTGTAGGGGTTGACCTTAGTCCTACTAGCAAGTCTACTTCGGCTGTGAAGCAGGGGGTAGATAAAGCCTAACTGTCGCAATGCAAGATTTATTCTATTAATTGAATTTTGCTGCCTCCAATTCAGCTTTTGGTCGAAAATAAGCCCTGGGTATTTTACCTCTCGGCACCAGTTCACTTGGACTCCATTGACCCGTAGCTTTGTTTCAGGCCTGCAGACGGTGCTTTTCGAAAAGAAGATGACCTTCATCATAGCGGGATTCAGCCGAATTTTCCAAGCCGAAAGCCATTTTTTCAGCTCGATTATATGACGCTGTATCCGTCTCACGACAATTCGCGATGATTTAGTAGTCGAAGTAATTGCTGTATCGTCAGGGAAAAGATAGAGCTGCGTAAATTTATCTATCAGCAATGTTGGCCCTCAAGCAGGCCTCACAAATATCTAAAAAAAAAATAAGTCCAAAAACCCAACGGTCAAGTCTGACTTGGCCGGAAAAGTCCGAATTATCGGGAAACTGGAAAAAGGCAACGTGGAAAATGGCAATGTTCTGGCAACATTTTATTCTCTATCGAAAAAGTCAAAGTAAAAAATTTTAAACAATTTTATACCTAACGCCAGTTATTTACTTATAACAAGCCCCGGCACATTCCCAATAATAAGAAAACAATCCTAATCATTTAATTAAACTCATCCTAAGGAAGATCGGCCCAACAGCCATACAAAGGAAAAAAGAGCTGACATAAAGTCGGCACTGTAGATTTTTGCCAGTGCGTCAATAGCTGCACGTGACTAAAACCATATATATCTAATCAAAATTACGAGATTCAAAAGCTCAAACTCAAAGCAAGTATCTAAATAAAACGTCAACATTTTCCTGGCTAGTATTTAAAATTAATAAATAATAACAAATATCCATAAATTCTTACCGCCAACCCAACAGTACGATAGAAATAGCCCTAAAAAGAACAGTTTTAAGGATTAAATTAAATTTAAAGGCACAAAAACGTTTAAAAACTGATCAAGACGAGACTTTGAGATCAATTGACAACTCTGCTATAAGCTTCAGTCGCTATCTAGCATGTTACTTTGAATTCGAGACGTATTGCGAAACCCCGAAGACGCTCTATTATGTTATTATTCACTTTTAAGGCTATAGTAACTATTAATGACGTACCGGCAAAAATCCACGGTGCCGACTATATTATCTAACTTGAAAATTCGATATTATGATCTTAGATTCCCGACACGGTTAGCGCTAATATTTTGATTAGTTCATTGTTTAATAGTTTGTAATTTCTGCCATAGTAAGACAACGGCAAGTACTAACCTAAGCAAACCTGAAGGTTCCGTACTGTTGCCAAATAAAAAGGGTAATTTCTTGCATCATTCTAAGAAAAAAATATATGAGCACTTCTCTCTATAATAATTAGTTTCCAAAAAACACGGCGTTCATTCTTTTTTTAATTTCAGGATTCTTGATATTGTTTTAACATCAGGATATTTTTTTGAAACTGAGCTTTTTCTTACCAAATCCAGTCCCAGATGAGAAGTTTTTAGTGCTTTTGTCAGATGCAGCACCGTATATGGTAAAAGTAGGCAAAAACTTAAGAATATTTTACCCCAATATGGTTCATGTGACTTGTCTTTTACATGGAATAAACCGAGTCGCAGATACCGTCAGAACTGAATATCCTTTAGTAAATAAATTGGTTTCAAATGTAAACAAAATGTTTCTAAGAGCACCTCTAAGCAGGGCCGGCGGAACATTTACAATTCGGGTGGTGGGTTGAGTAGATAGTATAGGCTCAGGGGTGGGGGAAATTCACTTTTTGTCATAAAGCTTGTTCATGACTTTTCGGGTTATAATCCATTTCGAAATAGGAAGAAGAGGAAAACAAGTGATAATAATAAAGAAAAGATCCAAGTGGTTTATTTTAAGGTGGATCCACCACCCGAGATATTTTCGGGTGGTGGGTACCCTGCACCCCCACATACGCTTCCGCCGGCCCTGCCTCTAAGAGTGCAGATGTATAAGGAGAGATTACCAGGAGTTAGTTTACCTTCAGAAACTGTAATTACCCGGTGGGGAACATGGATTAAGGCCGCAATATTCTACGCAGAACATTTCGAAGCTATTAAAGAACTAATCTTGGATTTGCAAAGTAAGGAGTTGTTAAAAAGTGCAAGTGTAGTTAAAGATCTTGTTTTTATTAAGGTTAATTCATAATATCCTCGTTAGAGAGTAGAAATCTAAGTTTAAGAGACTCAATTAGTATTGTTGAAACTTTTTCCGCTAAATGTAACAACATTCCTGGTAATGTAGGCGGTCAAGTAAGGAACAAATTGGATGTAACTGTAAAAAATAATGAAAGATTTAAACACTTAACTGCAGTAAAAAGCATTTATGAAGGTAAACCATCGAACGAAGTTGAATCTTGGCCTTATACTTTACTACCTAACTTGCAGTATTGTCTGATTACATCTGTAGATGTTGAAAAAAGCTTCTCTTTGTATACCTAAACATATTTTTACTGATAGAAGACAATCCTTTTTGGTTGAAAATATTGAAAAACATTTAGTAATAAATGCCTTTTATACAATTTCAGGTTAAAGAATTGTTTACTTTTATTTCTCTTTGTTTTTTTTTGTTTTTTTTTTTTTAAATAAACATCTTCTTTAGAACCCAGTGGGTTTCTTTACCCTATTTTACTATAATAAATTAAAAAATATTACATACCAATATTACCATACAACAAGGAAATTCGCTTTAAGCTGCCTTCGCAACCAGCCTATTCACCCGATTTGGCACCTTCAAACTTGCATCTGTTTGTGAAACTCGAAGCTTTCCTGGCTGGATATGTTAAAAGTTTATAAGGAAATGGGCCGCACAAAACAGGTAAACAAGCAGATATCTAGAAATGATACTTTAAATTTTTGTATTATTTTAGGAACCGCACTATCTAACGCTAAATGTTCCAACGATAAATTTATTTTGCACAATCCTACTATGAAGACTCAGATGTTTTTAGAATCTGGCACGGCTTACTTGATTACGAAGTCCGATCATAGAGAGTTCAAGCTCGGAACAAACCAAAAGCTTGCTGGCTAGACTAATTTTTCAGAGAGTATAAAAGCTATGTTACGGAAAATACGAGTATTACCATAAAGTTTAAATTGATGGCAAATCGCTTATTTTACAACTTGGTGATGTAGTCTTGTAAATAAGTCATTGAAATTTTATAACTTTCTTAGCAGTGCTTTGAAATTTTAAGGACAATCATACTTTAGAAGCCCTTTTTTAATACCGAGATTTTCTTCATATTATCAGCTCTTATAAAAAAATATATTATTTTTATGTTGGATAGATCTTGTTATTGTTTAATTAACCGGATATCTTAAATTTTTGAATTCATGAAAATAGAAGTAGACCCCCCAAAAACCACCCCTTTTGATGGTTTTCCTCGAGGGAAATTGAGGGGCATAGTAATAATAATTGGGGGCTAATTCTACCATATCTATAGATGGAAGATTGATATCTTCTATATTCTTAGTGTAGATGTTTACCCATGTTGTCAAGGTTGCTTGCTGAACATAAAAAAATATTGTCAGAAGTGTGTAACTTAAATGAACTATAACCACCCCTTAAATGTCACGACTTGCTTGAAGGAATATTACTTGGATTTCAATGATAGTCGACAGGCAAGGAATGGGTGATGACATGGAAGGACTGTGAGAACCCTCAAAAATACTGATGAAGACAATCCGCAGGGATTTTGGAGCATTTCTAGACTAATAAGAAAGGAAGAGGAAATAAATTGATTTCCCACCCCCTTGCAGTGTAAAATATACCCCCGAATGTTGTCACAGTCCTTCCAAGGACGCCTTGCGGAGCATTACGGCAAGGAAACCGTGATAAGTTGTTTAGGGAGGTAAAAAGTGATAAACACACCTGATAATATTTTTTTCATGTTCAGCATCCTGAGGGAAAGGGGTAGTAACCTAAACTCAGAATATAGGTGATACCAATCTTGATTCCAATACATTGCTTCTTCAGTTTAAAAGGCTCTACCTCTTTGTGTCTAAGTTTTAAATCCCACATGAAATTGTTGTTCAAAGATTATTTTTATGACTCTAAGAAATTCTTAATATTAAATCCTCATCTTTGGAAGAAGATGTAAAGTCAAGCCAACTATGCTAATTTGGTGCCTTCTTTGGATTGTCGATCAGCTGCATGCCTACAGATTTAGGCTTATTTTTTCCTTAAGAAGAAGGAATCGTGTTAGATATAGGTTGGCTGAGTTGGAGTGGCTTAATATGCAGAACAAAAGAAAAGTGCACATAGCTCTTTTTGTCCACAGTGTTCTTCAATCGGGTCCTTCATACTAAAGGGGAGAATACGTTTTTGGGTCAGCAGTTTATGATGTGAGCACTAGAAACACCGATCTTCTCCATATAGGTACATAGAATAACATTACTAAGACGATAACTTTTACATTCTTTTGCTAAATTACTTAATTTTATGCCTGCCAAATCAGGTTACAGGTTCAAAGAGTAATATAAGAATTTTCATCTCCTCCACCAGAGTAACAATATTATTGAATAGAAGAATCTAGTTGGATTTTTGTCAATGAAACAATTTTGAGGATCAATTTGTTTATTCTCTCATGTGCATGTTTCTCATTTGAAAAGGTAATAGAGATGAGTTCTGAGAAACGTGATGTAGAGACTGATTTTATCGCAAAATCAGCTGATGAGTTCTAAAGAAGTTACTTAAAGCAGGAACGAGATTATGAGAAAAGAAGAAAATAGTTATAAAGCAAATAGAACAAAGAAGAGAATGATAATGATGGGAAAATAGAGAAAATACTTGGTGATTGCTGTAATTGCGAAGAAAGAAGAAGGTACTCAAAACAATAAACAAGGATATGCACGACCCCACCTGTCACACACTCCTACCAAATGATACAAGGTCTCCTCTCCTGCGCCACAGTTGGGGCAGAGTAGAGGTTCCCCGATTTCTAGAAGGTGTGCATTCAGCATACAATGACCAGTTAGAACACCCACTACGTCTGCTAGAGCTGCCCCCCTCCCTTGATTAAAATCAAGTTGGTCGAGACCAGCTTGGTTTCGGAATCATGATTTTCGCCAGTCTACAGGCTTCGTATTGTCTCCAGTTAGCGGTCGTCCGATGCCAAGCCTACTCAGAGAGGATATTGGTTGTCTGTGTTCTGCTTATTTCCAGCCGTGGCTCCGGTATTATGGGGACATCGACGAGCCCCGTCTAGCGAGTTCATCGGCCTCTCGTTAACCAGTGCACCGGAGTGTCCCGGGGCACAGCTAAGTTTTACTCATTTTTTGCTCCTAGCTCATTGCGGGTAGCCTAACACTGTCGAACGAGCTTAGAGCTCGTCCTTGGTCATTGGACCGCCCTCGCAGTGCTGCCTGACTCTCTGAGTATATATCTTCCTTGTATCCTGTATAAACCTTTCTGGTTGCAACCTCGAGGATTGCGAATACCTTGGCTTGGAACACCGTTGCGCATGTTCCCCGAGGAAATGCCTGTCCTTCTCCAGTGTCTTCTCGGTATTCTTCGGCCTCGGCCAGCTCTGCGCCAGTCATCCTTGAGCCATTAGTATAGCACACCTGACCGCTTTCGGGTTGGGATCTATTTGCTGCTTCCTCCCTCGTGGGAATATCTACCTTAAAGTTATTGCTCAGTATAAGATTATTTTCGGAAAGCCCGGTGCAGGAGAGTATAGGAATAGCCCTCCCGCAGCGTTCCTGCCATCACCGTGTGACCAACCCCTACTTATTATCCTATCCAAATTCGATTCTCCGCCATGACCTCCCTCCTTGTCCAAAGTGAGATTTCTGGCTGCCCCAGCAGAACATTTAGAGCTGCTCCTGGAGTTGTCCTCATTGCGTCAGTTATTCCCAGATAAGCTACTCTTTGCAGACTCGCCAATTTTAGGGCGTAGGTGGTTTTCTTCACTGCGCACCAACGATGCGTACGTGGTCTTGGGTCTTATCATCGCGGTGTAAAACCAATGCAGTATGTAGGGCTGAAAACTTTTGAATAAGTCACATTTCAATTTTAACTGGTTGCTTAGTTTACCAATGGACAATTTCTTCTAGTATCCCCTGAAGATGGACATTATAGCATCCGAAACATGTAGGAAATATTCTTCGTTATTTTATGCATAGTTCATGGAGAAAGTTTTTTATTTTTATTATATCAACTTCAAGACTGCAAGAATGAACTACTTCTTCAATATATTTATTATTTAAGCCTTAAGCTCCTAATGAATAAACCACAACATAGGTGATTTTAGGAATATAAAATTGTCCCTCTAGATGGATAGCAAATATTATTCATTAAATGGTAAAGCCGATCCTCGATTTGAAGCAAGTTTATACATTAATTCAAAGCTCTTTATTACCGGAATGAAAATTGAAATGCATTTAGTAAATGAATTGCATAAAAAGGGGTTGAACGAGGCGCAAACTGCGGGTATTGCGTGCAGCAAACTGCCCTTTGCGATGACGTTAGATAAGGGGGTAAATATTACGCGAGGTCAGATTAGGGTTAAACACTGTCTGTCTGATACCTATTTAGTAAACTTTTTGTTTGCATACCCTCGTTTAGGTTTATTTTACCCCTATAATAGATTTTGTTTTATTACCCGTAATCTTTTATCTCTTTAGATTTAACAGTTAAGTAATATTTACTATGCTTTATTCCATCAAAACTGAACGTTTCAGGAGCGAGCAGAAAATATCAAGATATTGCAAGTAAATATAGCAGGGGCGTACCGTGAGTTAGCAGAATGAGGAATCGCCGCTGGCAGGCCCGTCGAAGGCGAAATTTATTTTGGGGCCATGCCCAAATGTTGCAAATAATTCACCTAAGAGCAGAGTATATGCCTACATTTTTGTTTTCGGCATGCAGAGAGGGTTAATTGATGTTTCACGTTTTCGACAGTCTAACCTAAACTAACCTGAACTCATCAGCGCCGTTTCTATGGTAGCTGCCGCTCATGTGCGAGAATAATTTAGCCCTCCCCACTCTTAAATATTTGTACCTTAAATGAAACAACGAATTACAAAAAATATAATAAATTCAGTTTATTTTTTAATTTTACAGCCTAACGTTATAATTACTAGTTTATTGATATAATAACCAAAATAACACGTTATATATCAAATACATAGATTTACTTAATAAGTCAGTCAAAAGGCTTAAATATTCTTTCCTTTTCTTGCCTTTTTGAATGCAAATTCTGTTATAATATCTGATACATCTATATCTTCCGAAATGTCCATTTTGATACTAATAATAGATAAGTCTGAAAGAGCTCTGGTCCCATTGTTGATCTCAAATAACTTTTTATTATTTTAAGTTTTGAAAGCTTCTTTCCCCGCTAGCCACAGTCACAGGTAATGTTAAAAAAATTCGTATGGCAATCACTAAAATTGAGAAAATTGGTTTTGGATTGATCTTCTGGATTTTTTAGAGCCTCATCTTTACCTTTGTAGTCAAATAAACATTTTGTTGTTTAGTTAGGTTACAAACGAACATCTAGTCTATTTATGTAATCTATTGACTCTGGGGTCGCTATCAGGAAGTCTTCGGGTCCACCGTTATATGATCATATGGTACATTCTTCTGTGATATGTCTAATGGTTTGGGTTTCTCCGCATTCACAGAGAGGAGATGGTTGCTTTCTCCACTTGTGTAGAGATTATGCACATCTGCCATGTTGGGTCTTGATCCTGTTAAGCGTGGACCATGTTTTACGAGGTAGATCGAAACCCGGTGGCTTGTGGGTGATGCAAGGCATGTTATTGTTTTGTTGTGCAGTCCATTCTTGAGTCCATGCATTGGTAAGGTTGAACTCATCTTCCACAGTCACCCTTGCCGTTCTTGTTAGTGGTCGTCTAGACCGAAGTCGGTTATGGTTGGTTGGCATCTTCGATATCCTGATGGATGGGCAAGTTTTTATTGTCCACAATCTTTCTATACTCGTTCGTAAGGGCATTTATTCGTCGCAGTATATACATTACATACATTATACCATGTAATAGTGGAACAAATAAGTTTAAACGACTTAATTTTCAAAAGTAATGAGTTTGCCATGTTTCTAGTTTCAGAGTCTCTAGAGTATTATCAGAATAGCGGGTATATAAAGCATCATATATTTTTGTTAGATTGTATCTAAGAACTTTTAGCGCATCTCTTCTGCTTTCCGACAATGTATTTGCCAACTGGTTGCGACGTGGAGTAGCGTTTTTGAAACCAATGTTGTTTTGTTTATTTCCAGTTACACTTGTAAAATGCACTCTTAACTTTAAGTATAGTTACCTATAGTACA
This sequence comes from Polydrusus tereticollis, assembly GCA_963920685.1. Taxonomy (NCBI): domain Eukaryota; kingdom Metazoa; phylum Arthropoda; class Insecta; order Coleoptera; family Curculionidae; genus Polydrusus; species Polydrusus tereticollis. Next base: position 75,870,437 of record OY987327.1, read on the forward strand.
ATGATAAAATTTTTATATTGATTATTTTACTAATAAATCAGTTTTAATTTTTTTCTCACCCGGGCGGCTATCGCCGCCCCCTTAACTGACCGCCCGTAAGCCCCGCACCCCTTGCATCACCGGGTTGAAACGGCCTTGGAACTCATTATGTAGTTTATAATTCAGTTTCGAATGTCGAAAAAGGAATACTGTCATGTAGATACTCTCAAAAAATGCGAGGCTATGTACCTATGATTTTTTTATTTTTCTTCTGTTTTCTAAATAAGGGTGTTCTAATAATGAATTTTTACCTAATTTACCTGTAGAAAACCAGGTTTCTACTATTTCCTACCTAGGAAAAGTACCTAAAGTTTTTTACAGACCCAATCCTGCCTAAGAGTCACTAAAAGCAAGTTAAAAAAAATTCATAACAGAAACGAATACAAAAACTATACCTTACCTACATTTATGCTCCATTCCATCACAAAACAATAAATAAAAACTTAAAAACAAAGTACAAAAGTAAACAAGCTCTCACAAAATTCGCTAACACAAAAACAATAATCAGGTAGATAGTCTAGTGGAAGCCGTGTTTCTTAAAACGAAAAATAGCGATAGATTTCCGAATCCTTGGAGGGTAAACTAGATATTTCGTCGGTTTAGTTATAATTTAAAAGGCGCGTGATAGGGCCGTTAGCCGAGCGGACTCAAAACCCATCGCTGCAGACCGATGACCATCTCGAAATTCGACAGTTTACCCGTATACGGCTAAATAGATGACTTTGCCCGGCAACTTAGATGGCAGTAAGAAACTTTATATTGCGCTGATCAGGGAGGCATGTAAGGCCAGACCTGGCATAAATTTGTTTTCTTATGAAAGCAGTTGGTGAAGCGGTGCTCCCATCGCTTTCATGGACTGCACCGCACCTGCAATAAAGAGAAACACGTTTGGACAGAAAATTATAGCTATCCGCAGTAGAAATCTCATATTAGCATTGGGTGGATGACAACTTTTCTACTACAGCGATACAGCTGAGCCACTATCATCATCACGAAAATTGGAAATTACAGTGGGCCATGGAAAGTCGTCCTCCATCGAGGGTCTAGAAAATTAACATCCAATGAGTTTTTATGGCTTAGCTATAATATTCTTTTGTTTGGATAAACCGATAAAACGTCTGGCAAATGTAGGGATTTGGCAATAAAGTCCGCGTCTCGGTCCACTTTTTACTACTAATCAAGAAGAGATTGTATTACTAAAATTTTTGTAATATTAGCAAAATTGAAATTTACGAAGGCGTAGAAAGGCCACCCGAAAGAAAGAAACATTATGTGTAATATTCCGAGTTTAATCTCGGAATTCCGACTTTATTCTCGGAATTCCGACTTTAATCTCGGAATTCCGACTTTATTCTCGGAATTCCGACTTTTATCTCGGAATTCCGACTTTAATCTCGGAATTCCGACTTTATTCTCGGAATTCCGACTTTAATCTCGGAATTCCGACTTTATTCTCGGAATTCCGAGTTTTAAGTTTAATCTCGAAATTCCGACTTTTATCTCGGAATTCCGACTTTATTCTCGGAATTCCGACTTAAATCTCGGATTGATTAGTAGTAAAAAGTGGACCGAGACGCGGACTTTATTGCCAAATCCCTACATTTGCCAGACGTTTTATCGGTTTATCCAAACAAAAGAATATTATAGCTAAGCCATAAAAACTCATTGGATGTTAATTTTCTAGACCCTCGATGGAGGACGACTTTCCATGGCCCACTGTAATTTCCAATTTTCGTGATGATGATAGTGGCTCAGCTGTATCGCTGTAGTAGAAAAGTTGTCATCCACCCAATGCTAATATGAGATTTCTACTGCGGATAGCTATAATTTTCTGTCCAAACGTGTTTCTCTTTATTGCAGGTGCGGTGCAGTCCATGAAAGCGATGGGAGCACCGCTTCACCAACTGCTTTCATAAGAAAACAAATTTATGCCAGGTCTGGCCTTACATGCCTCCCTGATCAGCGCAATATAAAGTTTCTTACTGCCATCTAAGTTGCCGGGCAAAGTCATCTATTTAGCCGTATACGGGTAAACTGTCGAATTTCGAGATGGTCATCGGTCTGCAGCGATGGGTTTTGAGTCCGCTCGGCTAACGGCCCTATCACGCGCCTTTTAAATTATAACTAAACTGACGAAATATCTAGTTTACCCTCCAAGGATTCGGAAATCTATCGCTATTTTTCGTTTTAAGAAACACGGCTTCCACTAGACTATCTACCTGATTATTGTTTTTGTGTTAGCGAATTTTGTGAGAGCTTGTTTACTTTTGTACTTTGTTTTTAAGTTTTTATTTATTGTTTTGTGATGGAATGGAGCATAAATGTAGGTAAGGTATAGTTTTTGTATTCGTTTCTGTTATGAATTTTTTTTAACTTGCTTTTAGTGACTCTTAGGCAGGATTGGGTCTGTAAAAAACTTTAGGTACTTTTCCTAGGTAGGAAATAGTAGAAACCTGGTTTTCTACAGGTAAATTAGGTAAAAATTCATTATTAGAACACCCTTATTTAGAAAACAGAAGAAAAATAAAAAAATCATAGGTACATAGCCTCGCATTTTTTGAGAGTATCTACATGACAGTATTCCTTTTTCGACATTCGAAACTGAATTATAAACTACATAATGAGTTCCAAGGCCGTTTCAACCCGGTGATGCAAGGGGTGCGGGGCTTACGGGCGGTCAGTTAAGGGGGCGGCGATAGCCGCCCGGGTGAGAAAAAAATTAAAACTGATTTATTAGTAAAATAATCAATATAAAAATTTTATCATTGTACTATAGGTAACTATACTTAAAGTTAAGAGTGCATTTTACAAGTGTAACTGGAAATAAACAAAACAACATTGGTTTCAAAAACGCTACTCCACGTCGCAACCAGTTGGCAAATACATTGTCGGAAAGCAGAAGAGATGCGCTAAAAGTTCTTAGATACAATCTAACAAAAATATATGATGCTTTATATACCCGCTATTCTGATAATACTCTAGAGACTCTGAAACTAGAAACATGGCAAACTCATTACTTTTGAAAATTAAGTCGTTTAAACTTATTTGTTCCACTATTACATGGTATAATGTATGTAATGTATATACTGCGACGAATAAATGCCCTTACGAACGAGTATAGAAAGATTGTGGACAATAAAAACTTGCCCATCCATCAGGATATCGAAGATGCCAACCAACCATAACCGACTTCGGTCTAGACGACCACTAACAAGAACGGCAAGGGTGACTGTGGAAGATGAGTTCAACCTTACCAATGCATGGACTCAAGAATGGACTGCACAACAAAACAATAACATGCCTTGCATCACCCACAAGCCACCGGGTTTCGATCTACCTCGTAAAACATGGTCCACGCTTAACAGGATCAAGACCCAACATGGCAGATGTGCATAATCTCTACACAAGTGGAGAAAGCAACCATCTCCTCTCTGTGAATGCGGAGAAACCCAAACCATTAGACATATCACAGAAGAATGTACCATACGATCATATAACGGTGGACCCGAAGACTTCCTGATAGCGACCCCAGAGTCAATAGATTACATAAATAGACTAGATGTTCGTTTGTAACCTTTTAAAGTATGTTTTATACTATTATATATTCTACGTTCTTTGCTGTATTGTATTCTATATTTTAGTAGTGTTTTATATTTTAAGATTCTCTTTTAATGTGTCTAATAGCCATACGATAAATAAATAAATAAATGGTACAATGTATTACAAAAATTAATATCCTAAGTAAGGAATCTGATGCTACACTACCAAAAATTATTTTAATGTTAAAGCAAGCGAAAACATATTTATATAATATTAGGTCGGATAAAGGTTTTAGTGCTATTTTAGAATAGGCAAAAGATATTCCAGAAGACATCGATTGCGACCCTTCATTTCCTCCGGTTAATATTGTTAATTAGTTTAATCTCGGAATTCCGACTTTATTCTCGGAATTCCGACTTTAATCTCGGAATTCCGACTTTATTCTCGGAATTCCGACTTTTATCTCGGAATTCCGACTTTAATCTCGGAATTCCGACTTTATTCTCGGAATTCCGACTTTAATCTCGGAATTCCGACTTTATTCTCGGAATTCCGAGTTTTAAGTTTAATCTCGAAATTCCGACTTTTATCTCGGAATTCCGACTTTATTCTCGGAATTCCGACTTTAATCTCGGAATTCCGACTTTATTCTCGGAATTCCGAGATTTAAGTCGGAATTTCGAGGTTAAAATATTTTTTTCTTTCGGGTGGTCTTTCTACGCCTTCGTAGAAATTAACGTTTCTGTTAAATTAATAATTTGTAGTGTTTGAGAACCGTGCTTTAAAATAAAAATTAAAAATCAAAATTATATTTTTCTACGACGGAATATAATATGCTAATTTAAATAGAACTTCAACTAGTTTCAATACGTAGTTAAAAGTGGTATAACTAACAAAGAAATTCACATCTTACATTTCTTGTTTATTGTAACCGAGAAATAAATATGCATAATAAGAAATTTGTATATTTGAAAAGTACCAAAATATAGTATCAAAAACATAGTCTTCCATTATTTGTAAAAATTTCTGATTGGCAATTTATAAATTCAGGGTTAAGGTTGGAAGGACGCTTGTTTTCTGCCGGTTTACAGCAATGTCTTATCTAAGATGTCTGATTAAGGCCTAAATTATCAATGTCCTGGTAGCGATAACAACCATGACAACAATTGATCCAAAAATGGCATCCTTAGAAAGTATCTTAGTAGGTAAGGATACACTACAGGCAGCCGGCCCGCCAGCTGCAAGCTATCTAACCCGGCCTAGACGGCGTACCTTTGCAGGTGTTCTTTTTGTAGGGCTTGGCAGGTGTTCAAACCCGAGCTCTCCGCGGCGTCAGAATACTACGTAACCTGAATCAACGAAATGTCACATACGTGTTCTAATGTGTTTGACCTTGAATGACCTTTGTCGCACACGTGTGCGAACCTATTTGACCTTGAATAACCTTGGCTTTGTGTTTGTGTACGTGTGAATGTGTACGTGTGAATGTGTGCGATTGTCTGTCTGTCTGTCTGTCTGTCTGTCTGTCTGTCTGTCTGTCTGTCTGTCTGTCTGTATGTCTGTCTGTATGTCTGTCTGTCTGTCTGTCTGTCTGTCTGTCTGTCTGTGTGTCTGCCTGTCTGTCTGCCTGCCTGTCTGTCTATCTCGCTATCTGTCTGTATGCATGTCTTTTTGCTATGCTTAACCTTGAATATGTAAGCGATGTGTGTTTTTGGCGCTATGAAAGCATACGTATAGGTGTATAGGTGTTTTATGTCCCCGACTATGTACACAAGCCGGTTTTTACCAGACAAACTATGCAATTGTAGACTACGTCGTAAACCTGTATGAACCTATTAATCTTTTAAGTGCGCAATAAATTTTTGTAATTATTATATTTTTATGTTTCTCCATTTACACTGATTGTCTACCAAATATTTAAATACCTATTCAAACTTAGTATGCCTCTTCTTGGAGGTATAATATGCGGGGTTAACTTTGAAATAAACTTAAAAATAGGGACAGTGATGTGGACAAGTATCACTCAAATAATTATGTTAACTACACTAATCCTCCCTTGCTATACCTTTTTTGGAATCTGTGTAATATATTTACCCTATGCTAGCAGCGTTGTTTTATATCGGATTAAAATACTCGTAAAGTGAGAGAAAAGGGTACTAATAACTATTTATTTATTTCACATGTTCGTAAAATACCGTATTTTAAAAAAATTAGTCTCTTTACGAAATATGAATTGAAATGATGTAGTTAACGTGTAAAGCAGAAATTATTATACCATTATTGGATTCAAGAAGTAAAAAAAAAGAGTTAATCTTGATTCTCCCTTACGCTATATAATCGTACTCAACATTAGAAACATTACGGTAAATTAACAATGATAAAAACGGAAAAGGTAATAAATCTGACTGAATAGCATGTATTTTAAAACCAAAGTAATTGTTATACCTGTATATACTAAATCTACTTACTAAAGTGTAATAATGTTTTTTTTTTTGGAATTGAATAAAGCTCAAGGAATAAAAATGAAATTCATTTTAAATACACTACCAGTATACTTAAATTTAAGGACAATATGCAATAAAATTCTGTAAGCAATTACAATATTATAGACATTTATGATCTTATATGAAGGTAATGTACAATATCGACAGTCTATATTGAGTCAAGTATTCATTTGAAGGCATTTTAACACATTTAGTGAGCATAAGTGAGCTACCCAATTTTCTCTATACTTTACCATTTTGTGTTATGTAAATAAAACGAATTAACACCAAATTAACACAAAAAGGGAAAAAGGTTATAATTAAATCTAAATAGTCATACGTGAATTTAAAGCTTAAATATGCTACATGTGCTGAGTATTTATGTTTATTTAAGGGAAGGCGCCGAGGGCGTACAAATTTTACTTTTCAGTCATTTTTACCAAAATATGTAGCTATGATAGATGCAGCCTGACATTCGCTGAAGATACGAAAACCTTATTACAAATGGGTTATCTAGAGTAACTTATTAAAAAAGGACTTTTTTACACTACCTGTATCTATTTCTCTATAAATTTACTGGAATCTCGATTAAGAAATATGGCGCAAGATATACTAGAATCTTCAAGATATTCTGTTGACTGTGTAATTTCAGGAAAATAGTTAAAAAAATTATATTTCATAAAAATTGCTTACTAGCGATTTCCTTGTACTGAATCATGTCCATTTGCTCGTTCGTATTTTAAGATCCCTCGAACTATGGGCTCACAAGCTAATACGAAATTACAAGTAAATAGAGTATAATTTCAGGAAAAAAAGTTAAAAAATTACGTTTCATAGAAATTGCCTAACTAGCGATTTATTTGTACTGGAAATGGATAAATTATAGGACTATATCGTAATGAGAACAGTAGACAATAAATTAAACTTTAATACGTATGGCTCTATATCATTCGACCCTTACTTAAAATACCCACTAGGTATAGGTACTATACAACCTGTATTTGCCATCAGGTAAAAGCCCTCATAATGCTTTTATAAAAATTTGGAATAATATCATAATATAAGTAAATAGGGTGTAATTTCAGGAAAAAAGTAAATTTAAAATTGCTTAAAAATTGAGATTTTCTTATACTGGAATATGATATAATATGGGACTTTCTTATAATGAGAACAGTAGACAATACTTCAAACCTTGGTGTATACCTTCTTCCATAAATCGATTGTAAATACGAAATAATATAAAAAGTCACCTTTTGTTTGCGATGATGTATGCACAATAACTCTATATTATTCGGCCCTTATACTGAAAATACCCACTAGATAGGTGTCATAACCTGTATTTGTCATCAGGTAGAACCCCCTATAAAATCATGAATATTAGTCGTAAGCAACAAAGTAGCAATCTTAACTTATTTTCAACACGAGCATAATAATATGGGGATGTTAAATATTTTACAATCTAAATTCTCAATGTCAACAATAACCAAATCACGCTGTTTTTTTTAGTTTATTATTAAATTCGTTAGAATAATAATTATCATAATACATTACTCGGTGTAAAAGCAATTGCGCTGCAAAATATAGTGTATACCTACTACACTACTGAGGTAGTTAATTAAAATCACAATTACTACAATAAACATAAAAATGTTCAAACGTCTTTGCAATAAATCATAGGAACGTACACTGACTAAAAAAAAATATATGCATTAAATAAGAACTAACCGAAACTTTTATGTGGTTTAACCTTTTTGCCTAAAATGATGGAAAACTTGATTTGTGTACTATTTCGTATGGCTGTTTGTAATTAACTGAAATGTATTAACTATCATCAATCGAGGCGGGGTTTAACGTAACAATCACAATAAGGAGTTTTTAGGTGCTGACAAAATCTTAAACATTACACCTCAAGAGAAATATGCTATACTAGGATGCATTTTAAAGTACTTCGACATTCTGGAAATAAAGAAAAACTAGTGTACGGTAGTAAAAAAAATTTTAATCTAAGAATATTCGATGCAGAGTTTATCGCAAGCAGCACAATAAGGAGTCTTTAGGTGCAGGCAAAATCTTAAACATTTCTACGAAAAACATGATTATTTTTTTAATTAACACAGATATACATAAGTTCTTGACAATTTGATGTTTTTGTTGATATTTCGAGTAAACGTAAGCGAAGGTCTGACTGATGGGCCAATATGCGATATTTCTGTATATGTACTTTAGGAAACCACAGTTTGGTAAACAAAAAAGGTCTATAACCATTGAAAATCTTAACTTTACAGTTTTGTCTCATATAAAAGTCACTTTTTGAAGAAACCTACATATATGATTTCAAACTAATCTGGCTTAAGGGGTAATTCATGACGTTGTGTGCTTTAAAGTTCATTTTAAAAAGTACGATAATTTGGTAACCGACACTGGATCATTACTTTGTTTATTAAAATCTCATTTCGACAATAATGGTTTTTAGGGTCTTAAAGTGAACCGGCTTGCCTGGAAACGATGTTTTCCTACAGCTGTTTTACCAAGAGAGACATCATCATGCTTACAATATCGGAAACTTAGTTGAATGCTGGTTGATGTTGGAAAGAAATTCACTTCACACACAAAGATGAAGCTAATCGATTCATAAAAATAATGCAAGTCAGTATGCGTATGTTGTGGCTAACTGTTCAAATGTGTGTTCCTTTCACGTCTGTCGGAAGAAATATTTTTTTATACTAGTATTTTAGTTGAAAATAAGATCGTAAATCGTCTGTACAAAACAAAAGGGTCCCTTATGGATTTGAACGAAATTCGTAGATTTGACTATTTTTATGAAAAATAAATCTAAGTACGGAATAATGCAGGGAGATTATCTATTTTCTTGGTTTAGACAGTGATGTAGTTAAGATTCATAACTTAAGAATAAATAAATTATTATTAATCTTTTCGACCTATTTCTCTTGCATATTTATGTAATTTCTTTGATAGTAAGAACTAATCTTTTTATTTTACAAAGGTAAAAAAGCTAAAGATCGGCGTTGTCAGTCAGGTATAAGAACTGATTTAACACGATGGTTTTTGTATAAACGTTCAAATACAATTGTATGATTTTTAACCGATTGTGTCGGAAAAATGACGTTTTATAGATTAGATATGTAGACGAAGAGGTAACCTTCTCAATAAAGTATTGATCATTGCCCTGGTAGCTGGACAACACTTTTCATGTTAGTCAAAAAAAGTTTTTCCGGACGCTATTACAGGTTTCATTGTTAACTAACAAGATCGGATAAAAAATAACTTATGACATACGGACGAAAAATGTTTTTCGGACTATTTGGGTGACCGGCCGCATTACGTCCGAAATACTACATTTTTCGGTCTTATAACATAATTTACTATTTTATCGTTAAAATATGGGAAAATGATGTATCGAAATAGGTACTTTTTTGTGTCGGTCACGAGATTATAGTTTCTTTTAAAATGAACTCTAATATATACAACACAAATTATCCTTTAAGCCTCATTAGTTTATAACGCGTCTGTGGCTTTGTCTCTATATTGAGTTTGGTTAAAGTATACCGTAGTATATATTTAAATAAATTTCGTAGATGTTCACTACTTTCAAAACTGAAAAAAGCGGCCCTTTGCAATAAATACGTCATAGAGTTAGGTACCCTGAAGATTAAGGGAATTTCAGTGGATAATCATGTACGAATTCAAAGATTTTACCTATTTTTATCGATTAACAAACAATACCTATGGAATAACTTTACTGTTAAAAAAAAAAGAAAAATTACTTAAGTCTAGGCTCACATGAAATTCCATAAAGAGCAGGTGCATGGCCTTATCACATCAAACTATATTTTTATTCCGTTCTATTGCCGAAAGTCTGTGTTTAGGAGATTATCGTTCCTTTTAAAATGAACTCTAATATGTACATCACCATAAACTACCCCTTAATACTTAATACACCAATACATGCAAGAAGGTTTCTTAAAAAAAAATGACAATTTTATTGTTTAATGGCTTGAAAAAAAAATGAAAAAGGGAGGTTTTTGCATTAATTTATTTCCAGATGAGTTTAAAAAATACTTATAAGACTCGGTATATCGACGATCGAGCATTAATGAGAGGGTTGACTCCTGTTTGGCAAATCCTGATTTTTAATTTGACATTGGCGACGGGACAATTTCTTAGCATCTATCATAAGGAGCGTATATTTTTGGGGCTTAGATCTACCAGTTTATTCATGTTCCATTTATTGATAGTGCTAGTAATTTTACTTTCAAATTATCTTTTACCAAAAACGCGTAGCTGAATCAGTACCTATATCAGACGATATTATAAATTTTAAGGATTGATTGGCTTATGGCTTATGGAACTACGAAAACCCTATTACAATTTGGTTGCCTAGAGAAAATTTTGTAAAAAACATAGCTTTCTACACAAATGCTTGCACATTATGCACATGTCCTTTTAAGATGCCTGGCGACGTCAATGTAAGCATTGACATAATGACGCAAGATATAGGTAGGTACTAGAATATTCAAGATTTCTGTTAACGATACACTTCAGCATACATATGTTATTAATGTCTACCGAAGGGTACAGGCATACCAGCTATTTTTGCATGGGTTCCATAGACTTGAACGCTTCTTGTTTAGAAATATTTGATGTGGTCTTAAGGATTTCCGTATTGAAGCACCAAACCTACCTGCCAAATAATTGACGAAATACGGGATATCATATAATATGACCCTATTGAACTAAAGATCCTATAAACCAGCTTCACAGACTGTAATTTGTAATGTTAATACGATTGATACGCAATAGAACAAGATTAAAAAACAAAATTTTAAACAAATCTATTGGATATAATAATATGATTAGTTGTTTTATTGTTTTTTTTTAACTAATTTAAACTAGCTCTATATCACACGAAAATAATTAAATAATTTACGGTTACAGAAAAATAATTATTTTAAAAAGCTGTATAACTAAATATATGTTATTAAGATTATTCTGTCTAAAGTAAAAGCTGATCTTAGTCGAAAATGAGATCGTATTATTGATTGTTGAATTCGTTAGGTATGAAATAAAATGAGAGATTTCGTCTATTTTCCACGATTAAAAAGAATACCTATATTTAGTTAAAAATGAAACGATTACAGTGGTAGATTAATTCACTTTACCAAGTATGTAAACTACTAATTTTGCAATAAATATCTTTTATATATCTAGGTAGGTTTAAAATTTACCTATTTTTGTCGGTTTACAAAGTGATAGTGGGATATTGGCCTTGATCAAAGAAAAATAATTATTTTAAAAATGTTGTATAATTAACTAAATATCAGTGTTATCAGGCAGGTAAGAAGGTATTTATCTGAATCTTATTTGTACCAATACCGTTTACATACAAAAGGCTAGTTTTTAATGCTAAATACGGGAAATGTGATTCGATGAGAGGTCTTTACAAGTAAAATTATTATTTGTCTATTCGAACCTGCCAATTTTAGAAATCCATCCTCATAAGTTTACGATCATGTTTTAAACCCCTATCGTTTAGTGATATTCTAAGCACTCGAAATATACTTATTTCTTTTGAATAAAAGTGGTAAAACTGCTTTTTAAATATATGCTGTTCTGGTTTCATAGGATTTAGAGTGGTGGGTAAATAAAATGATGTAATAATGTAATAATAAGGATCTGGTTAATCAATCAAGAGCGGTATTCGCTAGTATTTTAAAAAGCGGACGCTATGGGGAAGATTATGATAGCGGTAACATTGATATAAAACAGAAGGTTTTTTTCTTAAAAACTAGATCTGCTGAAAGATTAAAGTAATATCTTTTATCTTATAGATGGTTCACACAAGTATAACTAACTACATTTTCGTATTTACATCGTATATAAGGATAGAGAGAACAAACATCTAAATGTCTATTTCGTGTTTTTTTTTGTTGTTTTACAATCTACTATCTACATACATAAAAAACAAGTGTATTTTCATCTTAAGTTTGATTTCAAAAGCACAATCCCACTTTTTGATAATTTCACAGTCTAAAGCACGTAGATACCTATATTTTTATTTACGGTCAATTCATGTCTATTCGCCTTTCAAGCCTAAAACATCCTTGAAACTATAAAATCGTCGTGTTTCCTCACAAAACCCATCATCTTGCCTATTTAGCTTCCTTTCCTATTGTTTAGCAGGTTAAATAAAATTGTTGTTTCGCTCTTTTTGTCTATACTGAATCGTTAGGGGAATACGATTCTAGTTCTATAAGATAGACAATTAAAATTTAAGTAAGCAATCAGAAATCCTACACTATGAGCTACTTAGTTAAAGTTTTATATTTCCTTCCTAGGCCAGGCACAATTTGTGATGTGTCGGTCAAAATATTTGACTATTTAAATATTTATAAAATACGAAAAAATGCTAGATGCATTTTCAGCGTGACTTTCTATCTAATACCAACTTATTTCAAGGTATAATTCGGTTGTCAAAATTAGAATAAAATAATTTTCTCATGGTTTATGTCATCTAAAAAAGTCAAATGGTTATATTCTATAGAGGGTTAGGTACATTCAAATTTAAATATTTTCTCTAATTAAGAACAATTTTAAGATAGTATTATGGTAAATAAAAATTCTATTCCTCCAGTATTTCTCGGAAACATATAGTGTTCTAGCGACATAACCGAAAAGTACCTCTATTCGGAAACTCAACGCATTTTCTTGTCAAACTTGACTTTGTTGTAATGTTGTATGCAGGGCACTTTGAAAACAAAAATTAGATTGAAAACCGCCGCCTCTTAAGGAATACTTTTTAGGGCCTTACATAGGGTACACTGGTATACAGAACAAATGTCATCTTGAATTGTCTCATCCATTACTTACGTTATTATAATCATCTTAAAGCACCTGTTATCAGCATTATCTGTTTTTTATGGTTTTCAGCCATTTCCGATGAAAATTATACGAAAATTTGATAAATAACTTTTTTTTCAACTGAAATTGACTGGTTTTCGATGGAAAAATGTTACTTTTAACTAAAAATGAATATAAGACATATACGCAATGATATTAAGAATAAACCACTCTTTTCTAAAATTACTATGAAATATTCACAAGATCGTTTCGTTGTAACCAAAGTAGCAGGGCTTGCACATTTCGTATAGAGTTCAAACGCGATACTCAGATGATCTTTTTTTTTTATATTTTTGTAGGATAATTCACCACTATGTTTTGTTCTTGAGAGAGGACATTCTTAAAAAATCCTCAAATTTCTCTGCAATTTTGTTCCTTTTAGAGTTAAATTCACACAGAAAACCCCGTATTTTTATCTTTCAGGTGGGTATATTAAAAAGGGCTTATTAGTATGGTTTAGAAAACAAGCAATATTAATTAACGGACGTTTTTTCGTCGTATGAAGAGCTGAATTTTTTTTTTCCACTACAATGGTTGCGATGCAGGGGGTCGGGTTTGATCATAATCTTTCAGGGTAGCTCAGGTTTGATTGCATGTGTTAAGGTTAGTGCTCCTTGCAATCGGATTCAGGTTTGACACGCCACCCTCAGGTTAGTTCAGGTGTCTCAAACACAACCCAACTTTTCTTTTGGGTATGTGCATCATTTTTAATCTTACCTATATAAAAATGAACCGTGAATCTTTGTGAGTTACAAAACAGTATGGAGTATCTTAAATTGGGTATGTACATCATTTTTAATCTTACCTATATAAAAATGAACCGTGAATCTTTGTGAGTTACAAAACAGTATGGAGTATCTTAAATTGGGTATGTACATCATTTTTAATCTTACCTATATAAAAATGAACCGTGAATCTTGCAAAAGAAAAGTTGGGTTGTGTTTGAGACACCTGAACTAACCTGAGGGTGGCGTGTCAAACCTGAATCCGATTGCAAGGAGCACTAACCTTAACACATGCAATCAAACCTGAGCTACCCTGAAAGATTATGATCAAACCCGACCCCCTGCATCGCAACCATTGTAGTGGAAAAAAAAAATTCAGCTCTTCATACGACGAAAAAACGTCCGTTAATTAATATTGCTTGTTTTCTAAACCATACTAATAAGCCCTTTTTAATATACCCACCTGAAAGATAAAAATACGGGGTTTTCTGTGTGAATTTAACTCTAAAAGGAACAAAATTGCAGAGAAATTTGAGGATTTTTTAAGAATGTCCTCTCTCAAGAACAAAACATAGTGGTGAATTATCCTACAAAAATATAAAAAAAAAAGATCATCTGAGTATCGCGTTTGAACTCTATACGAAATGTGCAAGCCCTGCTACTTTGGTTACAACGAAACGATCTTGTGAATATTTCATAGTAATTTTAGAAAAGAGTGGTTTATTCTTAATATCATTGCGTATATGTCTTATATTCATTTTTAGTTAAAAGTAACATTTTTCCATCGAAAACCAGTCAATTTCAGTTGAAAAAAAAGTTATTTATCAAATTTTCGTATAATTTTCATCGGAAATGGCTGAAAACCATAAAAAACAGATAATGCTGATAACAGGTGCTTTAAGATGATTATAATAACGTAAGTAATGGATGAGACAATTCAAGATGACATTTGTTCTGTATACCAGTGTACCCTATGTAAGGCCCTAAAAAGTATTCCTTAAGAGGCGGCGGTTTCTAATCTAATTTTTGTTTTCAAAGTGCCCTGCATACAACATTACAACAAAGTCAAGTTTGACAAGAAAATGCGTTGAGTTTCCGAATAGAGGTACTTTTCGGTTATGTCGCTAGAACACTATATGTTTCCGAGAAATACTGGAGGAATAGAATTTTTATTTACCATAATACTATCTTAAAATTGTTCTTAATTAGAGAAAATATTTAAATTTGAATGTACCTAACCCTCTATAGAATATAACCATTTGACTTTTTTAGATGACATAAACCATGGGAAAATTATTTTATTCTAATTTTGACAACCGAATTATACCTTGAAATAAGTTGGTATTAGATAGAAAGTCACGCTGAAAATGCATCTAGCATTTTTTCGTATTTTATAAATATTTAAATAGTCAAATATTTTGACCGACACATCACAAATTGTGCCTGGCCTAGGAAGGAAATATAAAACTTTAACTAAGTAGCTCATAGTGTAGGATTTCTGATTGCTTACTTAAATTTTAATTGTCTATCTTATAGAACTAGAATCGTATTCCCCTAACGATTCAGTATAGACAAAAAGAGCGAAACAACAATTTTATTTAACCTGCTAAACAATAGGAAAGGAAGCTAAATAGGCAAGATGATGGGTTTTGTGAGGAAACACGACGATTTTATAGTTTCAAGGATGTTTTAGGCTTGAAAGGCGAATAGACATGAATTGACCGTAAATAAAAATATAGGTATCTACGTGCTTTAGACTGTGAAATTATCAAAAAGTGGGATTGTGCTTTTGAAATCAAACTTAAGATGAAAATACACTTGTTTTTTATGTATGTAGATAGTAGATTGTAAAACAACAAAAAAAAACACGAAATAGACATTTAGATGTTTGTTCTCTCTATCCTTATATACGATGTAAATACGAAAATGTAGTTAGTTATACTTGTGTGAACCATCTATAAGATAAAAGATATTACTTTAATCTTTCAGCAGATCTAGTTTTTAA
This sequence comes from Polydrusus tereticollis, assembly GCA_963920685.1. NCBI lineage: Eukaryota > Metazoa > Arthropoda > Insecta > Coleoptera > Curculionidae > Polydrusus > Polydrusus tereticollis. The sequence continues at coordinate 75,886,147 of OY987327.1, forward strand.
GAAAAAAACCTTCTGTTTTATATCAATGTTACCGCTATCATAATCTTCCCCATAGCGTCCGCTTTTTAAAATACTAGCGAATACCGCTCTTGATTGATTAACCAGATCCTTATTATTACATTATTACATCATTTTATTTACCCACCACTCTAAATCCTATGAAACCAGAACAGCATATATTTAAAAAGCAGTTTTACCACTTTTATTCAAAAGAAATAAGTATATTTCGAGTGCTTAGAATATCACTAAACGATAGGGGTTTAAAACATGATCGTAAACTTATGAGGATGGATTTCTAAAATTGGCAGGTTCGAATAGACAAATAATAATTTTACTTGTAAAGACCTCTCATCGAATCACATTTCCCGTATTTAGCATTAAAAACTAGCCTTTTGTATGTAAACGGTATTGGTACAAATAAGATTCAGATAAATACCTTCTTACCTGCCTGATAACACTGATATTTAGTTAATTATACAACATTTTTAAAATAATTATTTTTCTTTGATCAAGGCCAATATCCCACTATCACTTTGTAAACCGACAAAAATAGGTAAATTTTAAACCTACCTAGATATATAAAAGATATTTATTGCAAAATTAGTAGTTTACATACTTGGTAAAGTGAATTAATCTACCACTGTAATCGTTTCATTTTTAACTAAATATAGGTATTCTTTTTAATCGTGGAAAATAGACGAAATCTCTCATTTTATTTCATACCTAACGAATTCAACAATCAATAATACGATCTCATTTTCGACTAAGATCAGCTTTTACTTTAGACAGAATAATCTTAATAACATATATTTAGTTATACAGCTTTTTAAAATAATTATTTTTCTGTAACCGTAAATTATTTAATTATTTTCGTGTGATATAGAGCTAGTTTAAATTAGTTAAAAAAAAACAATAAAACAACTAATCATATTATTATATCCAATAGATTTGTTTAAAATTTTGTTTTTTAATCTTGTTCTATTGCGTATCAATCGTATTAACATTACAAATTACAGTCTGTGAAGCTGGTTTATAGGATCTTTAGTTCAATAGGGTCATATTATATGATATCCCGTATTTCGTCAATTATTTGGCAGGTAGGTTTGGTGCTTCAATACGGAAATCCTTAAGACCACATCAAATATTTCTAAACAAGAAGCGTTCAAGTCTATGGAACCCATGCAAAAATAGCTGGTATGCCTGTACCCTTCGGTAGACATTAATAACATATGTATGCTGAAGTGTATCGTTAACAGAAATCTTGAATATTCTAGTACCTACCTATATCTTGCGTCATTATGTCAATGCTTACATTGACGTCGCCAGGCATCTTAAAAGGACATGTGCATAATGTGCAAGCATTTGTGTAGAAAGCTATGTTTTTTACAAAATTTTCTCTAGGCAACCAAATTGTAATAGGGTTTTCGTAGTTCCATAAGCCATAAGCCAATCAATCCTTAAAATTTATAATATCGTCTGATATAGGTACTGATTCAGCTACGCGTTTTTGGTAAAAGATAATTTGAAAGTAAAATTACTAGCACTATCAATAAATGGAACATGAATAAACTGGTAGATCTAAGCCCCAAAAATATACGCTCCTTATGATAGATGCTAAGAAATTGTCCCGTCGCCAATGTCAAATTAAAAATCAGGATTTGCCAAACAGGAGTCAACCCTCTCATTAATGCTCGATCGTCGATATACCGAGTCTTATAAGTATTTTTTAAACTCATCTGGAAATAAATTAATGCAAAAACCTCCCTTTTTCATTTTTTTTTCAAGCCATTAAACAATAAAATTGTCATTTTTTTTTAAGAAACCTTCTTGCATGTATTGGTGTATTAAGTATTAAGGGGTAGTTTATGGTGATGTACATATTAGAGTTCATTTTAAAAGGAACGATAATCTCCTAAACACAGACTTTCGGCAATAGAACGGAATAAAAATATAGTTTGATGTGATAAGGCCATGCACCTGCTCTTTATGGAATTTCATGTGAGCCTAGACTTAAGTAATTTTTCTTTTTTTTTTAACAGTAAAGTTATTCCATAGGTATTGTTTGTTAATCGATAAAAATAGGTAAAATCTTTGAATTCGTACATGATTATCCACTGAAATTCCCTTAATCTTCAGGGTACCTAACTCTATGACGTATTTATTGCAAAGGGCCGCTTTTTTCAGTTTTGAAAGTAGTGAACATCTACGAAATTTATTTAAATATATACTACGGTATACTTTAACCAAACTCAATATAGAGACAAAGCCACAGACGCGTTATAAACTAATGAGGCTTAAAGGATAATTTGTGTTGTATATATTAGAGTTCATTTTAAAAGAAACTATAATCTCGTGACCGACACAAAAAAGTACCTATTTCGATACATCATTTTCCCATATTTTAACGATAAAATAGTAAATTATGTTATAAGACCGAAAAATGTAGTATTTCGGACGTAATGCGGCCGGTCACCCAAATAGTCCGAAAAACATTTTTCGTCCGTATGTCATAAGTTATTTTTTATCCGATCTTGTTAGTTAACAATGAAACCTGTAATAGCGTCCGGAAAAACTTTTTTTGACTAACATGAAAAGTGTTGTCCAGCTACCAGGGCAATGATCAATACTTTATTGAGAAGGTTACCTCTTCGTCTACATATCTAATCTATAAAACGTCATTTTTCCGACACAATCGGTTAAAAATCATACAATTGTATTTGAACGTTTATACAAAAACCATCGTGTTAAATCAGTTCTTATACCTGACTGACAACGCCGATCTTTAGCTTTTTTACCTTTGTAAAATAAAAAGATTAGTTCTTACTATCAAAGAAATTACATAAATATGCAAGAGAAATAGGTCGAAAAGATTAATAATAATTTATTTATTCTTAAGTTATGAATCTTAACTACATCACTGTCTAAACCAAGAAAATAGATAATCTCCCTGCATTATTCCGTACTTAGATTTATTTTTCATAAAAATAGTCAAATCTACGAATTTCGTTCAAATCCATAAGGGACCCTTTTGTTTTGTACAGACGATTTACGATCTTATTTTCAACTAAAATACTAGTATAAAAAAATATTTCTTCCGACAGACGTGAAAGGAACACACATTTGAACAGTTAGCCACAACATACGCATACTGACTTGCATTATTTTTATGAATCGATTAGCTTCATCTTTGTGTGTGAAGTGAATTTCTTTCCAACATCAACCAGCATTCAACTAAGTTTCCGATATTGTAAGCATGATGATGTCTCTCTTGGTAAAACAGCTGTAGGAAAACATCGTTTCCAGGCAAGCCGGTTCACTTTAAGACCCTAAAAACCATTATTGTCGAAATGAGATTTTAATAAACAAAGTAATGATCCAGTGTCGGTTACCAAATTATCGTACTTTTTAAAATGAACTTTAAAGCACACAACGTCATGAATTACCCCTTAAGCCAGATTAGTTTGAAATCATATATGTAGGTTTCTTCAAAAAGTGACTTTTATATGAGACAAAACTGTAAAGTTAAGATTTTCAATGGTTATAGACCTTTTTTGTTTACCAAACTGTGGTTTCCTAAAGTACATATACAGAAATATCGCATATTGGCCCATCAGTCAGACCTTCGCTTACGTTTACTCGAAATATCAACAAAAACATCAAATTGTCAAGAACTTATGTATATCTGTGTTAATTAAAAAAATAATCATGTTTTTCGTAGAAATGTTTAAGATTTTGCCTGCACCTAAAGACTCCTTATTGTGCTGCTTGCGATAAACTCTGCATCGAATATTCTTAGATTAAAATTTTTTTTACTACCGTACACTAGTTTTTCTTTATTTCCAGAATGTCGAAGTACTTTAAAATGCATCCTAGTATAGCATATTTCTCTTGAGGTGTAATGTTTAAGATTTTGTCAGCACCTAAAAACTCCTTATTGTGATTGTTACGTTAAACCCCGCCTCGATTGATGATAGTTAATACATTTCAGTTAATTACAAACAGCCATACGAAATAGTACACAAATCAAGTTTTCCATCATTTTAGGCAAAAAGGTTAAACCACATAAAAGTTTCGGTTAGTTCTTATTTAATGCATATATTTTTTTTTAGTCAGTGTACGTTCCTATGATTTATTGCAAAGACGTTTGAACATTTTTATGTTTATTGTAGTAATTGTGATTTTAATTAACTACCTCAGTAGTGTAGTAGGTATACACTATATTTTGCAGCGCAATTGCTTTTACACCGAGTAATGTATTATGATAATTATTATTCTAACGAATTTAATAATAAACTAAAAAAAACAGCGTGATTTGGTTATTGTTGACATTGAGAATTTAGATTGTAAAATATTTAACATCCCCATATTTTTATGCTCGTGTTGAAAATAAGTTAAGATTGCTACTTTGTTGCTTACGACTAATATTCATGATTTTATAGGGGGTTCTACCTGATGACAAATACAGGTTATGACACCTATCTAGTGGGTATTTTCAGTATAAGGGCCGAATAATATAGAGTTATTGTGCATACATCATCGCAAACAAAAGGTGACTTTTTATATTATTTCGTATTTACAATCGATTTATGGAAGAAGGTATACACCAAGGTTTGAAGTATTGTCTACTGTTCTCATTATAAGAAAGTCCCATATTATATCATATTCCAGTATAAGAAAATCTCAATTTTTAAGCAATTTTAAATTTACTTTTTTCCTGAAATTACACCCTATTTACTTATATTATGATATTATTCCAAATTTTTATAAAAGCATTATGAGGGCTTTTACCTGATGGCAAATACAGGTTGTATAGTACCTATACCTAGTGGGTATTTTAAGTAAGGGTCGAATGATATAGAGCCATACGTATTAAAGTTTAATTTATTGTCTACTGTTCTCATTACGATATAGTCCTATAATTTATCCATTTCCAGTACAAATAAATCGCTAGTTAGGCAATTTCTATGAAACGTAATTTTTTAACTTTTTTTCCTGAAATTATACTCTATTTACTTGTAATTTCGTATTAGCTTGTGAGCCCATAGTTCGAGGGATCTTAAAATACGAACGAGCAAATGGACATGATTCAGTACAAGGAAATCGCTAGTAAGCAATTTTTATGAAATATAATTTTTTTAACTATTTTCCTGAAATTACACAGTCAACAGAATATCTTGAAGATTCTAGTATATCTTGCGCCATATTTCTTAATCGAGATTCCAGTAAATTTATAGAGAAATAGATACAGGTAGTGTAAAAAAGTCCTTTTTTAATAAGTTACTCTAGATAACCCATTTGTAATAAGGTTTTCGTATCTTCAGCGAATGTCAGGCTGCATCTATCATAGCTACATATTTTGGTAAAAATGACTGAAAAGTAAAATTTGTACGCCCTCGGCGCCTTCCCTTAAATAAACATAAATACTCAGCACATGTAGCATATTTAAGCTTTAAATTCACGTATGACTATTTAGATTTAATTATAACCTTTTTCCCTTTTTGTGTTAATTTGGTGTTAATTCGTTTTATTTACATAACACAAAATGGTAAAGTATAGAGAAAATTGGGTAGCTCACTTATGCTCACTAAATGTGTTAAAATGCCTTCAAATGAATACTTGACTCAATATAGACTGTCGATATTGTACATTACCTTCATATAAGATCATAAATGTCTATAATATTGTAATTGCTTACAGAATTTTATTGCATATTGTCCTTAAATTTAAGTATACTGGTAGTGTATTTAAAATGAATTTCATTTTTATTCCTTGAGCTTTATTCAATTCCAAAAAAAAAAACATTATTACACTTTAGTAAGTAGATTTAGTATATACAGGTATAACAATTACTTTGGTTTTAAAATACATGCTATTCAGTCAGATTTATTACCTTTTCCGTTTTTATCATTGTTAATTTACCGTAATGTTTCTAATGTTGAGTACGATTATATAGCGTAAGGGAGAATCAAGATTAACTCTTTTTTTTTACTTCTTGAATCCAATAATGGTATAATAATTTCTGCTTTACACGTTAACTACATCATTTCAATTCATATTTCGTAAAGAGACTAATTTTTTTAAAATACGGTATTTTACGAACATGTGAAATAAATAAATAGTTATTAGTACCCTTTTCTCTCACTTTACGAGTATTTTAATCCGATATAAAACAACGCTGCTAGCATAGGGTAAATATATTACACAGATTCCAAAAAAGGTATAGCAAGGGAGGATTAGTGTAGTTAACATAATTATTTGAGTGATACTTGTCCACATCACTGTCCCTATTTTTAAGTTTATTTCAAAGTTAACCCCGCATATTATACCTCCAAGAAGAGGCATACTAAGTTTGAATAGGTATTTAAATATTTGGTAGACAATCAGTGTAAATGGAGAAACATAAAAATATAATAATTACAAAAATTTATTGCGCACTTAAAAGATTAATAGGTTCATACAGGTTTACGACGTAGTCTACAATTGCATAGTTTGTCTGGTAAAAACCGGCTTGTGTACATAGTCGGGGACATAAAACACCTATACACCTATACGTATGCTTTCATAGCGCCAAAAACACACATCGCTTACATATTCAAGGTTAAGCATAGCAAAAAGACATGCATACAGACAGATAGCGAGATAGACAGACAGGCAGGCAGACAGACAGGCAGACACACAGACAGACAGACAGACAGACAGACAGACAGACAGACATACAGACAGACATACAGACAGACAGACAGACAGACAGACAGACAGACAGACAGACAGACAGACAGACAGACAATCGCACACATTCACACGTACACATTCACACGTACACAAACACAAAGCCAAGGTTATTCAAGGTCAAATAGGTTCGCACACGTGTGCGACAAAGGTCATTCAAGGTCAAACACATTAGAACACGTATGTGACATTTCGTTGATTCAGGTTACGTAGTATTCTGACGCCGCGGAGAGCTCGGGTTTGAACACCTGCCAAGCCCTACAAAAAGAACACCTGCAAAGGTACGCCGTCTAGGCCGGGTTAGATAGCTTGCAGCTGGCGGGCCGGCTGCCTGTAGTGTATCCTTACCTACTTTACAGATAGAGTTTCCAGGGTATTAATAATTTGGAGCTCAGTACAGTTACTCTCAAGTGTGAAGTCTGTGAAGTCTCCTTACAAGTTAATATTTAATTGTAGTAATAGGTGTTTTCATTGTTTTAAGTACTTTAATTGAATCTATGCATTACTAATCGAATCAGCCTTATTCTGTGGCGAGCAATAACAAATAACGGCAAGTTCAGCAACCCTTGTTCCGCTCATACAGTGTGTACTAAAGTAAGGAACAAATTCATAATGTAACAACCTAAAAACATTTCGTAAAAATCCTCTGAAACGTATATAATGGTTTTAATTGTGCATATTTTGACTTATAAATTTATTATACAGGGTAACGCATGTAGTAGATATGACATTATAGACGATTTTTTTAAATGGAAACCCCTATATTTTAGATCAGATCTGTAATCTCCAAGAATAGCTGATTTCAAAAGCATAATATACGTAGGGCCTAAAACTGATAGTTTCGTAGCTACAGGGTAAAAAAAAATATTTTTTTGAAAGTATTTTTTATTTAAAAAAATTTAAAAAAATGAAATAAGCTATTTAATTAAGTGTTGAAATTGTCCCCCTTTTTGTGCCTGGCAGTACCCCAAGCGATCAATAAACTATTATTGGACTTTTATTATGGTTTCTTCTGAAATATTCCTGCATTCTGTTGTTATTCGATTTTTTAAATCGTCAATATTGGCAGGTCTTATTTTATAAACAAAATTTTTTAAATGACCCCACAAGAAGATGTCCAGTGGTGTAAGGTCTGGAGACCTAGGCGGCCATTCAATAGGCCAACGTCTTCCAATCCACCTGTTCGGAAAGTTTGACTGACATAATAGCGCACTACTGCGGCATAATGTGGAGGTGCGCCGTCTTGTTGGTAGGTACCACAAATTTTCATCTATAGAATTGCAGGATTATTTCTACTTGAATATAAGTTAACTAGCGTAGGGACAAGAAAGTCTTGGAGAAACTAAAGGTATTTTAGCCCGATTACATTGTTATCAAAAAAATATGGCTCAATAATTTTGTTTTTTGCTATACCCGCCCAAACATTAATTTTTTGAGGATATTGAGTATGATGCTCACGCATCCACCTGGGATTTTCTTGTTCCCAATATCTACAGTTTTGCCGGTTTACTTCACAATTTAATTTAAAAGTAGATTAATCCGAAAATAGGATATTTTCAACAAACAAAAGATCTGCGCTACATCTTTCCATTAATATTTGACAAAGCTCCATCGTACGATCTGGATCATTTTCATTCAACTTATGAACTAGTCGGATTTTAAGCGGGTGCCATTGTTCTACCGTTAATAGGTTATGAATGGTCATAGCAGCCGCCTCATGATCTATGCCAATCTGGCGGATGCTGGGGATCTTCTTTTATAGCCAATAAAATATTTAATTTTGTATCATCCGGAATAGCTGGACGGCCTTTCCTGGGAAGATCTTCCACAGAACCCGTTTCTCGAAATTTTGTTTCAAGTTTACTCACAGTTGATCTAGTGATTGGTCTTTCTGGGTACTTAGCATTGAACAAAATGCAAACTTCTTGTTGGGTACGAATCCAATCACCATATACAATCATCATAAGGATTTCTATTCTTTTTGTGGGAGATAAACGCATATAGTAACTAAATATTAAAATTAATTTTATTACTTTTACTAAACTTACTAGAAAAATTTAATATAATGACAGCATAATGTCAGCTTCTTCAAGTAACAGAGGCATTTTAAAAATCAAATACGACACAACACTGTTGGCACGACAAAAATTTTGACGTTATAATGAAAGGTGACACGCGTGCACAGTTTCAATTCATATTTTGTTTTTCCAAGGCCTATTTGACTCTTAAAAAAACCTTTAGAACAACTTGAAAATAAAATCATAATGTTCCGTAATTATGATTATTGTTGTTGATATCTCCGGATTGAAAATAGATATTAACTTGCGGTTTTCGCTGACTTCTTAGACTTTTTCTCGTCCTTTTAATCAGGTAAAAAAAACATAGTCTTCCATTATTTGTAAAAATTTCTGATTGGCAATTTATAAATTCAGGGTTAAGGTTGGAAGGACGCTTGTTTTCTGCCGGTTTACAGCAATGTCTTATCTAAGATGTCTGATTAAGGCCTAAATTATCAATGTCCTGGTAGCGATAACAACCATGACAACAATTGATCCAAAAATGGCATCCTTAGAAAGTATCTTACAGATAGAGTTTCCAGGGTATTAATAATTTGGAGCTCAGTACAGTTACTCTCAAGTGTGAAGTCTGTGAAGTCTCCTTACAAGTTAATATTTAATTGTAGTAATAGGTGTTTTCATTGTTTTAAGTACTTTAATTGAATCTATGCATTACTAATCGAATCAGCCTTATTCTGTGGCGAGCAATAACAAATAACGGCAAGTTCAGCAACCCTTGTTCCGCTCATACAGTGTGTACTAAAGTAAGGAACAAATTCATAATGTAACAACCTAAAAACATTTCGTAAAAATCCTCTGAAACGTATATAATGGTTTTAATTGTGCATATTTTGACTTATAAATTTATTATACAGGGTAACGCATGTAGTAGATATGACATTATAGACGATTTTTTTAAATGGAAACCCCTATATTTTAGATCAGATCTGTAATCTCCAAGAATAGCTGATTTCAAAAGCATAATATACGTAGGGCCTAAAACTGATAGTTTCGTAGCTACAGGGTAAAAAAAAATATTTTTTTGAAAGTATTTTTTATTTAAAAAAATTTAAAAAAATGAAATAAGCTATTTAATTAAGTGTTGAAATTGTCCCCCTTTTTGTGCCTGGCAGTACCCCAAGCGATCAATAAACTATTATTGGACTTTTATTATGGTTTCTTCTGAAATATTCCTGCATTCTGTTGTTATTCGATTTTTTAAATCGTCAATATTGGCAGGTCTTATTTTATAAACAAAATTTTTTAAATGACCCCACAAGAAGATGTCCAGTGGTGTAAGGTCTGGAGACCTAGGCGGCCATTCAATAGGCCAACGTCTTCCAATCCACCTGTTCGGAAAGTTTGACTGACATAATAGCGCACTACTGCGGCATAATGTGGAGGTGCGCCGTCTTGTTGGTAGGTACCACAAATTTTCATCTATAGAATTGCAGGATTATTTCTACTTGAATATAAGTTAACTAGCGTAGGGACAAGAAAGTCTTGGAGAAACTAAAGGTATTTTAGCCCGATTACATTGTTATCAAAAAAATATGGCTCAATAATTTTGTTTTTTGCTATACCCGCCCAAACATTAATTTTTTGAGGATATTGAGTATGATGCTCACGCATCCACCTGGGATTTTCTTGTTCCCAATATCTACAGTTTTGCCGGTTTACTTCACAATTTAATTTAAAAGTAGATTAATCCGAAAATAGGATATTTTCAACAAACAAAAGATCTGCGCTACATCTTTCCATTAATATTTGACAAAGCTCCATCGTACGATCTGGATCATTTTCATTCAACTTATGAACTAGTCGGATTTTAAGCGGGTGCCATTGTTCTACCGTTAATAGGTTATGAATGGTCATAGCAGCCGCCTCATGATCTATGCCAATCTGGCGGATGCTGGGGATCTTCTTTTATAGCCAATAAAATATTTAATTTTGTATCATCCGGAATAGCTGGACGGCCTTTCCTGGGAAGATCTTCCACAGAACCCGTTTCTCGAAATTTTGTTTCAAGTTTACTCACAGTTGATCTAGTGATTGGTCTTTCTGGGTACTTAGCATTGAACAAAATGCAAACTTCTTGTTGGGTACGAATCCAATCACCATATACAATCATCATAAGGATTTCTATTCTTTTTGTGGGAGATAAACGCATATAGTAACTAAATATTAAAATTAATTTTATTACTTTTACTAAACTTACTAGAAAAATTTAATATAATGACAGCATAATGTCAGCTTCTTCAAGTAACAGAGGCATTTTAAAAATCAAATACGACACAACACTGTTGGCACGACAAAAATTTTGACGTTATAATGAAAGGTGACACGCGTGCACAGTTTCAATTCATATTTTGTTTTTCCAAGGCCTATTTGACTCTTAAAAAAACCTTTAGAACAACTTGAAAATAAAATCATAATGTTCCGTAATTATGATTATTGTTGTTGATATCTCCGGATTGAAAATAGATATTAACTTGCGGTTTTCGCTGACTTCTTAGACTTTTTCTCGTCCTTTTAATCAGGTAAAATTAAATATAAAAAAACGCGCAATGTTTGTGAAGTAGCGCCTAGGGTAAAACACATATTGCCGTAGTTCATAAGATGGTAGATAGAGTGAGAAAAGCCCTTTTTAACAAAACTAAGTTTACTAAATTATGTTAAGCCAGACCGCAGTTATCAGCATTTATTACACATAATGTTCAACCTCCCCCCACCACTTTATTTGAAAAGTGACGAACACGTTCTGTAGGTGAATTTTATTAATAAATCTTCGAAATATACAAAAATGTTATTTTCGGGATACCTTAACTAGGCGACTTTTGAGGAAACTTCGTGATTCATATTTACCGTTACTGTTGCGCCCTCTAGCGCCAGTCTGAGAAACTTGAAAATAATTTCCAGCAATTTCTCATGACCACTTTACCTAATATTTTTTTTTTCCGCAAGCCATACGACTAACACTTTCTGAGATACGGCCGACAGCCATTCTTAGTGGGACACCCGGTACACACTGTATAGTGTATATATACTATAATATAGTCTAATTCTGTTATATATTCATAATTCATTGTATTATTATATACATTTTCTATTATATAATTTTCGATTTTTTAAAAGTACTATTATGTAAATCTAGTAGGAGGATACCGGCATAATTATATCATCGTGAACTGAAAAAATCTCCCAAATTGGATTTTCGTCATTCGTCATGGGAAAAGTACTCTATTGTTGCACTCCTCTTAACGTTGGGATCCGCCTGTGCCGCGAGTGCAAACTGAAATGACCATAACTAACCAAACTAAGGATACCATAATGAATACGAGCAAATGTGCGGCAAAGTGATTTCATTTTTGTTGTACGCTTGTGTTAATAAAATATCAATAATAGCGTCACCTTTTAGTCTGACTGGCAACCTTATCGTGATATACCATATCAAACACTTTCGCTAGATCCAGGAATACACCAATGTACTTCCTTCCGCCCACTATGCCACAATCAAGATTTTGAGTAATTTCATTTGTGATTTTAAGCGTGCCGTCCAACGTACTTTCGCCCTCCCGGAATCCTGTCACCACACGTTTTTACTTCATTGGTTGCTTCAGACACCACATTATAAGATACCATTGAAAAGAAAAACTATTTTTAAACTTCTGCGATAAAAAAAAATGATAATTATCTAGTTAGGTACTAGATTAAAAGCTATTAAAACTAAAAATGAGGGATATATTTATTTTATTTTAATTGCTTGAATCCACTTAGCTCCGATCTGTTTTAAAATAGTATTTATAAAATAAAACTAACATAGGAATATTTCGTGTCTAAACAAGTTTTAAACAGTATCCAACTGAGCTTGGTTTCTCGCAAGGCAAGCCAATAGCATCCTGGTCGTGCCGCATTCCTTCTCTGATTTGGTACCCATTAATTCTCTTTCACATACCATTGAGATTGTGTTTAGTTTCGCCACTTTTTCAATATTTCCTTTCATGGCAGTCGAAAACATTAAAATAAATCCTTGCCTATTAAATTGACCATTTTCTATTATATGGAAGAGGGCGAATATACACTGAACCATACAAATTCCTAAAATCAAAAACATTTTAATGATGATACATTTTATTAGCTAGATATAAACATATTTGAAATAGCCCACGAGATCACTTGATTTTAATCCATTAGATTTTATCCTGTGAGGTAAGCTTTAAAAAATTTTGTAAATTCAATACAAGTATTGCTACAGCGGGTTAACGCCACGTCACGCCACGATGACTACCGTCAACCGGCGCATTTCGTCGAGTTCTGTTCAACTTTAAAAGCACCTCAAAACAATAATACTTAAAACTACCAAAAAAATTAAATGTAATATTAAAATAAATGCTCAAAACACTGGCCGTTCACATTCGACCACTTTACAAGGGGCTTGTTGACTGCAGTCGTAGTGGCGGATCTCATTCCATTTGCATTTAGTTCTTGAACTGCTTGATTAAGGCCATCCGCACATGGATTGACTGGTTTGCAACCCGAGTTTCCAATCGGTTCCACATACAAGGTGTTTCATTAAGGTCGGCCACCGGCCATATCTCGGAAACTACTAGGCATAGAAATTCAGGAAAAAAAAATTCATTACTAAAATAGCCATGAGAAAATCCTGGAAATAACCTTTAAGTTCCGCATTTTGCCGCAAGGGGGCACAATTGAAAAGTAAATTTTAAAATTTTAGATATCTCCAAAAATTCCACGTTAAGGTATACCTTTGATAACACCACTAAAGAGCTTAGACAATCATGCATCATTTTGATTTTAGGCTCATTGGCGTACCGACTTTAATAAGAGTAGGGGAAGCTGTTGAAAGTGTAATCATTTAAATCGCTGTAACTTATAAACGACTTATCCGATTTTAGCAAACTAAAAACTGTTTGGAAGGGAAATGTAAGTACTTTTAATTGTCGTACTATTGGTTCATGATAGTTCTCAATAAAAATGCTAGAGGGTGCAATTTATAATAATAACAGATTTTTTGATTTTATTCCGTAAACTTAAATTCTACGGTATAATTATGATATCATAATCGGAATGTAGATGAAATTTGCTAAAAAAAACGTAAAAACCCCAGCTCGATACCTCCGTTCGTTTCAAAGTTGTAGCCAAAAGAATAATTTTTAAAACTTCAAATGAAGAAGCGATTGTTTCTATAGTTTCGTGGTCAAGCATTCCATGACAAAAAATATTTTTAAACTTTATGGTTATGTATGTTTGCCACTCATTATTCCAGTGGCCCAGAAACCACTCTAGAATTAATGGTATGATCATAGAAACGTGTAATTTAGGCGTAAATCTATAAATAATATGATGTTTTAAAAAATAAATCTAGGTTGTGGTAAAATAAAATCGGAAGGTTTCCATGGAGATAAACAAATGGGAATAGTTGTCAACTGATTTCATTTTGTAAGGAGTTGTGTTGACAAAAGTTTCTCCTTAATTCGTCTTGAATTTCTTGATAAAAATTTGTGATACACGCCCTTCAAAGATGGCTTATACCAATGCCGAGGCTTACGATATGCTTGCCGTATATTTTGAATGTTTTCAAAATGCGCCTATAGCGGAACGCGAATATGCTGCCAGATATCCTGAACGAAGAATGATAGAAGAGTATTTCGGCGACTGGCGATATGTTTAAGGCAAGCGGGAAGTGTACCACGCATTCATGTTTTTATCAGAAGACGTCCAGTAAGGAATAAAGACAATATTATAAACGTTCTTGCGTGCGTGGAAGTCGATCCGCATTTAAGCATAAGAAAAATTTCGTTAGACCTAGGCATAAGCTGCACTGCAGGGTTGCGAATTTTAAGGGATTTTAAGCTGCATCCCTATCATGTAGTTTTACATCAGGCCCTATCAGAAACTGATTTTGACAGACGGCTCGACCATTGCTATTGGCTAAGAGAGATGTGTAACGAGAATTCTCAATTCCTCTCACAAGTTTTATGGACTGATAGAGCCATTTTCAGTAGCTGTGGTAGAGTTAGTTTACATAATATGCACTATTGTTCACAAACAAATCCTCATTGGATGCGCGAAGTGGATCACCAAAATAGGTGGAGTGTAAACGTGTGGTGACGAGTGTTAGGATACAGAATTATCGGACCGTTTATTTTTAATGCTCATCTAAATGGCAAATCTTACTTAAACTTTTTACAAAATGACTTGTCCATACTTTTAGAAGATGCTCTTATTGGTCTCAGAACATCCATGTGGTGTCAACACAATGGATGCCCGGCACACTTTTCGCAAAGGGTCCGTGATTTTTTAAATGTTAGATACCCAAATCGCTGGATTGGAAGGGGTAGTTTGTTTGCGTGGCCACCTAGATCCCCGGATTTAACTGTGTTAGATTTTTACTTGTAGGGACGAATAAAAGACATTGTTTATAAAACGCGACCAACCTCACGAGACAACATGATTAAGCGAATTGAAAATGCAATAAATTCAATTTCACGAGCTGAAATTGAAACAGCAGTTTCTAGTTCTAGACCAAAAATAATTAATCGTTGTATTTTGCAAAACGGAGGTCATTTTGAACATTTATAAAGTCTTTCAATTGTTTCCTTAAGAAGTTTTCCATGACTATTATATTTCGATTGGTTTCCTTTAAGTTTCCCATAATTATTACAATACTGTTTTATGGTTGGTCTTGAAACACGCTTCAAATTTTGTCTTTTACATGATTTGGACTAGTCCTAAGCCTAAATAAAGTGTGAAGGAAGGCACGGAATATGAAAGATCAAAACCCGTTATTACTAAATCAACCTACATACCTACGAAGCTATAAGAACAATGGCTTCTTCATTTAAAGTTTTAAAAATTATTCTTTTGGCAATAACTTTGAAACGAACGGAGGTATCAAACTGCGGTTTTTACGTTTCTTCTAGCAAATTTCATCTACTTTGTGATTATAATATCATAATTATACCGTATGATTTAAGTTTTCGGGATACAATAAAAAATCTGTTATTTTTACGAATTGCACCCTCTAGAATTTTATTGAGAAATATAGTGGCGCACCGAATACGTTTGCTAAAAGAACTTACGTTTCTCTTCCAAACAATCTTTAGTTTGAGAAAAACGGATAAGTCGTTTATAAGTTACAGCAATTTAAATGATTACACTTTCAAAAGCTTCCCCCACTCTTATTAAAGTCGGTACGCCAATAAGCCTAGGACAAAATTATGCATAATTGTACAAGCTGTTTAATGGTGTTAACATACGCACAATCAGTGTGTAATCAGAATCAAACATCTGTCCGCACACCAGCGCAACTGATTTTGTATCAGTCGGTACTCGGTATTCTCCTTCCATAGTTTGTGGTCGCAAAACTATCGTTCTGACAATATGTCGAGTAGTAGTTCATTTCGACAACATGCACAATTGCGTGAAACTATGCAACTGAACAGTTTCACGACCGGCAAAACAATCGCACGCGACTAATTGGGAACTGATTTAAAATCGATTTCGTTTTGTTTGACCCGTGTGCTGATCTCCACTTCCGTACACGGGTAACGTCACCGAACAGTCGCGTGTTTAACCGGTTCGAAACTCCGGTTGCAGACAAGTTGATCCATGTGCGGATGCTCTTTATGCATCTTCTGTTAAATTTGGTGGTGATTTATAATTTTTTTCTTTAAATATACCCCACAGGTAAAAATACAATGGATTAAGACCGGGTGATCTCGAAGGCCAATTCTGATAACAACAGTGACATGAGACAAGCCGCTGCGTGGCACACCGACTAAAACCGAATTGACATTATTTTGTCAAGGAACTTTTTTAAGTAAATGATTATAAGTCAGAAACTTAACCAGTTAATATGGGTATATGATATACGATATAAATGAGAAGCAAATTTTAACAAATTTTCCAATCAGTAATATAACACAGGGTGTTTCATTTGAAATATTATTATATTCAAGTAACCTAAATACCTCAATTTTTAGACCTATATATACTCCTCTGTCGCACATTGGGGCCAATTTACACATGCGGAAATGTGTTTTTTTATCGAATAGTTCAAAAGCACAAATATCATCCATGCAAAGCTATGCCGGTGAATGAGTTATTTGAAGATGATTTCGATAGGCGAAATGAGTTTTGTGAACGCATGCAAAATATGTGCAATCTAGATAATAATTTAGTAAAAATATTATTTCTTCCGATGAAGCTACGTTCTGTTTGAGTGATAATGTGAACAAACAAAATTGTCGTTATAATACATCAACAGGGCAACAGAAAATCTGCATTCGATGATGGAGGTACCCTTAAAAGACAAATCTGTGGGGTGGAATAGTGCGCGAAAGAGTAATTGGTTCATTTCTCTTTGAACAGTTTTCACAAAGATAAGTATATCTCGAATTTCTCCAAACTTAAATGAATTGCAGCATTAGTGGCTTTATTTCCGAATTCATTGAACCCAGACTCCCCTGACGACGAACTAATGTTCTAGCAAGATGGTGCTCCTCCGCACTATGCTGCCACTGTGCGTATATTTTTGGATGAAACCTTTCCCAATCGGTGGATAGGAAGGAGGGGACCTATCAAATGACCTGCTAGGTCGCCGGACCTAACTCCGCTGGACTTCTTTGGGGTTACCTCAAATCGACAGTGTTTGTTGACAGGCCAAACAATCTGCAGGAGTTGAAAGAGAGGATTTGAAGAGAAGTGCGTGCCATAACTCCGGAAATGGTTGAAAACGTGCAAAGAGAGTTTATTGATCGCCTTGGACATTGTCAAGCCGTAAATGGTGAACATTTTTAACATTTAATTTAATTTTTTGTTCTGTGTTTTTTTTTTTAAATAAACAGGTCTTACTTATTAATATCTTAAATCGTAATTTTTTCGATAACTATTGAGTTTGGGTATAGGATATGTTATGATAGGCATTCGTTATAATTTTTAAACCCGAGTTTTGAAAATCTTGTAACTTTTATAATGCGTCTTGTTTATGCTACAACAAGCTTCTATACTATACTGGTTAGATTAAAAGCCTTTTACAGTAGCCATTCTTATCAAAGCAAGGGCTCCAATACCTATTTGATACTGTTGCTCCAATTTATCCTGGATCGTTTGACTGGCAATCGGGTTTCTAGATATCGTACCCTGGACATTATAAAGTAGATAGCTTGGATTTTAGCGACAATAAATCGGATTTTTTACTTATCTAACCATGACAACAAAAGTGCTATTGCAGCTTGTTTGTTTAGAGGTGGCGGGTATCGCCGAATCGTCAGCAAACAACCAGCATACGATAAGGGCAACAGTAAAATATGATAATGACCTTTTAAAATTAAATTAACTGAACAGTAAACGGTAAATTCCCAGTCACCAGTGCTTACCCTCTTTTGTTGTTGGTATTTTTCTCATTTTAATTAGTTCATAATCGTGATTACTAGCCCCAGTCTCATTTTGACAGTTCTTTAAAAATGTATTCAGTTTTGGATTATCCGTTGCAGCGTAACATTGATAAGTGAGACATAGAGTAAGAATACCTAAAACTGTGTTAATGCACCTAAATAGCGGGTTATTACACATAGCTAAAAGTTTCTAAAAAATTCTTAACTGTTTCTCTAAGTTTATAGAAGATAAAAAGTTTCTATGATAATAATGAAACTTTTTTACACATATCTCGGATACCATATTTTCATATTGTTCTGGTCTGATTTGTTTCAAGATATACGCGATTAGATCATAAGCTGTCGCATTAAAATCCTAATCATTATTTATTTCATGTAATCTTTTAAATTGTAAATAAAAAATAATATAGGGTTTGAGTTGATATCGCTTATAAGAGTAACGCGTATGTAATAAAATAAAAGTGTTAAAATTAATTACACAACAACTTACATTAACAACTATTTTTCATTACGATTTTAGCACTGTTATTGGTGATGATGCCCGAGAAGGCGAAACATGTAACCTACATGAAGTTATCGACAACATATTAAAACTTTTATAAAATTTGAGACCAAGACTTTGGGTTTTTTAACTCCTAATTTATATCAGGTCTCTTTGGGAACTATGGACCGACTCTTTATTCTTTATTCTCACTGTTATTGGTACTGAAACCAAGTTAATTAGAGCTTTAATTAAAACTGTTTATAGTTCTTTTTACGAAAAATGGTTCTGATTTCATGACTGCAATAAGATGGGTGCTAAGTGTGGTCGTAAAAACCCTTAAATCTACAGTATTAGTTGCTGGGGCAGGATTATAATGATTCCTTCTGATAATAAATAATTTAGATGAGGATAGCGACAGCCAAACAGAACAAGATGTGGAATAACATTATTATACATATAAATAAATATAAGTAGCTAATAATTAAAAATTTATATTATTAGGGTTTTTTCATTTGATGAAATCAATATATTATTCCAAAGAATCGAGTATGCGAGTACCATTACTTGTATTCTTTAGTCCGACCATTTATTGCCCCTTTATAGTTTATAGGACAGAGGAGTATACAGGGTGTCACACTAAGGTTGACAAGGTACGATATTATGGAAACCATATACCTTACGGCTTTGGGAATTTTTTTTATTGACTAAATCGACCTTAAGAAATTGCTGGAAAATACATTTAAGTTTCCAAAATGGCCGCTAGGGGGCACAGTTACTAGGATATATCTAAAAAGTCCAATTTTATCAGATAATCACTATGCGAGGTAATGTTTTAATGACGCAAATATAAAGTTCGTTAATTTTTGTGGAAACTTGTGTGTAAGACTTTTTTTTGTATCTTCGTAAATATGTGTGGGGGAAACTCTTGAAAGAAAAAAACTTTTTTGATTGCTGTATCTTCCATACGCTTTATCCAAATTTAATCAGCTTAGGCTCGTTTAATAGATACTTGTAAAAAATCGACTTTGGTCGTGGTCGCTAGTGCATATCGCGTTTTCTAGGTGGCGCCGTTTAAACATGATTTAGCTTCTTCAAATTTTCTTATAAAAATTAAATGGCATGATACATTTTTTTATTACCCAGCTTATATAGCATAAAAATAGTTATATTTTGGCAAAAACGTAATTCGATATCACTATTTGTTTTCAAGTTATTTACAAATTACTATTTTAAATTTTTAAAATACTAATGTTTACCTTAATGTTTAGCGTTAAATGAAAGGAACGTAAAGATTCCGTTGTCATAATTTTTTATCAATTTAATATCAACGATAATTATTAAATTAAATTATTAAAATATTTAGCATTTATTTTGTGTCAATTCAGTTGATCCAAAGGCAAAAACAGAAATGTAAAGATTATTTAATAACTAAACTATAATAGCGCAAAGTTATTTTTATTCTTAAAATTCGAGAGGATGTTTAATAAGGTTTAAAAAGGCAAAACGAAAGGAAAAAAATAAAGATTAAAAGCCTTTATAGTAACTGTGCCCCGTAGCCGTCATTTTGGAAACTTGAAAATATTTTCCAGCAATTTCTTTTGTTAGATTTAGTTAATAATAAATTTTTTTTCCAAAGTTGTAAGGTTTATAGCTTCCATAATATCGTACCTATAGCCGACCTTAGTAGAACACCATGTACAATATACATGGATACAATTTTATTATACTTACATGAAATTTTAAATTTCCAAAAACAACACATTATTTTTATATGTCTTTCAATACAGAAATGTAAACTCGATATGGTTTTATTATTTAAATATTATAACCAAAAATAATGCCCGTTTCCTATATGATTTTATCTTAAACATAATTTTTGGTGCCAAGGACAATGGTAGCTGATGTAATGGCATACAAATTACTTTTTCAAACAGAACCGTTCCCAGAGTTTTCGGGGCCTATTATAGAAGAATATTTAATAGAAAAATAAACATCTTGATTATATCATATGGGCCTTCCGAGGTTTATTTTAATAAATCTGTAAAATGCCCAAAAATATCTTTAGGGATAAAAAGTTCAGAAACTCCTTCTATTGTTTTTATATTTACATAACACTGGTCCTGTAGAAAGAAATTTATTTTCACTAACCCCATTGGACTTTTTACACTGTGCTAATAAAGACCGATTTTATTGTGTGTGTGATTGTCTATTGGAGGTTATGAGAAGCTCTAGGTTATCAAAAATGGGATCCATTGGTGTGGGGTCAATAAAGTAAAGAAGTCACATTTCAATAAAAAGTACTTTAAAAATTGAAACAAAAGCAGCACCAACGAAAACGTTTAAAATAAATTCTAATATTTGGTTTTGTGACCCTGTTTTTCTATAACTTTGGTCAATATATTCGGCAGTGACTGAATTATACCGGGTGTCCACGGAAGGTGGCTCGCCCCTATAACTCTTTTGTTTTTAAAGATAATGGAATAAAATTTGGAAGATTCGTATGCGACATAACTGCATTATTTGACTGGTGATTCAACTTTATAGAACTTCCGGTTTTACCGGGAGTGACATAAACTTTCGATTTTTCAATAAGACACCTGGTATATTTTTATTTTCTTTTAATCCATATGACATTCTAAATACAACCATGTGTCACTTGTCACTTTTTGCCACCATTTTTTTAAATTTTTCTGATAAAAACAAAAACGTTAAGATGTCTTGTAAAAAATTGACAAGTTAACATCTTATGGAACTTCGCTTCTGCAAAAGTAAATTAGGTAATTATTGTGTACGTTATTGTTTAAAAATCATGAAAAATAATAATATTTATGCAAGGAGCGAAAAAGTTGATATGTTATTAGTTTTTGGAGAGTGTGGGCAAAACTCAACCGATGCTGCACGTGTTTACGCACAGAGATATCCTGAACGCCGTCACCCAACCCGGCATTATTATCCAAAACTGGTTCAGAAAATGCGAAATGGCCTGATAATAATGAAAACGATCCAATTATTGTGAGTGAAGAAATAGAAATAAATATTCCGGCATACGTGCAAGTGAATATCAATGCGTCACTTATGGAGATCGCGCTAGAATGTGAGATTTGTAGGTCTTCTGCCGGCAATATCTTAAATCAACATAAATACCATTCATATAAATACCAACCACATCAGCACCTATACCCAAACGATAATGAAAGAGGACTTAAGTATTGCAATTGGTTCTTAGGAAAATATTTGGAGGATAATACATTTCCATATAAAATTATTTATACTGACGAAAGCCGTTTCACTAATTTGGGACATTTCAACAGAAATAATAAGCGATATTGGTCCAACGAAAATTTTCACTTGATGCAGGAGGGAAATTTTCAAGAACGGTTTGGTTTTAACTGCTGGGTTGGGATATGCCTATGGGATTTTAGACCCTATATTCTTTGACGGTTCGCTAACAGGGGCGAGATATCTAGGTTTCCTCACGCAAGAAATTGAGCAGTTCTTGGATGAGGTACCATTAGTAAATCGAGTTTTATTATATATTTATTTTACCAACAAGATGGTGCCCCACTACACAACATGAGGGTAGTTGCAGAATATTTGAATGAATCATACAACGAAAACTAGATTGGAAATAGAGATCCAGTTAGTTTGCCGGCTAGGTAAAACAGAATTGCTTTTAATTTATACCTTTACTAAGACTTATTCCTTTTTCTATTTTTTTAGTTCTCCTGACCTTACGCCTCTAGATATCTTTTTATGGAGTTCTATGAAAAACTAGGTTTATGATGTACCTCCTGCCACACGGGATGAATTAAAGGATAAAGTAAGGGCAGCTAGCTATTCATAGAAATACAACAGCAGTTAAGAAACGTTTCAAGAGCGACAGTAGAAATAATACGACTATGTCAGCAACAAGATAGAGGTCATTTTGAACATCTGCAACCCTAAAACTTAATAGATATGTGGATGTACATTTTTAGTTTTTTTCTTTTATTTATTTATGTTTTTTATGACCGAAAGTGACAAGTCTCACATGGTTGTATTTAGAATGTCATATGGATTTAAAAAAAGTGAAAATATACCAGGTTTCTCATTGAAAATTCGAAAGTTTATGTCACTTCCGGTAAAACCGGAAGCTCTATAAAGTTGAATCACCCGTCAAGAAATGCAGTTTTATGTCGCATACAAATCCTCCAAATTTCATTCCATTATCTTTAGAAACAAAATAGTTATAGCGGCGAGCCACCTTCCGTGGACACCCGGTATTTAATATCATATTGGTATCAAGTTCCTCCTAGTATTCTTTAATTTTTTCCCATAATTCATTTCAATTTTGTGGCCTAAAATTTTGTTTAAAATTTTCTTATATATTATAATTATAGCCTTTCGATGGGGACTATAAGAGGACCATGACAGCACTTTAACATTTATTAGTTTAAGAAATTTTTTTTACATAGTTGGCGGTTTCAACAGGACATTTATCTTGTCGAAAAATAAAGTTGTTCAGTGGATGGGAGCATTACATTTTCCAAAATGTCAAAATAGTTTTCGGCGGTGAACCCACCTTCTATTGTCCAGAAAATTCCAGGTCCATGGATACTTATCCAGCCCCATACGTTAATAATAGGAAAACGTCCAGATCTGAATGCAAGGGAGCTCGTGTACCGTTCTTCGAAGCTGGTAGTCTCTGGACGATTAACAAGAATTTGGCCATTACAAGTAGACTGCAATGTCTTCTCGTCGGTAAAAACGACCGTGTTCCAAAATTTGGGGCCATGTTATATATAATTTAGTGCAAAAATTACTCTTGTCTGGCGCTGTTCTGGCCGGTTTTTTAATTAGGATTCTTTGACGCTTCTGCTCGATGTAGACTTTAAGCAAAGAAGTTCTGTATGACTAGCAGCATCTCTGGCCGTTCCACATAGATTTTCCTTAAGTATCCCAAAAAAGCTTCATTCTGTTCAGAGTTTGAAAGTCTGGGACGACCAAACCTCATATACTCGCACTGACCGAAACAAAGGTCAGATCATCGATTCGTATGGCCAACTATTTAAATCCTGGGTGCGACTTTCATTACTGATTTCGGTGCCATTTTCGCCTTTGTCTGTTTGTCCGCAGTAATATTTCTTGTCAACGAGAGAAGACTCTCGAGCCTAACGGCTTTCATATAATGTGGTTTAAAATATCAATGCAGAGAATTACTAAAATTATCTGCTGCCTTTACCGGCCGCCAAGCGATACCCATTATAGAGAGTTGTTCTCCCCTCTTGCTAATACTATCGACTTTTTGCAAACCTACCATCCCAATTCCGAAGCTGTCATTCTTGGCGACTTTAACGCTCATAATGTTACCTGGGTCAAATACTCAAATATAATCGACGAGCAAGGTCGCGAAGCCGAATCCTTTGTCATCAGATCTGGCCTCACCCAACTCGTGGGTAAACCAACTCGGATTCCAGACCAAGATGGTGATTTTGCTAGTTTGTTGGATAATCTCTTAACTTCAAACCCCGACTTGTACACTGTAATCGTGAAGCCTCCGTGAGGAACGTCTGACCACAAACTTATTTTATTATTTTAGCACTGAACCAATTTCCAATTAGTGTCGAACAGCCTCCTAAACCACGCAAGATCTGGCATTATACAGCAGCTAAGTGGGATGACTTAAAGGACCAGTTTCGAACTTTTCCTTGGCGGAACGTTTGTTTTACCTCTGACGATTCATCCATCTGTGCTAGAGAAGTATCGGAGATTATCCTTACTGGCATGGAAGTTTACTTCCCTTTCTCAAAAACTGTCATTCTAACGGCAAGCGTTGGTTTACCAAAGGTTGCGAACGAGCTGTTAAGTCAAAAAATTATTTCCACCGATAATGGCGTCAAAAAACTACCGCCGAATATCATAACATCTTTGTTAATGCTCGAAACCAATGCAAGCAAACGATAAACCAAAGCAAAGAAGCACACAACCAGAGGTTCAAAGATAAACTTCTTGAATGTCCCAAGGAGTCAAGATCATTTTGGTCGGTAGCTAAGGTAAGAACTTTACCAAGTCAACCATTCCACCTCTAACACGTTCTGATGGCACCATTGCGACCAAAACACAGAAAAAAGCAAACTTACTGGTGGAACTATTCTCTTCACATTCAACGGTTAATTTTCAGGGAAGAACTCCACCGAACATTCCCCCTGTAGAATCGAGAATGCCCGAGATTGTTTTTCGACACCGCCATATTGAACGAATCTTAATGAGTCTTGACACCAAAGAAGCTTCTGGTCTTGACGATATTCCAGTCATAGTAATTAGGACATGCGCTGACGAATTGACACCGGTATTTTGTAGGCATTTTGACTTATCTTACAAAAAAGGAATATTTCCTTCTTGCTAAAAAACTGCGCGAGTCCAGCCTATACCCAAAAAAGGCAAGAAGACCTTGCCAAACAACTATCGTCCAGTCGCATTGCTTTCGGTTATATCAAAAGTTATGGAGAAGGCTATCAACGAAAAATTATTAAATTACGTGGAAGGCTTCAACATTATTATTGACCGCCAGTATGGATTCCGTAAGTCTAGATCAACAGGAGATTTCCTCGCTTATGTTACTCACGTTTGGAACAACGCGATAGAACATTATGGGGAGTCCCGGGCGGTAACACTGAACATTTCCAAGGTCTTTGATCGAGTATGGCATGAGAGGCTCCTAACTAAAGTGAGAGCATACGGAATGCCGGTTCAATTTTGTTGATGGCTGTCGAACTTTCTTAAAGACCATTCTCTGCGAGTGGCGATGGACGGATTTCTTTCAGACACATTTAACATCAACGCCGGAGTCCCTTAAGGTTCTATATTGTCGCCTACCTTCTTTTTACTATACATTAACGATCTTTTCGAAAAAACTAAAAATCCTATATAAAGCTTCGCTGATGACAGCACACTTGTTCCATGTTTTACTTTGGATGCTCGGACATCGGCTGCCAATACACATCTCCATAGGCAGCAAGAGGTCTCACATCTCAACAAAGACCTGAAAGAAATTCTGTCTTGGGGTGACCGTAACCAAGTGTTATTTAACGCTAAAAAAACCCAGGCGGCAGTTTTTTCTAAAAATAACCGGATATAGTCATGGCGGGACACTCGATTCTCTTGGCTTCATCAATTCATTTATTGGGTGTCAATTTAGATAGTCATATATGTCTTGGCATAGTCACGTTGCGGCCATTGCTAAGGCAGCCTCGCAGAAGCTTGGGATACTTTTCCGAACTAAGAACTTCTATACACCCCAATAAGTTTTGATCCTCTATAAAGCCCAATTTCGACCATCGTTGGAGTACTGTTTGCATATTTGGGGCTCTGCTCCTAAACATACTCTAAGATTGGTGGATTCCACATAAAGAAGAGCCATTCACTTAATCGGTGACTATGATCTGACAAACAACCTGGAAAGCCTTGAACATCGAAGGCACGTTGGCGACTTGAGTCTATTTTACAAATATTTTCATGGCAAGTGCTCAACGGACGCTGTTCGCTTGATTCCACCCAGAACGGTGCATGGTAGAAATACACGACGAGTCACAGCAGCCCACTCGTACGTGGTTCAACTTAGTGTCCCTCGAACGACGCTTTTCATCTGGAGAACGTCATCACTCTGGAACGACCTCCCTGAAGTTGTATTCCCCAACAAGTATAATCTCCAAAGATTCAAGACCAACGTGAAGCGTTTCCTGGGCTCACGCACCGTTCGCAGAGCGCCCGAAAGAAGTAATCCTGCAGTGCTCTAAAAAAAAAAATAACAGAGCCGAATTTGGTTTGAAAATTAAATATGAATATCCATTGGCATATATTAAATTGATTTTAATAAATAATGCGTTTTCTTATGAAAGCAGTATAGGAACCGGTGCTTCCATGAAACGCTCGCCCCTGATTGAAGCCCATTTTTGAACTGATGTTCTAGTGAATGGACTTTGGGAATACAATTAGCGTTTACGTTTGGACGATTTTCGAGAGTACTTCCCAGATTCAGAAAAATTTCCAAAAGACTTTTATTCATGTCTTACAAATTGGCTTGCTGGATTTTGTGCAACTGACTTTGTGACTCATGAGAAAAGTGCTGGTAAGTCAACTGTTCCTACAGAAGAAGTTATTAATGATGTTTATCAACTTCTCGACATCGAATGTAGGTAAAGAAATTGGTGAAAGTACCGAGATGCCAGTTGCATTAGTATAACAAGAAGATGACGGTGGTCTGCTATTTAGATATTCAATTTCTGCATTTGTAATTGAGTTCATTACCTACCGCTTTACTACTTGGCAGTGAAAAACTACACTAACTACTGGACAATGCTGCAGACTCGGACCTCGGACGTTCGCTACGTTACCAAACATTCCCCGATGTGGCTTAACCGCGAATGTAGCGAACATAACGTAATACTATGTGTGTGTGTGGTAACGTACAATTAAAATACTGAACCATATTTTTAATATGATCGCGAACACAGTGTACGTATCAACTTTCACCAAGATAATTTTTGATATCTCGGTAGGACTACTTCCTAAAACTGATTTTAATAAGAAGGAAGGTTTTTGATTTGTTATTTTACCTGCAGAATTTAGCAATCACGTAAAAAATTATATGTCGGTAAGCTTTATCTTTATATGCCATTTAAGTAGATCGTAATGTCTCCTTGTTCCCCTTAGAGACTATAAAGCTTTATGAATGAAGTTTACTAATTAGCACAGCCATTAATAAAGTAGCAAAACGGATATAATGACCCAAAATAAAACTAGACAACATTCTCTAATCAATCCGAAAAATTAAACCCGCCAGCTCATTCTGCTGATACAGACAGATGCGTCCGTCGTTCACACGCTTCGGTCTTACCCCCGCTGCCCTGGCCCATGTCCTGTATCGTTGCAAGTTAATTAATAATTAACACTCTGACTTTGCTCTCTATTAATTGTTGTAATAGATTTCACACACCAAGTAGTAAGGTCATCAACTGACTGTTGTGGTTATTCGTGCTTGGATTGATATTTTGAAGTGTGGTTCCATGCTAGTGGAAATCTTACCTAAATAAGGAAGGGGAAAAAAGCCTCTCAGCCTCTCCCTTTTAGCAAATTTAGTATAAATTATGCGGTTTCAGACAGTGACTTTCTTAGTTCTTTATTAGATAACATGGTTTATGAAGCCATTTTTTAAGACAGTATGGAGAATCATATCTTTCCCGTTACTATAGGACTGTGTTTTTATTGGAATAGAACATTTACGATGAAAGCAGGTGATTTAAGGAACTAGTTTTTGTGAAATGTTATGACAAGAGTCTCATGAAGTAATGCCTGAGTAGGTTTCCTCCCAACTAGCGAAGTAGAACTTTAAAAGAAGCCAATTATTTTTTAATTATCAAATAGCGTTGCCTTAAGAATAGTTCTGTATTGTAGCGCATATCATTGCAATAATTTTGTTCGTAAAGAAAAATATCTTATTTTATTTTATTTTATTAATAAACGGGATCAACCCCATTACAAAATATTAAAAATTTACAAATAGAAATACCTGACCAACAACAGACATAAGATACAGCTACAGTAATAGTAATAATACCAAATATATTTCATTTACTTAAATTAGATCATAACATTTTCACAATCAAAATTTCCAGTGGAACATCTATGCTAAACAATCCCATATTTAAAATTGAAAAAGTAGTCCATACTTACAGTGGAGTCAATGTAATGTAAATGAAACAGTGCAGTCTTCCTCCACAGTTTAATTTTAAATTAAATTTTAAGTTCCCAGCATGTTTCGAATGCTTAAGCATTCATCATCAGGGGATACTAACATCCAGTTTAAGAGCGATGTATGTTGTCTCAAACTAATGAGTACAACTTATAATGTGATACAATAATATGTGAAAGTTGAAGACTTGGTATGAACTAGCTAGTTGTGTTGAAATTAATGTAAAGATAAAAATTTGAGTGAAATGTGAGGTTTTAATAGAAAAAGAAGCATTTTAATGAGACAAACCATTAAAACCTCACATTTCACTCAAATTTTTATCTTTACATTAATTTCAACACAACTAGCTAGTTTATACCAAGTCTTAAACTTTCACATATTATCGTATAACATTATAAGTTGTACTTATTAGTTTGAGACAACATACATCGCTCTTAAACTGGATGTTAGTATCCCCTGATGATGAATGCTTAAGCATTCGAAACATGTTGGGAACTTAAAATTTACTTTAAAATTAAACGGTGGAGGAAGACTGCATTGTTTCATTTACAATCCCATATTTATTAAATAGACCAAAGGATTCCCCTGATATGACTCTTAAAGTGAAATAAGGTAATGCTCAAAATTTCAGTACCCTCAGAATGTATCAGTCTCAATGATCTCTCGATAGGCGAGTGCATAGCATAGTTAGTGCTGTGATGTGGCAAAGAAAACAACCGGTTCACTCTTAGATTACGTGATGGAATATTGAATGAGATTTTATTAATGAGTTCAGGACAAATCACCTGGCCATTCAAAAGCTTAAATACAAACAGTAGATCATTAAAAACACGCCTTTCAAGTAAACTCTTCATCTTTAATAAACTCATTATATACACTGAACAGCAATATTAACGCACCACTAAAAGTTTCCAACAATTTTGATGTTATATATCTTCTAAACCTATTGTCCGATTTAAATGATTTTTTTTGCACATGATAGGTTTATCCTTTAGGAATATTACTGTTAAAAAGGTAATTTTTATGGTATACCGGGTGTTACAAGCATGTTGCGTTTTTTTCCCAAAATTTGAAACACCCTGTGGAATATTCTAGGATTCGTACAATATTGCATAGTAATTCTAACGTGAGCCACGTGCTTTCTTAACGTTTTGTTTTTTGGTTCAATTAGTTGTGTTCAATATTAATGAAGATAGACATTTTTATAAATCAGCTTGTTTTCTAATCATAAATCACACTTTTATGGATACCTTGATTAACAAACATAAGTAAAGTCGGATTCTTGAACCGTCTCGCAAGATGGTGGACGAGTCACGTGTCACTAATGGCACCCTGTCGACTTCTAGTCTATTTTGTTTTTGTAGGTTGGTAGGTTACTTGTACTAAATTTCGGATTTATCAGGATTGGACTAAGCTAAATTTGTTAAGCACGTAAACCACATTAAATGTGCAATTTTTTTTGGAGGATTGGAATATATAGTTTGGTGAAATCAGCGTAGGAGCAAAGGGAAAGAAAAAAGGTGTATGTAGTACTTTTTTATTTCTAATTATAAAAAATCTACAATCTACAGTAAAAAATACTAGTACTACCAAGGCTATTTTGTAATTTTATAAATTAAATTAATATAGGCTGCAATGGCATAGAAATTGTTATATTTTAAGAGCTGATATATATTTTCAGTGCAGTATATTACTATTCATTTATATAAAGAAATAATATTAGTTCATTCTATATTGTTTTACTTGGAACATAAAATCGATTTATACTTTTTATCGGCATTTTTTGAAAAAGGCGAGAAAAGAACTTCAGTGAGTTTAAGCCCAATGCAAAAATGTTATGCAATGTTGCTATACATTATTACTGTACTGTATTGATGAGTTGCCATAAAACCTGGACGGTATCGTACGGTGAAAATAAAATATTTTTCTCTTCTAACCATCTTTGTAAATCCGCCTTTAACCATTTTTTTTGTGGGCCACTTTGCCGTTTGCCTGCTATGATAACTAGCATTATCTAAAATTATCATGGAGGCTCTTCTAAGTTTGGCAGGGTTTCGCACAGCCATTTTTCAAAATTGTCAGAGTTCATCTCTCCATGATAGTCACCAGTTTTGCATTTGGATTTAAAAATAAGCCTGGCATTTTCGATAAATCCACATTCGCCCCCTGCATGCAAAACAATGTATCTAAAAATATAAATTAAATGACGATTAGTGTTCACCAAGAGAATTTATTTCCAGAAGGGGGGCCTTCATTTTGGTCTTGTAGAGTAAAGACTATGGTTTTTTGTACCTTTACTTAGGTTAACTTATATTTATTAATTCGTATATTGACCTGTACCCTTCTCCAGATTCTTTCCTGACAGATTTAATATTATCATCCTGCCAAGATTTTCTAAATGTCCCATTAGAAAAAAGTCTCGTCCAGAAAAACACATGGTTTTCTATCGGGACCAAGCTCAGCGTTTTCCATGTACGTAGACAGAAATCTTCGCCGTTTATCCGCAATACATGGCTTTTCCATAAGCGGACGGCGATTGTCTTCCTTCTTATAGAAAAAGCCTAAGCTTTTTACCAACTTTAGGAGACTGCTTATGCTTCCAAGATACATTTCCTTGCGATGGAGTTGGTCTTGCAGTTTCTTTATTGTAACTGGTTTTCCTACGAACAGTATGGCGTTATATTAAATATTAAAATTACAGAAAAATACACGTGTTTCATCCAGACGCATGACACACTGGTAGAAATAGATACACCAATTTATGCTTAGTACTTAATGGTATGCGCAAATATATCATTTTTGCAAATAAATGGACTAAGAAATAAAATGTGGAAAAAAAAATTGGAAAAAATACTTACTTGAATGGGGCTTATTTGAGGATGTACGTCTTTAAAATAATTATAAACATTTTGCAGAAATTTTTGGGCCAACTCATTGTCATGTAAAACAGAAAACGCCTTTTTCTAAAAATTATTATAATAATTATACATCATTTTACGACTAGGTATTTTAAACTTTTTGACTTTGCCATGGCCATAGGGTAAGCATATTGGGTTTATATAGTTATATATACATATATGGTGGAGTAGCATGCAACAAAATATATTCATTAATTGTTTATGGAAAACTCTACTCCCTAATCCTATCAAGATAATGATTTTTTTTTATTTTTATTTATTAATAAATAATGGGGTAAAAGATAACGCCCTTGGAAGAGTCAAAAAGTTGCAGGGCATAAACGTTACCCTGTTTTCTTTAGGAATATTATCCATTGAGGTACTTGGAAGACAATAATTATGATCCATTATCATTTTACGCCTAAAAAAGATAAATACCGTATAAAAGTAGTTTGCGGTTAATGTATTTAACTTACCGTTCCGTAACAAATAAACACCAAAACACGTAGGTGGTAGCTACGTCCAAAATAGAAGTCTTTAATAAACTTATTTCAATACAAAACACACGAGAACAATTAAAAACACAGCAAAACACTTAACGAGAAAAAAAGCACGTGGCGATGTCACTGATGTCAGTGTCAGTGGGCTTTGGGCTAATTACGGCTCTATGATGGGTTGGGGAAATTTCAAAGTTACTGGTCCAGCTAGTTACTGTCATTTGTCTATTGTCAAATGTCGAACGACGAGACGAGCCGTGAATCCGACTATAGCCTAGGTATGTGAACAAATGTCAAAATTTTGAAAATTATTTCAATTTGATTTAAGCATTGTTTGAAATCGAGTAAGTTAATAAATTTTGATTTTTCGCTGTTGGGTGAAAATGGAGCGAGTTACAACTAACCTGAACTAACTTGAACTAACCTGAGCTAACCTGAACTAACCCGTGACGAGTGTGTTCAAGCAGTGACTTTACATGGCGAAGGAATGAGCTACCATGTCATTGGTTTGGGGTTAGGGGTTACCCATACTACAATATGCCATGTTGTTAAACGCTTCAGAGAAACCAATGACTACCATAGACGTCCTGGGCAAGGCCTCGGGTCACTACAGTGGCTCAAGATCGTTTCGTTCGATTACGTGCTTTAAGAGAACGATTTACTACGTCGAGAAATATTTTAATCGAACTTAGTGCCGTTCATAACATCCAACGAAGCATTGATACTGTGAGGAGACGTCTTACCGAGCACAACTTGCATATTTGAGTACCAGCGACAGGCCCCGCATTAAACGCAGATCACCGTAGAGCTAGATTACAATTCGCTATGCAGCATGTAAACTGGACTATTGAGGACTGGGGGCATGTTTTGTTTACGGACAAATCTAAGTTTTGCCTGTATAGCTCCGATCGACGTCTAAAAGTGATTCGACGACCAAACGAGCGGTATGTCCAATGCAACATACGTGATAGAACTTTATTTAATGGAGGCTCTGTGATGGTTTGGGGAGGAATTTCCTTAAAAGCGCGGACAGATCTTGTTCCTCTACGTGGAGGTTCGTTAAACAGCCAAAGGTATATCTCTGACATTTTATGTGAACACGTTGTACCTTTTGCTCCTTATATCGGCAATAACTTTTTGTTAATGCACGACAATGCGAGACCACACGTAGCGCGTATTGTAACTGAATATTTGCAAGAGGTAAATATTCAGATTCTCCATTGGCCATCGCGTAGTCCAGATCTTAACCCAATCGGGCATATGAGGGACGTTATTGGCAGAAAATTAAGACGTCGTCAGCCTCCCCCAGCAACCTTGCAAGACATAGAAAGGATAGTTCTTGAAATTTGGAATGAAATTGAACAAAATCAAATTGACACCTTAATTATGAGTATGCCACACCAATGTGCAGCCGTTATTAGAAGTAGAGGCGGAAACACACGCTACTAATTATTCTTTATTTTTATAACATAGTTATTAATCTGTAGGTATCTGTTATTTTTTGTTAGTGCCATTTTTTTAAAGTTACTTCTTCTGATTTTCTAATAGAAATGTATGCTGGAATATAAAATCGTCTATCTTCATTAATATTGAACACAACTAATTGAACCAAAAAACAAAACGTTGAGAAAACACGTGGCTCACGTCATAATTACTATGCAATATTGTACAAATCCTAGAATATTCCACAGGGTTTTTCAAATTTTGGGAAAAAAATACAACACGTTTGTTACACCCGGTATACTATGAAAATTAACTTCCTAACAAAGATTGCGAGTACAGTAATATTCCTAAAGGATAAACCTATCATGTGCAAAAAAAATAATTTAAATCGGACTATAGGTTTAGAAGATATATAACATCAAGATTGTTGGACATTTTTAGTTGTGCGTTAATATTGCTGTTCAGTGTATATGGTCCTCAGGAATACGCATGTTAAGTTTAAAAAGACAAAAACGCATACACTTAAGCTGGATTTATAAACTCTCGCCGGCGTCGGCGCTGGCGTCGGCGCCGGCGTTCGTCGTAGACATGCATAGTAGGCATTTATAAACTTGGCGTTCGCGTTCGCAGTATTGACAATGACAAATAAAAACATAATCTGACACTTCTGACATTTTAGTTTGTACTGTTGGTGGTGTTTATTTAGTGCAGTTATTAGAACAAAAAAAGAGTTAAATAAATGGATTTAGCAAGGAAGAAGAAGTTACTCGGTGTCTTAGGGGTAGTTTTATGCTTATATGTAGCATACTCAGGAAACGCACTCGTCGCTTCAAAACGAGACCCATAAATAGAGCCAGGCGCAATGAAGGTGGATTTAAATATTTTCAAAAGATTTAAGCGATGGATAAGCAGCAGTTTTTTAAGTATACACGAATGAATGTTCCTACCTTTGATAAGCTAGTAAACTTTGTTTCTCTACGAATCCAAAGAGGCATGAGATTTTTTTTAATTATCGATTGTCTAGGGCTCGGCAAGTGATTGAAAATACCTTTGGAATCCTGCCTGCTCGTTGGCGGATATTAAAAACAATAATAAATTCCAACGTGGAAACTGTAGATAGTATTATTAAAACAGTAGTTGTGTTGCATAACTACTGCCAGAGCGAAGTTGCTACTGACTATTGTCCACCAAATTATGTGGATAATGGTAAAGATGAAACTGGACGTTGGAGGGATGAAGAAACTCCTTTACAGCCAGTGGAAAGAATGGCAGCCAATATTTCCAAGCGGGAACGATATGCAATTAGGGACAGATTGGCAGAGTACCTTGTTTCTGAGGAAGGACAAGTACCTTGCAGGAGCAAGTCATGAATAGAGGTTTATTGTTACAATTAAGTGTATGAATAGTGCAAGCAAGCTTCTGTGATTTTCTGTAAGAAATAATTTGGTCTACTTTTTTCTTATATTTTTCATATATTTCTCATAATTTGTACTTTTTTCCAACAGTAATTTTAGGAGTCTTGTGTTGGGTATTGTTCCTTTGCACTATTTTATTTTATTTATTACTCCTTGTTAATTTGTAACATTTATCAGATAGTTCCTGTTTTTCATGTAATGAGTATGTATTGTTATAATAAAAAATGGTATTGTTTATTTTATTTATTTATTATTTAATAAATATACAGCCATAACACCTATATATAAAAAATCAATCGTCAATAATTATCGACCTAACAATATATTGTCGTCCATGGCAAAAATGTTTGAAATTATATTATCAAAAAATATTTCTGATTCATTGAAGAATTATATTAATGCTCAACAACATGGATTTGTTTACGATAAGTCAACAGTATTGAATCCTTTGTCATATTCCAACATTATATCAAATGTTATTAACAACAAACTACAGCTAGACACAATATAGGTAGGTACACAGATTGTGGTTTACGAAGACGAAATAGGCTATTTGTTTTGATTGGACACTCACCACTTGCTAATATGCTAGATCTATGCAACAGACTATATATCAAACATCTGAAAACAGGGTAAAGGCCATACCATTGAGAAATGCTTTTTACTTTTTGAGGAATATTTTAACTGTTAAATTATCTTTAGTGTAGAGTATTGTCATTGTCGCATACTCTATCTTATATCTTGCGACTTGTATGTTTTTTATTTTCTTTAACTTTACTTGGTTTTTATATATACTATTTTATTGACAAATATTGTAAATGCAGATCGTATACCTAATAAAATGAATAAATTATCAGTTTACCCCAACTTCGATATTTTCCATACAACTGCCACAGAAATTAAAAGCTGTGCATAGATCTCGCATAGTGCTCAGTGCTAATACTAATACTTATTTAGCTTAGTTTAATTTTTTTTAGCATATAAGTTTACACCAACTTTACATGTACAGATACCTAATTGTAATTAAAACAGCTAACTTTTTTACTTATATATTTTTATGCATTTTCTATTTTGGTATAATTTTTGACTAACCAGTTGTATTTAGAATAATTGCAATTTCTTCCCACGCAAGATTCTTTTTTTTAGCATCTTTGTAATATCTATTGCTAACGTTGTATAAATACTCATAGTTTTGGCACAGCTTATAATAAACTATTCTGTGGTTTTGGATCGTATCTATCAGGAGCCCCAAATCAATTTATGTTCCTTGGAGAACTTCAGATTCACCTAAAATCAGATGCAAATAAAATTACCAAATAAAACTAGCAAATAAAACTAACTTTAAAGTATGTTTGTACTTACCAAGGGTCTTAGTCTCCATTTAACTCATATTTAACAGTATTTAGGAGCAATTCTTTTCACTAACGAGATCAATATAAGAACCACAAAAACAAATAATCTAGAAATGCCAAAAATTAAAATGACTTTTGGCCGAAATTGGCCGTTGACACTTTGGCAGATGCCAAACATGACTTGATAGAAATGCTAAAATCTCATTGGTTATGACGCGGCGCTACGGATTTCCTACGAACGCCGGCGCTGGCAATAAAAAGATGGTTTATGTCGAACGCCAGCCAGCGCCAGCGCCGGCGCCGGCGAAGTTTATAAATCGCTCCATTACGATTCACTTGTTTAACTTTCAGCGCCCACGCCAGCGCGAGCGCCGACGCCGGCTTCGAGTTTATAAATCCAGCTTTATTCTGTACCCTTTCCAAAGCTAAGCAATTGTTCATATAATAGGGAGACCAGATCATTGATCCATACTCCACCAAAGAGACAACAAGGGACAAATACAACATTTTACAGGTTACCACAGACAGTTTCCTACAATTACGCAAAACAAAACCAAGGGCCTCAGAAGATTTATTTACAATAGTATTTATATGAGTATTAAAGGTTAACTGTTCATCAAAATGAATGCTTACAAACATACTTGACGATGACTGAAGTTCATCCAAAGAAGAGCCGTTCCCTAGATCGGTCACCACGAACAGACTTGAACGCTTAGAATATCAAAGACATAATATGGTGATTTCATACTTTCATGAGGGAAGTGTCCGATAAACTGTCTATTGCTGTTCGTTTCATTTTAGTATTCTTGGTTGTTTAAAATTTTATCAGTCTGGAATGATCTGTTTCTAACGAATATAACCAGATTCCGAACCAACTTGAATTGGATTATTGCTGCAGTACGAGACCACAGTAATATTTCCATTTTATCCTTGTTTAATGATTAAGACTCAAAACATCAATTTCCCTAGCTACAGCAAGTTGCTCCATTTCATGTTATTACTAACAATATGTCAACAGCTGTATGCGTGCATCTGTATAGATTTAAAAACACCACAAATTATTACTGCTATATTAATAAAATTTAATAAAACAACAATTAGATTTATTTCATTCTGTTCTATAAAAATAGTAATAAATATATTAACCCAAAAACGGCTGCAATTTCAGCTATAAAAATAAGTTGTTATCTAACAAATAGATAAAAACTACGCTAATGTTTATCGACTAATAACAACGTTAACCGATACAATAAACAAAGATTAATTTTATTACCCGGATAAATTGGGTAATAAAACGTTGAAACCCTTTAACGCAATATTAAGAGGCCTTTAATTATTTTTGTTTTATTTGAAATAGGTTGGCAAGTTTTACTATGATTTATTATTTTAATGCGCGAGCAAATAAAATTCCGCAGCAAATCTTTTAATAACGGAGCGTTTGGTAAAAAATAAACTCGTGAAGGATAAGATTACTAGAAATCTATTTTTTTTTTGTCTACATGATTATCTGATTACGTTTAAAATTTATTGTCTGCCACTGCCCTAATAAATAAATATCAATTCTGCAGGAGCAGGATGTTGAAACCAAATAACTTTTACTCTATACTCTATGAGAATAAGTCATGTCCAGGGTGTTGCTGAATCCTTGTACCCCTACTTTTTATAATATTTATGAATGATGTTGAGGGACTTTGCTCTACTCCTGATCTCCCGGTACTATACGTTGATGATACAAACATGCTAATGAAGTTTCGAAATGTGGGAACGCGCTCAGATAAATGTAAAGTTCGTTACACTGCTGCTGAGCTACGAAAGGAATCCGAACAAAAAAAGCACATTGTTGCCGTAATTCCCTGTTTAAATATCCATAAAATGTTAATTTGTATGCAATTCACGTAATATATTACTTTAAACAATTAGACCTATAAATATCCTTGTATATTGTAAACCCTGTAACATATATCCCGTTGATTTTCTTCTTTACATTGCAAATTATAATGACTTAATATAATTTATTATATTCTTAAAGCGGTGAGGGTAATATGATTCCGTAGAAGAGTATCTGGATTCTGGGATCTAAGCGACAATTGTTATGCTGTAATGAATGTGATTATTTTCATGTCTATATTATACAGGGTGTTACTTAATGATAGATCGTAATTCCAAGGACACATTCCTAAACCAAATTCAAGTAGGAAAGTTCATATATACATGAACACACCCTAAAAAGTCTGGTTTTCAAAATTCAGGGTGTCAAAATATAAAAGAAAAATCGGTTTTTTAATAATATCTCAAAGATCGTTCTGCCGATTTTGATGAAATTTGACAGTGTTGTTCGTTGTATTAAGACGCTAAGTTAGTGCTAACTAGATGATAATTATTAGTTCCAGTGGCGTCCCGGGGTCTCACGAATATTGACAAAAAAGTGTACGCCATTGACTTGTTTAAAAATTTTATATTATTTTCGGGTTAAGCAGCTTAAAAAATACAACTTTTTTTGCCTCTTGATATTTTTTCGTATCTTACTTAGTTTTTGAACAAGTGATGTTCACGTCGGACCAAAGTTTTAACAGGTGTCATTATACACAGCTGAAAAGTGATTTTTTAAATACTCTGGTCATTCAAAACATTTACATT
This sequence comes from Polydrusus tereticollis, assembly GCA_963920685.1. Classification (NCBI taxonomy): domain Eukaryota; kingdom Metazoa; phylum Arthropoda; class Insecta; order Coleoptera; family Curculionidae; genus Polydrusus; species Polydrusus tereticollis. Next base: position 75,924,807 of record OY987327.1, read on the forward strand.
TACACTTATTCTCAAATACTTTATACATCTAGTGATGACAACAATTGAGATTGTTTGATTCTGTATGGATTTTGTAAACCTAACATCGAGCTAGTTCGGATCTTCTTTTCCTATTTTCAACAATCAATTTTAATTTTGACATTTCTAATGGTAGTACCAGATTGTATGACTTGGTTGTCACTTTTTCTCTTATATTTAACCTCATTTCAATTCCCACGTTTTGCGGAAGTACCGCGGTTGTGTTTGCACAAAGGTTGTATGGAATCTCCTTTATAACCAATTAAAAAATAAAAAATTTTTAAAATTATCAACAAAATTCATTTTACTATCAAATAATAAATAAAATGATCATTTTTTAAAATTTTTCTAAAATATGGGGCAAAGCAAGCAAAGCAATAGTAAATCGTATTATCTTTCTTATACGGCGTATTATAAATTTCCCTCCGTGCTCTATCTCGATTTTTTGACAACTTATCAATAAGGTAAAAATGAATTATAATAAAGTTTTTTTTGTAGAATTTAGTGGCTTAGTTAGTTTTTTTTCTAAAAAGTTTTGTTTTTGAGTTATGACCCAAACTTGGTTTTTTTTAAAAAAGACACCCTGTATATTATTTCTTTGTCTTATCCCTCTTTTTAAGAGCTTTTTAAAAATATACAATAATCCATATTTATTTCCTTTAAAAAGGGATAATTTTAACACTTTTTGTAAAACTAATAATGTTTCGTATAGAAGGCTATCACGGTCAATCACGGATAGCTATGACGGAAAACAAATTTCTGAAAATGCGCGATTACAGATTGTTGTAAAATATTACTGGTATTTGTTTGATTTTGTAAGTTTACTTTTTATTTGTGGGAAAAATTCTCTGTCACGGTACAACCATCCATATCGTGCAGAAAGTGTATGATGAAGTTGGGATTAAAAAATCAAGAACGCAGTTAATACTGAAAAAATATAAATTTAAACTATCTCGTCCAACATTTGCATCCCGGTTTGCAACTGGTACCTACCTACAAATATTGCAGGAAAACACAAATTTTGAAAGAAGGGTGGTATGGTCCGACGAGGCTCATTTTACGAGTTCTGGTATCTTAAACCGAAACAATTTAAGGTACTGATTCCAAGAGAACCAACACGTAATATTTCCACGAGAACGTCAAAGTCGGTTTGGATTTAGCGTGTCACGCTTTATTTTAGGCACTAAAATTAAGTACTCATATTATCTATGAAGGAACCATAACCGAAAATAGAAACCTAGATATAATGCGAGATGTACTAATGGAAATATTAGAGGATGTTCCTTTGGCCGACTAAAATAATATTTATTAAGAGCAAGATGGCGCTCCGAGTCATAATTCTCATATAGTGAGAGAATATTTAGAAACCACATTTCCCGATAAATAGATTGGTACCTTTGGACCTGTCAGGTAGCCTCCAATATCACCTGATCTTTCTGTATTGGATTTTTTTTATAGAAAATTAGTTATACTAGAGAGAATACCACAATATTGATCAACTTCGAAAAGCTACCCATCAAACCTTTAGGCTTTTGCAGGGAAGGCCAATTATTTTATTAAATGCATTGCGAAGAATCAAAACGGTGTGCCGAAGTGTTTATAACACAACGGAGCCCAATTTGAGCAATTTTTGTAATTTTATAAATAATATATTTATTCTATTGTTGGTTTAAAGTTCTGTAATAATATAAAGTTGTATAGTAAAAATAATGTTGTTAATATTGTTTTTTATTTGCGGGCAATGTTAAAATTATCCCTTTTTTAAAGAAATAACTATGGACTATTATATATTTATGAAAAGCTCTTAAAAATAGGGATAAGACAAAGATATAACATATATCTAAAAATAGGGATAAGACAAAGATGTAACATATATCTTATATAAAAAAAAACAAGTTTGGGTCATAACTCAAAAACAAAACTTTTTAGAAAAGAAAACTAACTAGGCCACTGAATTCTATATAAAAACTCTATAATAATCCATTATTCTCTTATTGATAAGTTATTAAATATTCGAGATACAGGGGAGCGTCGAAAATGACAAATTTTGAAAATTGCCCTGTATATGTCAGAAACTAAGAGGGCTATGAAAATTTTGTTTGCGGCAATGAAAGTTTCTTTATATAATAGAACAGTAAGCCGCAACCCTCATCTTTCTATCTTTTATAATAAGGGAGCTGGTATATGAAAATGCACGAAAGCTATACATTGTGATATAACTTCTTCTAGTAGATATTATCTATCGGTTATTTTTGACTTCAACAAAGAAAAAAAATAAACAGAATCATCAGTCTTGACGAATCATGCTTCGTGATTGCTCACCAAATAGGGGACCTTAATTTTTCAAGGAATCGGTAAAAAATTAGACTACAACATTACAACGTGATAAAATAGGTTAGAAGTTATAATGCCCTATATCTGATATATAACCGGTTCGATTCTTTTGTATGTGCTCCTCAGCACAGCTTAACATCAATGATGGCTTGTTAACATTAATCGACAATACACAATAATTATTTTTTTTTGACATTTAGAAGAAGATCATCAGGATTTCATTAAGTAATTTGTATTACCAAACCATTTTAAGCGTGACGCAATAAAACAAAACAGTAGTTCAAATTTACTCGAAAGATTGACTCGGTCAGGGCCTGCCGTGATCCACCAGAGGGTTAATGACGCGTGAACCAACAACGACAACGATACTCAGTTGTTTCATTAATCCTGTCCCCTGCTCTTTTGATTATCATCAGCGTTTTTGTTGCCGGGATGCTGCAGTCGCCTGGCTGTAAATGGCTAGTTAGATAATTAGAATGGGCCTGAGAAGAGACAGCGAGATAATTCTTTGTTTAGCTAAACAAAGACGATGCAGTGACCGAGAGTAATATATGAGATTAGTGAGATTAACTGAAAACTGTGCAAAGCTGGTCAAAGAGTTTTTGTTTTATTTCAAGAAATTCTAGTCTTTGTTGGCATAAGCAGTAGGTACATACAGTGTCACCATTAAACTCCGCACCATATGGAACTTTTTATTATTAATGAGGTTAGTTCAAATTAAATAAGGACAATCGTTTTTGCTTCAAATTAGACTAAAAATTATATATTCAATTGTCACCATCTGTCATTCGGTATCTGTCAAAAATTACATTTTTGTCAAAAAATGCTGAAAAATGGCATTGTTTGACCGAATTTCAAAAAATGTTGTTAGAAAAAGTTGTTTTTCGTATAGTTTTAGGTCTATGTACAAAGTTTCAGATGTCTAGCGCAAAGTTGAATTTTTTGCCATCTTTTCGAATTAACATGTTTTTTTTATAATGTAAGTTGACTTAATGGGTATTAAACTATTTGCTTATACCATACTTAATATTTTATTTAGTTTATCTAGTTTGTATGCTTATTTTTTTACTAGAATGCCATCTTTTTTCGAAATATAAAATTAGAGGCAAAAGAATTCGACACGGGTGGTGCAAAGTCATTATAATTTAACAATTTTAACAGATAGAGGTCAGATGTTCCATTTTTCAAATGACAAATACATCTAAATATTTGATAAAAATTTTATTTTATACTAAATATAATTTAATCTAACTAACAAAAATTTCACATTTCAGTGTGACGTCCTTCTCGCTCTATACAAACAGTCATCCGTCTATAAACGTGTTTGACAGCATTTTGTAAAAAACTTGGTTTTATATCGGCACAACACTGTGCCCGTCATGGCCTACTAACAACAAAATGTATATTTTTTAATAAAACCTAAATTTCGTGCTTAATAATAAAAATAAAAATAAGGTACCTATTATATATATTTCTGAGAAGCTGGTTATAAACTAAATTATATTATTAAGAAATATATGGGGTGATACATTTAAGAAAAAAGCAAGTTTGTTTTTTTTTCTCGGAAACTATTGAACGTAGAAAAAAATCTGAGTACGTCACTGAATTTTACGTAAAGAACTGCAAAAAAAAATATATGTTTTCTCTTTTGTAAGCTGCAGAATAACCTAAATACGGGGGGTGTCCAAAAATGTAAAATTTTCAAAAACATCCCGTATATCAAAAACAAGGAGGACTAGAAAAATTCTGATTGCGGTATCTTTTGTTTCGCCAAAAAGTAGCACGGTGGTGCAAAAACCGTATCCTTCCATCTTTACGAATAACGGAGATACCCTGTAAAAGCATCGAAAACTGGACAACCTGTACAGCATCACAAAGAGATATTATATTCTCTTAAAATTGCATATACACCCTATATCCAATTTTTAGATTCTACCTAAAATTATAAACATATTTCATACAACATCCGTTATTCCTTAACCTGAGCTCGAACCACTCTACGAGGCTACGATTATCACATGGGGATCCTGCCTGTTGTTAAAAAAAAGTCCGTTCACAGATTTAAGAGAATGACTTACCGACTCGTGTTGACGCCTGTTTAAAATCAGACTGGGGTCTACACAGTAGCGGGACTCCGTGCGTGGTAGAATTCTACCAATTGCGTAGAAACTGTCAAATTGGAACTCTGTGCGAAATTATCGCTTCCAGTCGATTTTATAGGTAGCTTCAAGGCGAGCGATGCAAAGCTGCCGTATTCTATTTGTGCATGCGCACTGATGTTAAACGTCTATTCTCGTTTTTAGAGGTTATATTTGTTTTGTAAATATTGTTGAACCCGTAATTTTAAAAAGGTCCAGGGTAATTTTTATTATTATTTGCTTCTTTATGGTAATGTTATTCATTTTACATCTTAAAATGTAATAAATGTAACCAATTTTTATCCATTTCACAGGTATCTTAATTTGCGAGTTTTTAACGTAAAACGTTAGCTATTTTTTTTTTAATTTATTTTAAAAGTCGGGACAACGAAATGAAAATCGTATCCACTCTTCAGACAAAGTGTTAATAATGGCATAAGTCACCTCGCGTATCGCCAATGACATAGCTTGCTGCGATATTGAGATATTAAAGGACTGGCCTATAACTCTTTGGTAGGTACCGGTTGCATAAAAGTGAAGTGCGGCAAAAAATTTTACTTGAGCAGGGATGGCCACTGGATTATTACCTTGTTCCAAAGTGGGTAAGATGGCATTTAAAACATATAGAGACATGTCTTTTGTTAGCCTAAACAGTTCTCTAAATCGAACGTCATGGATAGAAAAACAGTCACTTTCTTCCCTCATCATTCTGCGTTCAATGTTCTCCAATCTTATTTCTTCCAGTCTTTCCTCTTGATTGATCGCCAAAATGTTCACAACATTTACTGGTAACATATTTTAGGTCTGGGGTCTACTAAGTAGCTTAAATTCTTTGCGATAAAAACCACAAATTAAAAATACTTATTATTATAGGTTAAGATTTTACAGATGTTCAACCTCGCCTAACTTCAAATTGTTAATATAAAACAATATTTTTGGAACCAGTAATATAAATCCCGAGCTTGCCCGAACCCTTGACGATAGTGACACTGAGTAGCAATATTATCGACAATATTATAAGAAAATAGATTTCTATTTTATGAAACGATAATAGAATTCTAAAACGTACGGAGTCCCACTGCAGGCCCGCACTGAATTGCCCTGATGAATTGAACCCTGCATGTATTATGGTTATTATTTTTCTTCTGTTTGATGGTGCCTTTGTTCCACACCTGTCACTAGAATGAACCCAACCTTTCGATGGGGTTTCACGGGTATGAAACCAGGTTTTACCAAAGTATATAATAGGTCATTTTCATTGAAGGCGCTTTAATTATAGCTAAATATGAGCTATTTCATTAAGGAAAAAGTAACTATGATTAAGTGGTGTTATACAGGAAACAGTTTAAGAGAGGTGTCTAAAATGTTTTCAGTTCAATTCCCTGATAAGCCTATCCCTTCCATTTCATTAATTAAACTTTTTATTAGTGAATTTGAGTCCAAAGGCACTGTAATAAATAACTGTTAATGCTCAACTCAGAATGTCAATAGAGCTGAAGAAAGAGATAATAGAGATCTTCATATTTTACTGCACGTGGAGGAAAATAAAATGATTAGCACGAGGATTCTTGGGCAAGACGTAGGAAAACATTAAAACACAGTGTTGCGCACTTTAAAAAAACATAAATATTTTTTGCTTACAAGTATGAAAAGCTGCAAGAGCTACGGCAAGGTGATGAAGAACGGATAATGGTATTCTGTTTTAAGGTAATGGAAATAGCAAATAATAATGGGGATTTTTTGAGAAATATTTGTTTTACCGATGAATGTACATTCACCCGCAACAACGAACCAAATGTTAAAAATTGCCGGTATTGGAGTCAAGAGAATGAACATACATTCTCTTGTTCATACTCGGACGCAATATCCACAAAGAATAAGTTTAGAAGATTTAACTTTCTTAATGCCAACGTTTTGTTTGTAATATAGATTTTCTTTGTTAAATGAATTATAACATTTACGGGTGGAGAATATGGATTTGGATCAAGGTAACAACAATGACACTGCCTCTGAAGCAGAAAATGGAGGAATTGCAATTCAGACTGACATAACGATGGAAGAACTTACAGTAAAATTTAAGCAACATCAAAGACAATTGCAGATCTGCAAAGCAAAGTGGATGATTCACCTTTCGGATTGATGGGCAATACTTTGAATGAAGAAAAATGGAGATATTATACAGGCATGGACTATAAGTCTCTTAACACCATCGTACCATCTTTGTCAACGCTCGAAACCAATGCAAGCAAATGATAAACCAAAGCAAGGAAGCACACAACCAGAGGATCACAGACAAACTTTTTGAATGTCCTAACGGCTCAAGATCATTTTGGTCGATAGCTAAGGCTTTACCAAGTCAACCATTCCACCTTTAACACGGTTTGGTGGCACCATTGCGACCAAAGCACAGGAAAAAGCAAACTTACTGGCGGAACGATTCTGTTCACATTCAACGGTTAATTTTCAGAGAAGTACTCCACCGAACATTTCCCCTGTAGAATCGAGAATTCCCGAGATTGTTTTCCGCCACCACCATGTTAAACAAATCTTGAGGAGACTTGACCCTAAAAAGGCTTCTGGTCCTGACGATATTCCAGTCATTATAATTAAGACTTGCGCTGACAAACTGACACCGGTATTTTGTAGGCTTTTTAACTTATCCTACAAAAAAGGAATATTTCCTTCTTGCTGGAAAACTGCGCGAGACCAGCCCATACCCAAAAAGGGCACGAATACCTTAAAAAATTATAGGTACACATCTAAAAGGGAAAATATTTCCATTCGTATTCGGTGAGAGACAATCCGGGTATGCACTTTTTTTGTAAACAAGAAACCGGGAAAATGAAAAAGTTAAGGGGGTGTGGACATTATGGTGAACCACCCTGTACATATTTTAGAATTAAAATAAGAAATTTAACTTTTAGTGCATTCCTGTATAATGTTACATATTATATTACAAATCATTCTTCTAGTGAACTAAATTTATTTAGTATTAAACATAAACACTGAGAACAAAACCAAATTCCCAGAAGTAAACTTGATTAAAGGCTTGATTACTTAATTGACAGTTCGTCCTGCATTTAATTAGCAGGGTAGCTGTATCCACCGCTTATTCCAATATTCTGGTAATTGCTTTTAAATTGATTTATAGGCCCTGCACGCAGTTAGTCCTGCAATTAATGGTTCTTTTTGTTCATTAATTTTTACCGGAAATCCTATTAATTTATATAGTTTTGATGTTATCACAAATAAATATCAATAAGTGGAGTTGTGAGTCATAAAGGATTCCTGTTGAGTTTCATTCCAAAGATTATATATTTTAAAAATGGGTATACTGCTTGGTTTTTGCCTTTAAAAAAATTAATACAATTTTTTAACGCTAAAACGGTTTAGATATAAATTGAATTGCTCAGAAGCAGAGTGGCATAATTTAGTTAGACATGTACAGGGGCAGCAAAAAATTATAGAAACACAGAATTACGTTAAGAGGGAAGTACCCTCAATTTTTATTTTAGAGGAAATTGTTATAAGAAAACTTTACTAAGGACTACAAAACGTGGTCAGATACAATTTTTCGTTGAAATATTTTAATTTACAGGGTACCATCAAAAAGTCTTTGAAAAATATTTTTTTATTTTATTTCTTTAACAGTTACCTGCAACAATTTTGCAACAACTATGTGCAATACTATAGTAACGAATATTGACATGTTAGTCAAAAATCATTTACTATTTTTCGATTTGTTAATAAGAGTTTTTCATGAAAAATGACAGGGGTATGTGGAGACATAATTTTTCCGTCAGCCTAGAGTGGTAACTTGCATTATCCAATACAATTGTTACATCTTTTGGAATAAAATCCAACATTTGCTCGAACCATTCTTTAAAGACATGGGTATTTATATTTTTGTGATAGTCTCCTGTATTTTTAGATTGGAACATCAGTAGACCACTTTATAACGAAGCCTTCAGAACTTTTAATGAGTTATGATAAGTCGATGTCCTTTTCCAGATGGCGGTCCTAATCCTGTGGACAATCCTTCTAAAAAAGCTTGCCTTGAACTTTTAATATTTTCATCCCGCCAAAATGTATTCACAGTGTGGCCTTTATTTAGCCATGTCTCGTCTAGGTAAAATATTTTTTTGTTTTCTTCCCTGGCTTCTCGGATGCTTCTTAAGTAATTTCTTCTCCAACAGGCGATTTTAGGCAATTGTTGAAAAGTCTCCATATTTAATTAAAAAAACACTGACACTTCGCACTTTGACTAGTTTCTCTGAGAAACAAACACCTAATGTATAGATATAGATAGATGAATTATTCCAATACAGGCACCCATAGAGGCATAATAAAACAGGAAATCAAGAATAGGTACAAAAAGAAAGGAATAAAATAATTAGAGCAGAAACGGAATAAGTACCTAGACTCTAGTTAGTTTTGATAAAATTCCAGATAAATGGTACGACTGTACATAATATTAGGTAAGCTTAAAAATATTTAATATTAAAATATATATTTGAAGATAAAACTTGAATTTATTGTCAATGCTTGTACTAATTCTGCACAAATTTAAAAATTCAGGCCTATTTAAATCTATACATGCGGAAAAATCTTGAACCTTTATGAAGAAGACGGGTTTGATTGATTTATTACTTCGAATCATTTAAGATAGACTATAGAAATCCTTCTAGTTAATATATTTATTCTTGTGACAAAACCACTGCCGTTTATCGGTAGGTACGTGGTTCAGCTTAATGTTACTCGAACGATACTATCCCTAAAATTGCATTATTTGGAGGACGACATCACTCTGGAACGATTTCCCTGAGGTCGTATTTACCAACGAGTAGGATCTCTAACGATGCTGCAATTAATTTAAAAAAAAACTATTTTTTAATGTCAAATGGACACTTTTATTAAAAATTAGCTCTATTTTTGAAACCACAATTAACAGTAAGCAGTCCAGAATGATGTACCTACTTATTTAATATTATTTATTTCTGTTACAATTTAATCTAATTTATTTTAGCTGAAAATAAAATACGCGAGTAATAAACACTGCAGCTAATCACGCTACGTAAAGATAAATTTGAGCCCGAACAAAAGAAAAATACAGTGTTGTACCAGTAATGACAGTGTTAATTTTCAACGTAGGGTGCATTTCATGGCATTGTCTCCAGAGCATTGCATGAAATACGATTCTTACTTTAATTATATGTATATACTGTGTGGCTTGTGATTTAATCTTTTCTAAATGGATTAGGTTGATTTTCTAATTAATCTTCATTCATTAATTTTTGACTGATTGTGGTAATCTGACGGTGCGTGGTTGAAATATGATTTGTTGTAGTACCTTACGTTACAACTGCGGTAGGGGACTTGGTTATATTTCAGACTCGGCTCCTGCGTCGCCTTGTCCGTGACACAACTCGTGCTGTAATAACACTTAGCAGACGTCTATCTATAATAATAATAATAATAATAATAATAATAATAAACCCCGCCAACGCCGGTCCTAAGCCCGGGTGAAAAAGGGGGAAGGGTAGGAGTAACAACCTCATTAAAAAACCAGGGTTTATCTGGCCCGGATGATGCCCACCTGTACGGGCCTCTGCCTAGGGTTACAGGCAATATCCAATGAAAATGGAGACCAGAAGTGGTAAGCGCCTCGGAAAAAAGTCGCTGCCTGGGGATCGCCAATGCATGTCTGGAGCCGGCGCTGGACATGACAGCATGCGGACCGGCGTTGGCAGGATGCTGAGGAGGCGGGCCCCTGCCATGCAAGCAGCTACAGCCCAACAGGAAAGAGAAGAGAAAGAAGCAACGCCAAGGAGTCTTACAAGAACAAGTACTCCGACCGCCGAAGGTGCTGCGCAAGAGCTACAGCCAGGGCTCACTCAAGCGGGACGTCGTAGACAGCGCATGAAGTGGACAACAGCCATTAATGAAACTGTAATGCGTATTTTTTACAGGGTGACGCAACTAGGAACTAGGACAAGATACGTATACCGTATACCGTCAAAGACTGCACGCTATTTTCTGCAATATATACCCACACCTCCAAGTCTCAGAACAAAGAGTAGCAAATCAGTACATAGTAATACTCAGAAATAGACTCAGAGTAACAACCCGACGACCAAGAAGATGAACAAGCTGAATTACAACCTGAAGATCGAGATCAGCAAGAAGAGCAGCTGATCGAAAACCCACCAGAAAACTATCAGCTCATCGAAAATCTAGCTCTGGAAATGAGAAGAGCTGAAATAAAATACGAAGGTACAGACCTACCGTGTAGACCACCACTACTAGTTTTTTGAAGGAGGTTAGCTTGGAACCTCCTCCAAAAAACTAGCAGCCACACTAGAGGTAATGAACAACAGAATTCTACCAGAATATGTTACAAGAGCAACATCATTGGAAGCAATACACACGGTAATATACTGTGCAGTATTAGCAGCAGCCAAATCAACTGCATGGAGCAAAAATAATGCAAAATGGCCACTAGGAAAGAGTCGAGCCCCGAATACCCGCATGGCAGCAAAGAATCCAGAAGAAAATAGAAGCGCTCAGAAGAAGTATTGGACAACTTCAATCTTACATAAGTGGAATTAGATCAGCAAGGGTACTACGATCTGTAGAAGGTATAATGACTCAAAACAGGATCCACTCAAGACAAGATGCAGAAAATATCTCCCCACAACAAGGCCTTGATACATTAAAATAGAAACTATCCGTATACGCAGGCCGTTTGAGACGATACAAAGCCAGTAATGCGAAGAGACAAGACAACGCTCTATTCTAAAGATCGGAAAAAGCTTTCTACAGGGCATTAAATGATGGAGATAAAGAGCACGGAAGCACCTATCCAACAAAAGAAGCAATAGACCAATTCTGGAAGGACCAGTTAGCCAGACCTACAAACTACAACGGTAAAGCTGGATTTATAAACTCTCGCCGGCGTCGGCGCCAGCGTTCGTCGTAGACAAGCACAGTGGGCATTTATAAACTTGGCGTTCGCGTTCGCAGTGTTGACAAACAAAAACATAATCTGACACTTCTGACATTTTAGTTCAGGTGGTATTTTCTCTAGCCAGTTATTACAACAAAAAGAAAGAGTTAAATAAATAGATTTAGCAAGGAAGAAGAAGTTACTTGGTGTCTTAGCGGTAGCAAAATTAAAATGACGATTGGCCATTGACAGATTGGCAGATGCCAAACATGACTTGATAGAAATGCTAAAATCCCATTGGTTATGACGCGGCGCTACGGATTTCCTACGAACGCCGGCGCTGGCAATATAAAGATGGTTTATGTCGACCGCCAGCCAGCGCCAGCGCCAGCGCCGGCGAAGTTTATAAATCGCTCTATTACGATTCACTTAGAACACACAGAACTACAACGAAATGCAACACGAACCATTCACAGCGACAGAAATATCCGCCACCACCAGGGAGTAATCTCCCAGAACTACAACGAAATGCAACAATAACCACTCACAGCGGCAGAAATATCCGCCACCACCTAACTGGAAAGCGCCTGGCCCGGATGGAGTACATAATTACTGGATTAAGAAATCCTGGTGCGCGCATGGGAAACTTCTTCTTCTTTAAGTGCCGTCTTCGTTGCGAAGGTTGGCAATCATCAAGGCTATACGTATTCGTGATACAGCTGATCGGAATAGCTGATTTGTGGTGCAGTTGAACCAGTCTCGCAAATTTCGCAACCAAGAATGGCGTCGTCTCCCCACACTTCTCCGTCCCTGTATTTTTCCTTGCATTATGAGTCGTAGTAAGTTATATCTTTCTCCCCTCATCACATGTCCCAAATATTGCAGTTTGCGTTTTTTTACTGTAATAATAATCTTTTTATCCTTTCTCATTCTTCTCATGACTTCCACATTCGTTACTCTATCGGTCCATTTTATCTTCAGTATTCTGCGGTATATCCTTAGCTCGAATGCCTCCAGCCTTTTCATTTCCTTCCCCTTTAGGGTCCATGCCTCTGCTCCATAGAACAGTACCGATAACACATAGCATCTCACCATCCTGATCTTTAAATCCATACCGAGGTCGCTGCTGCAAAACACCCTTTTCATTTTTATAAATGTTGCTCTCGCCTGTCCTATTCTGCTTTTGATTTCTTCAGTGCACTCGTTGTCTTTACTTACGATGGTACCTAGATATTTATATCTCTCAACTCTTTCTATGGGCTGGTTATTTACTATGATTTGGGCGTTATTTTGTGTCGTTTTGGATACTATCATGAACTTGGTCTTTTTTACATTTAGCGACAGTCCGAATTCTTCGCTCGTGTTATTTACTTTGTCTAGTAGCACCGGTAAATCCTCCAGACTATTAGCTATCAGAATAGTATCATCCGCATACCTTATATTGTTAATATGTACTCCGTTAATTATAACACCCCTTGATTCGTCTTCTAGTGCTGGGAAACTGGCTGCATTAATTAATGAAACTCTGAAAGACTCCCTAAAGCTTCCGCCATTTCTCACTCAAGGAACAACGTATCTTCTGCCAAAAGACCGCAAAAATACACACGATCCATCAAAATATCGACCAATCACTTGCCTCTCCACATTTAACAAGCTGATAACATCCTGTATTACCAAGAGAATTACTTCCCACTGTGAAGGATACAACATTATAGCCCTTTAACAGAGAGGGTGCACCAAAGGAGCCATGGGATGCAAGGAACAATTAATAATTGATTCAGTCATCAGCAATCAAGCTTATTCTAAGCAAGGAAACCTCTATACTGCCTTTGTAGATTACAAGAAGGCCTTTGACTCCGTACCGCACGTGTGGTTCCTTTGCATATTAAAGATTTACAAAATCGATCCTTACTTAATAAAATTTCTACAGCACGCAATGGGGATGTGGAAGACCAAGATCCATCTTAATGAGGGGACCACCAATATTTCCACCGATATTGTTCCAATAAAACGAGGAATATTCCAGGGTGATTCCTTGAGTCCTCTGTGGTTCTGTCTAGCTATGAACCCTCTATCCAATCTACTAAACTCCACAAGATATGGATTCGCTATCAAAAATGGCAACAAAGAAGCAAGTAGGGTTAACCATCTTCTATATATGGATGATATTAAACTAATGGCCGCTACCTAAAACCAACTAGATCAGATGCTTAAAATAGTGGAGGAATTTTCCAGTGATGTCGGAATGCAGTTTGGTCTGGATAAATGTCGTAGTCTCACCATGATAAAGGGTAAAATACAGCAAAACCCGTTCGTTATGCAAGATGGTCAGGAGATTCAGGCAATGGGAGAAGGCGAAAACTACAAATACTTGGGGATAAAGTAGGCCTAACGCATTAGTCATGCAGCGATGAAGACAGATATAAGGGAGGAGTTTTTTAAGAGAACAAAAGAGGTCTGGCAGATATTGGGAAAATAATGGATCAACAAACAACCAACTTAAGGGAGTACTTCCGCAATAAAGCCCTAACTTCAGACCTACATCATGCTATTTGCGAAGCAGACTAATCCACTCCTCTAAGATTGAGAGATCAGAATGTCTCACAACACCACAACACAAGACCAATGAAGAAAAGCTACAGATATGGAAGGAAAAACCTCTGCACGGACGACACCTGAACGAGACAGCCCAGGATGACGTTGACAGTGTTGCGTCGAACTACTGTCTCATCTCTGGACAGATGTTTCCTGAAATGGAGGGATTTCTACTGGCAATCCAAGATCAGGTCATACCAACTAGAAACTATCTGATACACATAATTAGAGACGACTCACTACGTGCAGATAAATGCAGATATGGATGCCAAACGGCAGAAACGATCCAACACATCACGGGAGGATGCCAGATGTTTTCTGCAACAGAATACAAGGAGAGGAATGATGCAGTAGTAGGTATTCCCTTACTTGAGACCGTATCTCCTAAAACACATGTATTTTCTTATGGAGAAATTTCCATTATTCAGCCATGCGCATTCCGTTATGATGGCATCCATTTCAACACAAACATTATAATGTACTTTTTTCCTTTTTGTGACATGCGTAATTGATATAGTAATTGTAGATATGCTTTAAAGTTCCTGTACAAACCTGTTTAGGACTCTGTTGACTGATGCAGTGTGGATTAAAAATATTATTATTTTAAAATTATTTATTAAATTTAAGGCACAAAACTTTGTTTATAAGTAATTGGTATAATTAATCGGTGTTATAATCATAAGCCTCTTGATTAAGAACTACCATTTTAATTTAATTGTATATTATGTTGTTAATGTTACATGGTATATTTTACGTAGAATAATAATTATAGATTTAGGATTAGACAATCTCCTTGTATTTACATTAAATCATTAAACAAGTTACATAAAAACGGGGGGGGGGGGGGGGTTTTACGTTTTAATATTTAAGTTAAACATACGTGTATGTCAAGGATAAAGCTAGATCAAAAGGATGGAACGAAATCGAGAAAAGTATTCAAGTAGTTGGGATAATTTTAGGGTTTTTCACAGGGAACCGACCTAGATGTCTAGGTAGATTAAATAGCAGTTGCTTGTACCTGATCGCAAAATGTGTTTACCAATCAAGTTGTAGTTAGTTAAAAAAAGGCATTGGTTTTATCTGGATTAAACCGTTCTGATTTAAAAATAATTATTATATCAATGAAATATTCTTATGAAATATATAGTGTAACATACACAAACCTTTATATTATATTCATCGAATTGAATGATTTTCACACTTACCTAGAGTGGACCTTCTATTGGATGGCCGAAGGCAACATAGATTTTTTTCTCTTCAATAAATAAAAAAAAGAACCACATGCGGACGCTGAACTCTAATCAGCATATTTTACTAGTAAATGGACCTATTATTGTTGTGTACAATGATTCGATGATTTATCATAGTTTTGTATGCGATCTACGAGGGTTCCACCCATATGCTATTAACGACTCACTTTTTTCAAATATCACTCGATGTCAGTGTTGTAGTTCTGGTTGCGATAACACAGAGTAATTGGCTGTTGACAGTATTTATAAAATAAAAATAGACTAACCTTTTCTGCAAACGTTCTTAGGGACCGTTGTCTTCTTTTTTTTTTTATAACGGATATTGACACAAAAACGGCAGTATAGTGGTCTTTTGTTAATTTCGGATTTATTTGATGTGTTGATTGACGAGGCAAATATCATTGATGATCAGTGGTGATGATTGATATTTACGTTTTACCTGTTAGCCTGACTTTGTAATCGTTTTCAAAATTTCTTTACATTACGACCCTGATGATGAGCTCGCAAACGCATAGACAAAAAGTTTTTTAAATATAAAAGGTTTAAGGAGAACGTTTGCCCTTAAACATTATACGCTTATTTAAGACAATATTAATTTAAACTACAAAAAAGTATATTGTTTTTATTAAAATTGTACTATTTATACTTTAAGTATGTATAGATATTTTTATTATTTTGTAACTATGGTGAGTTCTTTGTATTCCAAAAAAGTGGATTTTCTGAATTATTTTATTTTACTATTATTATACAGTATTAGTATTTGTCTATCATTAGTTTGCTATAGCGTTAAATAAGGCCACTGCATTTTATGCATTTTTAATTATGAATTCAAGACATATTTCAATTCAACTAACAATTTGCATGTTTAAACATGTGACTGTTTAAAATAACCACCTGAAAAGTAATAACATGTAAGAACTAGGTCCAGTAAAAAATACTACAAAAACTAAGATTAGGGTAAAAATCACCTTCTAACCAAGTATGGCTGATTCCAAGAAGATATCACTTCAATGACCCTACACTCCCAGTATAATTTACTTTTAGTTCATTACCTCATTAATTCAATCTCGCCAATTAATTATCCCCTCCCGCTTCATTTTTGAGTAACCCAATAAGTTCTTTTCCCCCACCCCTACAATTCACTACCCCCACTCCAATCTCGACAGATCCTACATTATAACTAGGCGTCTGCAGAAAGACCTTGTCATATCTACTTTAGACAGGCAACCGGACAGACACATCTTGTAGAAATTTACAGAAAGATGGAGAAGTTTATTATTGTTAAAGACGTTGTTAAAAAGTTACGAGAATTTAACCTTACAGGACGCACTCTAGAGTTTAAGTTAAAACCTGTTCCACAGGGAGTTGAACCAGTTGGTTGGGTGGAAAAAGGAATTAATCAAATTATTCAAAACGCTACAGTAGGCCTACAACCCTTAGATCGTGTGGGTTTTAGTTTTTGCTCTAAAGACTTCAACCGAGGAGAAGGTTGGATTCGCTTCAAAGCAGCTAAAGACATAACCTTTCAAGATGTTTGGAGTGTTATAAGTGGCATTTATCAGTCAAACTCAGCAGGTCTTAATACAGAATCATTTTGTCTTAGTGTGACAACTGTTAGATTACCTGTTGGTGGGGGCAGAGGAAAAAATTATAACAGCTTTCACGAGGAATGTGACAAGCGACGAGGTATTATAAGTATTAAAAATACCGATAACCTGTGTTTACCACGTGCTTTGGTAGTCGCCATTGCCCATAATAAAAGAGATCCCGAATTCAGTAAGGTTAGAAGAGATATTAGTAAAATTCAAACCGAAAGAACAAGATCATTGTTGGAGAGAGCTAAAATTAGCATTCCTGAGGCAGGAGGTGGAATTCCCGAGTTAATACAATTTCAAAATCATCTAAAAGAATATAAATTAGTTGTTTATAGCTATGGATCAAAAGGACGAAATATTATATTTGAAGGTTCAACTGAAAGCAATAAACGGCTGAACTTATTACATTACAAAAGCCATTTTAATGTAATTACATCGCTGACAGCAGCTTTTTGTTCTAACTATTTTTGTGAAAAGTGTTACGGCCCATATGATCACAAAAATGAGCACAGATGTGGTGGAACCTGTCAGGCATGTCAGCAAGCCCCTGCTTGTGAAATAGCAATAAAAATTAAATGCCAGGACTGTCTACGATTTTTTAGAAGTCAAAACTGTTACGAAAATCATAAAAAGGATTATTCGTCAGGCAAATTTACAGTATGCGAACAAATTAAACTATGTTCTATTTGTTTAAAAACCATTAAAGCCAAAAGAGCACATGTATGTGGTGAAATTTATTGTAAAATTTGTAATAAACATGCACCCGAGGATCATCTATGTTATATTCGGCCTGATAAGGGAAAACCTAAGATTAAAGATGTTCTTTTTGTATTCTACGATTTAGAGACGAGCCAAGACAAACTATTGGAAAATTCAACGTTTTTACATGAAGTCAATCTCTGTGTTTTCAAACAATACTGCGATGAGTGCATGGATTCTGAAGCAGATACTTGTAAAAAATGCGGTCTAAAGTTACAAAAAGTCAGAGGTATAGACCCAGCGGGGACATTTACTAACCATTTGTTACAAATGAGGAAAAACTTTAAAGAAATTATTGTAATAGCCCATAATGGTCAGGCTTTTGATCACCAGTTTATATTAAACTACATTATGACAAAGACAGATTTTACACCTGAGTTAATCATGAGAGGTACCAAAATAATTACGATGCAACTTGAAAATGTAAAATTTATCGACTCACTTAACTATTTCCCTATGCCTTTAGCCAAACTACCAAAGGCATTTGGACTTGATGATATTTTTAAAAAAGGCTACTTCCCGCACCTATTTAATACAAAGGCAAATGAAAACTATATAGGACCTCTACCATCAATTGAATATTACTCCCCAGATAGTATGAAAGAAGAAGACAGAGCCAAATTTCTTAAATGGTTTGTAGAGCATGAAAATGATGGTTTCGATATGCAAAGAGATCTGGTAGACTACTGCGTATCGGATGTCGAAATTCTTGCGCAATCATGTTTAAAGTTTAGAGAACAACTTATACAAACTACCAATGTATGTCCATTTACTGAAGCCACAACTATTGCTTCAGCATGCAATAAAATTTTTAGAAGAAATTTTTTGAAGCCTAATACTATAGGAATCATACCAAAAAATGGATACCGATGGAGAAACAGGCAGAGCAAAATTGCCATAGATTGGTTACTTTGGACCGAGAATCACAGAAAAATCAACATCTTACATGCTGCTAATGGTAAAGAAGCTGTTTTAAATGGTGTAAAAGTCGATGGTTACTGCTCCGAAACAAATGAGGTATTTGAATTTCAAGAATGTTATTTCCATGGATGTACTGTATGCTACAAGTTCGGCAGGAACGATCCTCTTTCCGAGGACCCCTCAGAAACGCTAAATTTAAGATATGAAACCACAAAGGCAAAAATTATGAGACTAAAAGATTTCGGTTTTTTAGTTAATGAAATGTGGGAGTGTGATTTTAGAAATTTATTAAAAAATAATCCAGAGATAAAATCCTATACTAATACCCATTACAATAAAATTTTGACAAAACTAAATCCAAGAGATGCTTTTTATGGAGGACGAACAGGAAATACATGCGAATACTATGAAATAAAAGATACGGAAAAAATTAAATACGCCGATGTTTGTTCCCTCTATCCGTACATCTGTAAGAGTTCTAAATTTCCACTATCACATCCAGAAGTGTATGTAGGAGATGCGTGTAACAAATTAAACCTAAATAATATAGATGGTTTAATTAAATGCACAATTCTCCCACCAGAAGAGTTGTACCATCCAGTACTCCCTCAAAAAATAAACAATAAATTGATGTTTATTCTTTGTCGAACATGTGGTCAAGACATGAATTACAACGAATGTAAGCATACCAGCGAAGAAAGGGTACTTGAAGGAACATGGGTTCTGGACGAGGTACTTAAAGCCATAGAAAAAGGATATAAAATACAAAAAATACATGAAATCTGGAAATATAACGTACGAAAGTTTAATAAAGAAAACGGTGAGGAAGGATTATTCACATCCATGATGAATAAATTCATTAAAATCAAACAGGAAGCATCAGGCTGGCCTAAAGATTGTGAAATAGAGGAAGACAAAGTTAAATACATTGATCAGTTCTTTGAAAAGGAAGATGTTAAACTAGAGTATACCAAAATTATTGAAAATCCAGGGCTAAGATCACTGGCGAAATTAATACTTAACTCGTTTTGGGGAAAATTCGGTCAAAGAGAGAATCAACCAAAGACGAAAATTGTAAATAAACCAGCAGATTTATTTGCAATGTTTATTAACCCTGCAATTTATATCAATGGGGTTATACCCGTCAACGATAAAACATTACTTGTCAATTATGAATATATAGAAGAAGCCAGCGATCCGTTGCCGACTGTTAATGTTGTTATAGCGGCTTACGTAACAGCGCAAGCGCGCCTTAAATTATACTCCTATCTTGAAGCTCTTGATAAAAGAGTCTTATACTATGATACAGATTCCGTGATTTATGTTTCAAAAAATAATGACCCCGATATATCAACGGGGCAATTTATTGGAGACATGACAGACGAGTTGGAGAGTTATGGCTCTAACTCATACATAACTAAGTTTGTTTCTGGAGGCCCCAAGAATTATGCATTTAAGGTTCACTCGACGAAAAGTAATTTAGAAGAAACGGTCTGTAAAGTTAAAGGTATAACTCTCAACTATGCCGCATCACAAGTAATAAATTTTGATGCAATCAAACACATGATTCTTCAAAAATCCGAACCGATCCCCATCATATCCAGAAGCATACGGCGTAGCAAGGAGCACATTGTGACAACTTGTACTGAAGTCAAACTCTATAGACCTATTTCAACAAAGAGAAAATTTCTATCGGATGGAAGCTCCGAACCATATGGATATAGAAAAAGAAAAACCCATTGAAAATAAAATATATTGTATATTTTGTATGTATTGTATATAAAATATATTATAAATATTGTATATCTAGAACCGCTATGGAGTTTAAAAATGTAAATTAAGTAATAAACAATTTAAAATATCCATTTTGGTTTTATTTTTTTCTTTAACAGTAAGAGTTTTCAAAAGTATTTAAATAAGTAATTATGTACATATTAAAAAAATATGTTTTTATTTTTACAAAGACACTTATAATTTAAATAGTTTGAAAATATTATCCAGTCATTTAAGTACTACACTTAAACTTAAAGAAAAGTTCTCCGAAGCCACAAAAAAACACTAAGGGAATTGGTTCTTTTCAGCTATTTTTCTGTTATTCTTATAGTAATCCATAATCGTTTCAAATTTGAACGACCCACATGATAGTCTTTTTTTTTTTTGTAATTTATGCATATTTAATTACAAGGTTTCATACAACTTTAACAAATAGAGTTGTTTTTTCTTTTATTTTTTTCTTTTCTTTTTTCTTTTTCGGTTCTTAAGAAATGCTAAAGAATCTGTACAAAACAAGTCACGAATTAACTAAATAGCCACCATTTCACTAAATACTTAACACTCAGTATACAATTTTCAGAAATGTCATGATTAAGAACGGTTCTAGTCATTTTATACAAGATTTCACATGATTTAACAAATTTAAAACATTTTTTTTAATTTTTACTAAATTCTAAACACTCAGTATACACTTTTAAGAAAATAGGACGATTTGCGACTGTTTTAGTCATTTTTTACAAAGTTTCACAGGGCTTAATAAGGTTAAAACATTTTTTTTAATTTTTTACTAAATTCTAAACACTCAGTATACAATTTTCAGAAATGGCATGATTAAGAACGGTTCTAGTCATTTTATACAAGATTTCGCATGATTTAACAAATTTAAAACATTTTTTTTAATTTTTACTAAATTCTAAACACTCAGTATACACTTTTAAGAAAATAGGACGATTTGCGACTGTTTTAGTCATTTTTTACAAAGTTTCACAGGGCTTAATAACGTTAAAACATTTTTTTTAATTTTTTACTAAATTCTAAACACTCAGTATACAATTTTCAGAAATGACATGATTAAGAACGGTTCTAGTCATTTTATACAAGATTTCACATGATTTAACAAATTTAAAACATTTTTTTAATTTTTACTAAATTCTAAACACTCAGTATATCATTTTCAGAAAATAATACAATTCTGTACAGTTTTACAAATTTTCACAGGTCTTAATAACATTAAAACATTTTTTTAATTTTTTACTAAATTCTAATCACTCAGTATACAATTTTCAGAAATGACACGATTTAGAACAGTTTTTACAGATATTTACAAAGTCTTAATAACATTATATTAATAATTATCTAACATAATGTATACAATTTCAAGAAATAGTAGATTTTTAATCCATGTACAAAATTCAAGAATCTAAAATACAATTAAATGTAGGCTTTTTTAATTGGCATCTCAGGCAAATTATTTCCCCCAAAATTATCTAAAAAAGATATACCAAAAACATTCTAAAGCGGTTTTTTACCTCTATAAGTATGCAGGCCGATCCGACCCTTGTCGGTTTTATTACCCGCATAAATTAACACAGTAGAGAGATACTAAGAGTTCTGGGCCAGGTGGTGCTGGTGGTGCAATTTACGATCTAACCCAGGTGGTGCAGGTGGTGCGTTTTACGATCTAACCCAAGTGGTGCTGGTGGTGCGTTTTATGATCTAACCCGGGTGGTTCGGTGGTGCGTTTTACGACCTAACCCGGATGCTTTCGCGAGGCGGCTTCTCATCTAACCCTAATTTGAACCTTAATATTTATGAACTGACCCGAGATAAAACCCGACTTTTTACGACCTAACCCGGATGCTTTCGTGAGGCGGCTTCTTATCTAACCCTAACTTGAACCTGAATATTTATGAACTGACCCGAGATAAAACCCGACCTTTTATGATTTAACCTTAGTGCAAACGCCGCTGTTAAAGCGATATAGTAAAAAAAAAAACTCGATTAAAATTTTATCTTGTTCGCTAGACCAATTAATTTCCAAATATTATAATTAAAACATACAATCACTACACTGGCGCACCGTCAAAAATCGTGCTTGCACTATCCCAACGTACAGAGCGTCCGCTTCAGAAAATACGGTGCCGTATTTTTTGCGCCGAACGCTCTGGAGGAACACACTCCGATTTGCAAGTACATACACGCTTTGTCGCGGCAAAGCTCGCCGTCAAATTACGGCCACTCTTTTGCGGTACCGCTTTGTAGGAAACCAAAGCTTTAGTGAAACGCCGCTGCCCCAGAACTCTGTCCATATTCCTCTACTGTGTTAATTTATGCGGGTAATAAAACCGACAAGGGTCGGATCGGCCTGCATACTTATAGAGGTAAAAAACCGCTTTAGAATGTTTTTGGTATATCTTTTTTAGATAATTTTGGGGGAAATAATTTGCCTGAGATGCCAATTAAAAAAGCCTACATTTAATTGTATTTTAGATTCTTGAATTTTGTACATGGATTAAAAATCTACTATTTCTTGAAATTGTATACATTATGTTAGATAATTATTAATATAATGTTATTAAGACTTTGTAAATATCTGTAAAAACTGTTCTAAATCGTGTCATTTCTGAAAATTGTATACTGAGTGATTAGAATTTAGTAAAAAATTAAAAAAATGTTTTAATGTTATTAAGACCTGTGAAAATTTGTAAAACTGTACAGAATTGTATTATTTTCTGAAAATGATATACTGAGTGTTTAGAATTTAGTAAAAATTAAAAAAATGTTTTAAATTTGTTAAATCATGTGAAATCTTGTATAAAATGACTAGAACCGTTCTTAATCATGTCATTTCTGAAAATTGTATACTGAGTGTTTAGAATTTAGTAAAAAATTAAAAAAAATGTTTTAACGTTATTAAGCCCTGTGAAACTTTGTAAAAAATGACTAAAACAGTCGCAAATCGTCCTATTTTCTTAAAAGTGTATACTGAGTGTTTAGAATTTAGTAAAAATTAAAAAAAATGTTTTAAATTTGTTAAATCATGCGAAATCTTGTATAAAATGACTAGAACCGTTCTTAATCATGGCATTTCTGAAAATTGTATACTGAGTGTTTAGAATTTAGTAAAAAATTAAAAAAAATGTTTTAACGTTATTAAGCCCTGTGAAACTTTGTAAAAAATGACTAAAACAGTCGCAAATCGTCCTATTTTCTTAAAAGTGTATACTGAGTGTTTAGAATTTAGTAAAAATTAAAAAAAATGTTTTAAATTTGTTAAATCATGTGAAATCTTGTATAAAATGACTAGAACCGTTCTTAATCATGACATTTCTGAAAATTGTATACTGAGTGTTAAGTATTTAGTGAAATGGTGGCTATTTAGTTAATTCGTGACTTGTTTTGTACAGATTCTTTAGCATTTCTTAAGAACCGAAAAAGAAAAAAGAAAAGAAAAAAATAAAAGAAAAAACAACTCTATTTGTTAAAGTTGTATGAAACCTTGTAATTAAATATGCATAAATTACAAAAAAAAAAAGACTATCATGTGGGTCGTTCAAATTTGAAACGATTATGGATTACTATAAGAATAACAGAAAAATAGCTGAAAAGAACCAATTCCCTTAGTGTTTTTTTGTGGCTTCGGAGAACTTTTCTTTAAGTTTAAGTGTAGTACTTAAATGACTGGATAATATTTTCAAACTATTTAAATTATAAGTGTCTTTGTAAAAATAAAAACATATTTTTTTAATATGTACATAATTACTTATTTAAATACTTTTGAAAACTCTTACTGTTAAAGAAAAAAATAAAACCAAAATGGATATTTTAAATTGTTTATTACTTAATTTACATTTTTAAACTCCATAGCGGTTCTAGATATACAATATTTATAATATATTTTATATACAATACATACAAAATATACAATATATTTTATTTTCAATGGGTTTTTCTTTTTCTATATCCATATGGTTCGGAGCTTCCATCCGATAGAAATTTTCTCTTTGTTGAAATAGGTCTATAGAGTTTGACTTCAGTACAAGTTGTCACAATGTGCTCCTTGCTACGCCGTATGCTTCTGGATATGATGGGGATCGGTTCGGATTTTTGAAGAATCATGTGTTTGATTGCATCAAAATTTATTACTTGTGATGCGGCATAGTTGAGAGTTATACCTTTAACTTTACAGACCGTTTCTTCTAAATTACTTTTCGTCGAGTGAACCTTAAATGCATAATTCTTGGGGCCTCCAGAAACAAACTTAGTTATGTATGAGTTAGAGCCATAACTCTCCAACTCGTCTGTCATGTCTCCAATAAATTGCCCCGTTGATATATCGGGGTCATTATTTTTTGAAACATAAATCACGGAATCTGTATCATAGTATAAGACTCTTTTATCAAGAGCTTCAAGATAGGAGTATAATTTAAGGCGCGCTTGCGCTGTTACGTAAGCCGCTATAACAACATTAACAGTCGGCAACGGATCGCTGGCTTCTTCTATATATTCATAATTGACAAGTAATGTTTTATCGTTGACGGGTATAACCCCATTGATATAAATTGCAGGGTTAATAAACATTGCAAATAAATCTGCTGGTTTATTTACAATTTTCGTCTTTGGTTGATTCTCTCTTTGACCGAATTTTCCCCAAAACGAGTTAAGTATTAATTTCGCCAGTGATCTTAGCCCTGGATTTTCAATAATTTTGGTATACTCTAGTTTAACATCTTCCTTTTCAAAGAACTGATCAATGTATTTAACTTTGTCTTCCTCTATTTCACAATCTTTAGGCCAGCCTGATGCTTCCTGTTTGATTTTAATGAATTTATTCATCATGGATGTGAATAATCCTTCCTCACCGTTTTCTTTATTAAACTTTCGTACGTTATATTTCCAGATTTCATGTATTTTTTGTATTTTATATCCTTTTTCTATGGCTTTAAGTACCTCGTCCAGAACCCATGTTCCTTCAAGTACCCTTTCTTCGCTGGTATGCTTACATTCGTTGTAATTCATGTCTTGACCACATGTTCGACAAAGAATAAACATCAATTTATTGTTTATTTTTTGAGGGAGTACTGGATGGTACAACTCTTCTGGTGGGAGAATTGTGCATTTAATTAAACCATCTATATTATTTAGGTTTAATTTGTTACACGCATCTCCTACATACACTTCTGGATGTGATAGTGGAAATTTAGAACTCTTACAGATGTACGGATAGAGGGAACAAACATCGGCGTATTTAATTTTTTCCGTATCTTTTATTTCATAGTATTCGCATGTATTTCCTGTTCGTCCTCCATAAAAAGCATCTCTTGGATTTAGTTTTGTCAAAATTTTATTGTAATGGGTATTAGTATAGGATTTTATCTCTGGATTATTTTTTAATAAATTTCTAAAATCACACTCCCACATTTCATTAACTAAAAAACCGAAATCTTTTAGTCTCATAATTTTTGCCTTTGTGGTTTCATATCTTAAATTTAGCGTTTCTGAGGGGTCCTCGGAAAGAGGATCGTTCCTGCCGAACTTGTAGCATACAGTACATCCATGGAAATAACATTCTTGAAATTCAAATACCTCATTTGTTTCGGAGCAGTAACCATCGACTTTTACACCATTTAAAACAGCTTCTTTACCATTAGCAGCATGTAAGATGTTGATTTTTCTGTGATTCTCGGTCCAAAGTAACCAATCTATGGCAATTTTGCTCTGCCTGTTTCTCCATCGGTATCCATTTTTTGGTATGATTCCTATAGTATTAGGCTTCAAAAAATTTCTTCTAAAAATTTTATTGCATGCTGAAGCAATAGTTGTGGCTTCAGTAAATGGACATACATTGGTAGTTTGTATAAGTTGTTCTCTAAACTTTAAACATGATTGCGCAAGAATTTCGACATCCGATACGCAGTAGTCTACCAGATCTCTTTGCATATCGAAACCATCATTTTCATGCTCTACAAACCATTTAAGAAATTTGGCTCTGTCTTCTTCTTTCATACTATCTGGGGAGTAATATTCAATTGATGGTAGAGGTCCTATATAGTTTTCATTTGCCTTTGTATTAAATAGGTGCGGGAAGTAGCCTTTTTTAAAAATATCATCAAGTCCAAATGCCTTTGGTAGTTTGGCTAAAGGCATAGGGAAATAGTTAAGTGAGTCGATAAATTTTACATTTTCAAGTTGCATCGTAATTATTTTGGTACCTCTCATGATTAACTCAGGTGTAAAATCTGTCTTTGTCATAATGTAGTTTAATATAAACTGGTGATCAAAAGCCTGACCATTATGGGCTATTACAATAATTTCTTTAAAGTTTTTCCTCATTTGTAACAAATGGTTAGTAAATGTCCCCGCTGGGTCTATACCTCTGACTTTTTGTAACTTTAGACCGCATTTTTTACAAGTATCTGCTTCAGAATCCATGCACTCATCGCAGTATTGTTTGAAAACACAGAGATTGACTTCATGTAAAAACGTTGAATTTTCCAATAGTTTGTCTTGGCTTGTCTCTAAATCGTAGAATACAAAAAGAACATCTTTAATCTTAGGTTTTCCCTTATCAGGCCGAATATAACATAGATGATCCTCGGGTGCATGTTTATTACAAATTTTACAATAAATTTCACCACATACATGTGCTCTTTTGGCTTTAATGGTTTTTAAACAAATAGAACATAGTTTAATTTGTTCGCATACTGTAAATTTGCCTGACGAATAATCCTTTTTATGATTTTCGTAACAGTTTTGACTTCTAAAAAATCGTAGACAGTCCTGGCATTTAATTTTTATTGCTATTTCCCAAGCAGGGGCTTGCTGACATGCCTGACAGGTTCCACCACATCTGTGCTCATTTTTGTGATCATATGGGACGTAACACTTTTCACAAAAATAGTTAGAACAAAAAGCTGCTGTCAGCGATGTAATTACATTAAAATGGCTTTTGTAATGTAATAAGTTCAGCCGTTTATTGCTTTCAGTTGAACCTTCAAATATAATATTTCGTCCTTTTGATCCATAGCTATAAACAACTAATTTATATTCTTTTAGATGATTTTGAAATTGTATTAACTCGGGAATTCCACCTCCTGCCTCAGGAATGCTAATTTTAGCTCTCTCCAACAATGATCTTGTTCTTTCGGTTTGAATTTTACTAATATCTCTTCTAACCTTACTGAATTCGGGATCTCTTTTATTATGGGCAATGGCGACTACCAAAGCACGTGGTAAACACAGGTTATCGGTATTTTTAATACTTATAATACCTCGTCGCTTGTCACATTCCTCGTGAAAGCTGTTATAATTTTTTCCTCTGCCCCCACCAACAGGTAATCTAACAGTTGTCACACTAAGACAAAATGATTCTGTATTAAGACCTGCTGAGTTTGACTGATAAATGCCACTTATAACACTCCAAACATCTTGAAAGGTTATGTCTTTAGCTGCTTTGAAGCGAATCCAACCTTCTCCTCGGTTGAAGTCTTTAGAGCAAAAACTAAAACCCACACGATCTAAGGGTTGTAGGCCTACTGTAGCGTTTTGAATAATTTGATTAATTCCTTTTTCCACCCAACCAACTGGTTCAACTCCCTGTGGAACAGGTTTTAACTTAAACTCTAGAGTGCGTCCTGTAAGGTTAAATTCTCGTAACTTTTTAACAACGTCTTTAACAATAATAAACTTCTCCATCTTTCTGTAAATTTCTACAAGATGTGTCTGTCCGGTTGCCTGTCTAAAGTAGATATGACAAGGTCTTTCTGCAGACGCCTAGTTATAATGTAGGATCTGTCGAGATTGGAGTGGGGGTAGTGAATTGTAGGGGTGGGGGAAAAGAACTTATTGGGTTACTCAAAAATGAAGCGGGAGGGGATAATTAATTGGCGAGATTGAATTAATGAGGTAATGAACTAAAAGTAAATTATACTGGGAGTGTAGGGTCATTGAAGTGATATCTTCTTGGAATCAGCCATACTTGGTTAGAAGGTGATTTTTACCCTAATCTTAGTTTTTGTAGTATTTTTTACTGGACCTAGTTCTTACATGTTATTACTTTTCAGGTGGTTATTTTAAACAGTCACATGTTTAAACATGCAAATTGTTAGTTGAATTGAAATATGTCTTGAATTCATAATTAAAAATGCATAAAATGCAGTGGCCTTATTTAACGCTATAGCAAACTAATGATAGACAAATACTAATACTGTATAATAATAGTAAAATAAAATAATTCAGAAAATCCACTTTTTTGGAATACAAAGAACTCACCATAGTTACAAAATAATAAAAATATCTATACATACTTAAAGTATAAATAGTACAATTTTAATAAAAACAATATACTTTTTTGTAGTTTAAATTAATATTGTCTTAAATAAGCGTATAATGTTTAAGGGCAAACGTTCTCCTTAAACCTTTTATATTTAAAAAACTTTTTGTCTATGCGTTTGCGAGCTCATCATCAGGGTCGTAATGTGAAGAAATTTTGAAAACGATTACAAAGTCAGGCTAACAGGTAAAACGTAAATATCAATCATCACCACTGATCATCAATGATATTTGCCTCGTCAATCAACACATCAAATAAATCCGAAATTAACAAAAGACCACTATACTGCCGTTTTTGTGTCAATATCCGTTATAAAAAAAAAAAGAAGACAACGGTCCCTAAGAACGTTTGCAGAAAAGGTTAGTCTATTTTTATTTTATAAATACTGTCAACAGCCAATTACTCTGTGTTATCGCAACCAGAACTACAACACTGACATCGAGTGATATTTGAAAAAAGTGAGTCGTTAATAGCATATGGGTGGAACCCTCGTAGATCGCATACAAAACTATGATAAATCATCGAATCATTGTACACAACAATAATAGGTCCATTTACTAGTAAAATATGCTGATTAGAGTTCAGCGTCCGCATGTGGTTCTTTTTTTTATTTATTGAAGAGAAAAAAATCTATGTTGCCTTCGGCCATCCAATAGAAGGTCCACTCTAGGTAAGTGTGAAAATCATTCAATTCGATGAATATAATATAAAGGTTTGTGTATGTTACACTATATATTTCATAAGAATATTTCATTGATATAATAATTATTTTTAAATCAGAACGGTTTAATCCAGATAAAACCAATGCCTTTTTTTAACTAACTACAACTTGATTGGTAAACACATTTTGCGATCAGGTACAAGCAACTGCTATTTAATCTACCTAGACATCTAGGTCGGTTCCCTGTGAAAAACCCTAAAATTATCCCAACTACTTGAATACTTTTCTCGATTTCGTTCCATCCTTTTGATCTAGCTTTATCCTTGACATACACGTATGTTTAACTTAAATATTAAAACGTAAACCCCCCCCCCCCCCCGTTTTTATGTAACTTGTTTAATGATTTAATGTAAATACAAGGAGATTGTCTAATCCTAAATCTAAAATTATTATTCTACGTAAAATATACCATGTAACATTAACAACATAATATACAATTAAATTAAAATGGTAGTTCTTAATCAAGAGGCTTATGATTACAACACCGATTAATTATACCAATTACTTATAAACAAAGTTTTGTGCCTTAAATTTAATAAATAATTTTAAAATAATAATATTTTTAATCCACACTGCATCAGTCAACAGAGTCCTAAACAGGTTTGTACAGGAACTTTAAAGCATATCTACAATTACTATATCAATTACGCATGTCACAAAAAGGAAAAAAGTACATTATAATGTTTGTGTTGAAATGGATGCCATCATAACGGAATGCGCATGGCTGAATAAAGGAAATTTCTCCATAAGAAAATACATGTGTTTTAGGAGATACGGTCTCAAGTAAGGGAATACCTACTTGCAGTGCCCAAGATCCTACACCAGTAGTTAGCCGTGAAACTACAGCTTGTCCAAAACGAGAAGATCCCATATTATAAATATACACCACAGACAATCTTAGAAAGCAACTACTATAAGATGTACTGGGATCGGACTATTCTTACTGATCAGACGGTGGCCCACAACAGAGCGGACCTTATAGTGGTAGACAAGAGGGCCAGGAAAACGACTTTGATAGATATAGCTATACCAAATAACAACAACCTTCTAGTGAAGCATGCTGAGAAGATAGCGAAGTATCGAAATCTCCAGGAGCAAATAAAAAGACAGTGGAATATGGACAGCATCGAAACCATGCCGATTATTGTTTCAACAACAGGAGTAATCCCAAACAAGCTTTTGGAAAACCTAAGAACACTAGATGTACCGCAAGATCTCTACAAGGATATGCAGAAAGCAGTGCTACTGTCAACAAGCAGAACAGTCAAGAAGTATATGGGTAACCAGAGAAGAACCCCACGGGCTCAATAACACGGAACCCCCACAGAGCTCAATTCTTTTGATATCGGTGATATGCCGTAGAGGGAGTCAGAAAATCATAATAATAATAATAATAAACTTCTATATTCTTATTTGAAGTTGTGAAACCACAACTAAACACGAAAATAAATGACATCATAATCATCAAGGAGGAAATAACACACATAAATATTAATACTATAGATCTACATACAAAAGTCACTCAAGTAGTAAGGTTCCAATAAGCATTTTTTTAATTTCGTTTTTAAACAATTTTTCTGTATTAATTTTTTTAATTTGGTTTGGCAAAGCGTTATAGAGTTTTATACACATATAATAGGGCGTTTTCGCCGTGAGTGTAAGCCGTTGTATTGGATATTTAACTAACTTCCACTGTTCTTGTCCTGTAATTTAAAGTTGTTTTTAAATCAAAAAATGCTTTATGCTTAAAGAAAAACATCAAACATTCGTAAATATAAATAGCATACACCGTCATTATTCTCATACTTTTAAAACAGTTCTACAGGTTTTGTTATATTCCAGTTTTTTGACAATATTAATTATCTATTTCGATGATTGATTCATTATTACCATTTTTAAAGAAAGTGTTATCAAATTTTCACTGTTATAATATGTTGTGATCCTTTTCTATATTGAATATTTTTTAATGATCTTATTTTATTATTTACTTAATTTTCTATTTCTTTAAATTCAGTCTTCAAAAACTTGTCGTTAAAATTTATTATTTTTCTTTTGTACAATTTGCCTCTTACTTTTAAATTAAACAAGTTATTAACATTTATTTATACTACGGTCTTAAAAGAATTGACAAAACTGTTCATATAACCATTAACGGTGTGCGGCGAAAATAATTAACATTGATTCGCCCACTTTTAAGTAAATAAAAGCAATCCAAACCGTTTGGGAAGATTGTGCATAAATAAGTCATTACATGTTGCCAAGTTTTAATAGATTTCACTGAGATTTCCATAAAATTTACCGAAATTGGCATGCCAATAAGGGTCTTTTTACCCTACGGTACCTGTTTTACTTAATTTGGCA
This sequence comes from Polydrusus tereticollis, assembly GCA_963920685.1. Taxonomy (NCBI): domain Eukaryota; kingdom Metazoa; phylum Arthropoda; class Insecta; order Coleoptera; family Curculionidae; genus Polydrusus; species Polydrusus tereticollis. The sequence goes on from OY987327.1 coordinate 75,956,550, forward strand.
ACGCAGATAGGAAAAACCCATGTCTAAAGGCGCTCGCACGGTTTCTTAGCGCCTCTGACCAACGTTCAGTGTCCTAGACAAGTTTCAATCAAGAGGATAATAGCAATTCAGTTTTATTATTTTGGTGTTATTTTAGTGGTTATTCAAAACAGCAAAATATTATAATGCAGGCGAGTTTTTAAAGTGATAGTAACCAACAAGCTACAAAACGACGTCATTTAGAACCTGGGGAGGGTACAGTGGTAAAAAATGTGTATGAGGGAATTCTAAATACACACAGTGGAATATCATTCACTGATTTACCGAAATCGGCATGTCATTAAGGGCCTTTTCACCCTACGGTACCTGTTTTACTTAATTTGGCAACGCAGGTAGGAGAAAAACCTATGTCTAAAGGCGCTCGCACGCTTTCTTATCGTCTCTAACCAACGTTCAGTGTCCTAGACAAGTTTCAATCAAGAGGATATTAGCAATTCAGTTTTATTATTTTGGTGTTGTTTTGGTGGTTATTCAAAACAGCAAATATTATAATGCAGGCGAGTTCTTCAAGTGATAATAACCAACAAGTTACAAAACGACGTCATTAAAAACCTGGGGAGGGTACAATGGTAAAAAATGTGTATGAGGGAATTCTAAGTACACACAGTGGAATATCATTCACTTATGCAGCAGAACTTTGTGCCATATTGACTAACTAATACATCTTGCCGTACTGTTTATAGAACTATCAATTAAGAGCAATAGGAATACTAAAGTTTCCAATCAGAAGGAAACAAGAGGACGGAAAAATATTTTTATTGGTCAGCAAACAAAGTTAGCCATTCGTCGGAAAGTACACGCATTTTTTTTTTTCAAAATGAACTTCCGAATTTAAAAAAAAATTCTGCCGAAATTGAAAGTGATGAAAATATGCAAGAAATTTCATGAAGAGTTCTAATGCGTACACTACGAGAATTGAATTTTCGATTCTTAATACGAAATCGCAAAAGTCGTCTGGTGGAAAAGGAAGAAATCGTATTGTGGCGTAGAAAGTATCGAGAAGAAATACAACAATATCGTTGTGCAGCGAAAATAATTTACTTTACGGACGAGACATGGTTAAATGAAGGATATACTATGAATTACATTTGGCAAGATCTCAACATAACATTAAAGATGCACGTAACGCCTTTATCAATGGACTGTCCGCTGGATTGAAAGCTCCTTCAGGAAATGATCGTCGGTTAATTATAACCCACATCGGGAGTGATTCTGGTTTTCTTGAAGGTGGGTTAAACGTGTTTGAATCTCGTAAAACCGGTGATTATCATGAGGATATAAACTCGGGAGTGTTTGAAGATTGGTTTAAATCTATCTTACCGCGTATTGAACGTGGGTCGGTAATCGTGATGGATAATGCACAATACCACAGCCGTCGGGTGGAAGCTTTGCCAACTTCAGCGTGGCGAAAAGGAAAGATTGTTGACTGGCTCGAAGAAAAAAATATTGCATTTGGCGAAAAAATGCTAAAAGTGCAGTTGTTCGATCTTGCAAGACTTTACAAAAAAAACATATAAGAAATATGTTGTGGATGAAATGGCTCGTGAACGAGGTGTTACAATACTACGTTTACCGCCTTACCATTGTGAACTAAATCCAATCGAGCTTATATTTTATGGGCACAGATAAAAGGCAAAGTCGCGCCTGAAAATAAAACTTTTAAATTAAAAGATGTTAAAGAACTGTTAAAAACGGCAATAGCGAATGTACAAGCAGCAGATTGGCATACGTGCGTATTACATGTCGAAGGCGTAGAAAAAAAAATGTGGGACTTAGATGTACGCGTTGAAGTCACGGTAGAACATATTATTATAAATCCTGCAGATGACAGCAGTAGCTACAGAAATGAAATGTTTTCATCATCAGATAGTGAATAATCGTTGTAATGGTAATAATGAATTTAAGATTGTAACATATTGTCATTATAACACTTTTTAATGTCTGCCGCCGTGCAATATAGTTTGTCAAATTATTATCAATTAGTGTTCATTAGGTAACAGTAGTTAGGAAATTTATAAACATTTATAATTTAGGTTTAGGTTTTGCCCTTAATCCACTATTATATGTTTCTATTATTATGTAGTATACTAAAAACATTACGATAATAACATATACCGTTGCTTTATTATTCTTTTTGGATTTTATACCTGTGTAATTTAGTTTCTCTAATTATTTCATTAGATCACTAAATGTAAAAGCTTAATTTATTTTTCAGTTTAATATATAATATTATATTATTATTTAATATAGTAAATGTAAATATATTATAATAATAAACAAAAAATTCATAAATTTTTTAAATTATTATTGTTTAAAATGACACGCTTCTGGAAAATGGCGTTTCCTGGCGTCTTGCACACCTCGATAAAAATGAGTCACTGCCAATTATTTTGGTACCGGAGTATAGTTACTCTTTGGAAACCTTGTATGTTTTATGAATGTTAGTAAAATGTGGAGCATAAAGCCTAATCAATTAGTATAGACTCTAGGATGAATTTGGTTCACAAAAAGAAAATACATACATATAAAATAAAATCAATTGATATAGCTGTACCTAATATTTCGTGTCGAATAACGTGAATACAGGGTGTTTCAGAATAAGATGCTGATCCTTAACGGTGTGAATCCTTAGGTGATTTTAAGAAGAAAAGTTCAAATTAACATATATCCTTAACCTATCAACTTTCGAACTACAGGGTGTTAAAGTTTTAAGAAAAAAATCGTTTTTCTATCATAACTTTAACAACTTTCTAGCTATTTTTATGAATTTTTCACACATGCCCTCTAAGCATCATTGGCCATTTTTTGGTGTAGAAAAATTTTAAAATTTTTTATTCAGTGGCGTCCTGAAAGGGTTTGGACTAGACATTTTGGAAAAATATTATGTACGCCACTGCTTTTTCTCAAGATAAAAATTATTTTTAAAATACTCATTCATTTTAGGCTAAATTTAATGTCTTGCCTTTTTATCGTCCGACAAACAGTTTCCGACAAAAAAAATAAAAAGCATTAAATGCGCATTCGCTATGTGCCTGTGGTTTATTTTTTAACATTAAATTAAAACAACTAACATTAAATAACGTGTGAACAAAAACGCAAATAATTTAGATTAGCTGTTGAAAGTAGCCACCACCTGCAAGAATGCATGCTTCAGCTCTTCTCCTCATTGAGTCTCGTATCTTTTGAAAAATTCCTGGAGTATTCCTGATAGTGTCGAAACAAACTGTTATGCGGTTTCTTAACTCCTCTTCAGTATTTATTGGGATGCTGTAAACCAACGTCCCCACAGGAAAAAATCTAGACTGTTTAGATCAGGGGATCTAGGTGGCCACGGTTGTGTTCCTCTGCGCCCTATCCATCGATTACTATAATGTTGATTTAAAAACTCTCGTGCTAAGAGACTGAAATGGGCAGGTGCACCATCGTGCATAAACCACATACGATGTCGGGTTAAAATAGGGACGTCGTCTAGCAAATTTGGTAAAGTGTATTCAAGAAATTAGCGATAATAATTGATTCCGTTCAATCTGGCTGGTAAAAAATAAGGCCCAATTAAATAATCAGCAATAATTCCAGCCCAAACATTTACAGGAAATTGCTCTTGGTGGTGGGATTCCGTAATGGCATGTGGGTTTTCTTCTGCCCAGAACTGATTGTTATGAAAATTTTGTATGGCGTTCCTGGAAAAAATAGCTTCGTCCGTGAACAAAATTCTGGCATCAAATTGGGGATTTTCGGTAACCATTTGAATAAACCATTGGCAGAAATTGATGCGTAATGGAAAATCCCTGGGAAGCAGGGCCTGGACCCGTTGAATATGGTACGGATATAACAAATAACTTTAAGGAATTCTCCAGACTAGGACATGAGTAATATTTAAAATATTCCCAATTTTTCTGGTACTTATATTAGGGTTTTGTTCCACTAAATTTAAAACAGCTTCTTCGGTTTCCGGTGTTCGTGTAGTTTGGTGTGCCCCTTTTAAGTAGTATTTTGTTTCAAAAATCCCGTTTCACATAACTTTCTGCGAGTTCCTGAAATCGTTCGTGCATCCGGAACTATTCTATTTGGATAACGCTCTTGGTATAATCGTCTGGCTTCGAATGCATTGCCGTCAGCAAGCCCGGACAGGTAATGCATATCCGCAAACTCGACATTTGTAAAATTTACTATAATACTTATACGTTTAAAAAGTATTACGTTTTTAAAATTTAAGTTAAGTGGAAAGCCGTGTACATAAATAAATAGCTGTCAAAACTATTTGGCATTAAATATTTCGTTATTGTCATTGTTTCCTTAACAAAGTGCACAGCCTACTTGTCAGAAACCATAGGCACATAGCGAATGCGCATTTAATGCTTTTTATTTTTTTTGTCGGAAACTGTTTGTCGGACAATAAGATATTAAATTTGGCCTAAAATGAATGAGTATTTTAAAAATAATTTTTATCTTGTGAAAAAGCAGTGGCGTACATAATATTTTTCCAAAATGTCTAGTCCAAACCCTTTCAGGACGCCACTGGTTAAAAAATTTTGAAATTTTTTTACACCAAAAAATGGCTATTGATGCTTAGAGGGCGTGTGTGAAAAATTCATAAAAGTAGCTAGAAAGTTGTTAAAGTTATGATATAGAAAAACGATTTTTTCGTAAAACTTTAACGCCCTGTAGTTCGAAAGTTGATAGGTTAAGGATGTATGTTAATTTGAACTTTTCTTCTTAAAATCACCTAAGGATTCACACCGTTAAGGATCAGCATCTTATTCTGAAACACCCTGTATATCTCTGTAAAAACAAATATGACGTGATGATTTTCGAATCTTACATTCAGTAGTAAGTTCATCAAATCAGCAATGCAGTAGTCTGAACAGTTTATTAATCATTCTTTATGATGTTTGTAGGTAGATATACATAAAATATTTTAATTTGATTTATTGCACTGACAAGATCTCTTTACTAGAATCACATGATAAAATGCTATAAATACACTCTTCCAGTTTTAAATCAAGAAGATTAATCTTTCAAAATTTGTTTTAATGATTTGCAACAAAACTACGGTTGAATTGTTTGATTTTACAAGAGATGATAAATTACTGTCGAAAAACAAACGTTTATTTTCGAAGGATTAGGATTACCTACGTCATTATAAGGGTCGTAAATGAGGATTTGTGATACCTATTAGATTTATAGTAGGATCGAGATTAAATTAATGTCCAGACTAGGAATTGGTGCATTTGTATCAGGAATACCTCTATAATTTATAGAAAATCAACGGCTAGTACTATAATGTGACTACGAGTATGTAATAATTAATACTAAATTACTTTTCTAATTTTTATTTATTTAAACATGTTTCTTCGACCCAGATTATTTTCTTGCAATCAGCTTGTGGCTCTCTAGGGATACTTCATATAAAGGAACTTGAATACTTACAAATTAATTATCACAAATGCCTATAATATCACCGAGGTAAGGTGGTGCGTGTTTGCCCTCTAAAAGCAGAGCAGGCGAAGACTTCTATTTTATTTTAAGAACTTATTTGGCCGACTATACTTTATAATAGCAGTGCTATAGTGGGGACCCATCCAACTTATTATTGGCTTGAATGCTCAAATCTCAGCTCCGCCCTCGGATTTTGTTGCCAGTGTCCTGCCGTGATTGTGTAGCGGGTCGAGGGCCCCAAATCACGGAACTTGACTAGCGATTATACCTCAAGCTCCAACAAAAGCTTTGGATGTGATGCGCTTTGGCGGCTATGCCCTCTATGTCGAGTTATGGGGACTATTAGTGTAAGTTTTTTGATAAAAAGTCAAATTGTCGATTTAAACAATAATTTCATGTAATTGATGGCATTGGTGTAATATTAGTTCATGTGTTACATAATATGTCGTGGAATCAATAACGCATGTCTTGAACTATTACTCTTAGTAACCCAGGTAAAAGGTAAAGTTTAACGAAAAATAGAACTGTCAACTTCTAAAGTTTCTAATTTTAAATTAAATAAAAAAAAAAAGGTGCGTTAGAAATGGTAGAAGGGTTGATGGTCAGTGGGTTTGTTTAACATGGGACGCTATTCAGCATTTTCAAACAGAATTTCCAAACGTAGGTAGTCATGGATTTCGACAAGTTTCGTCAAGTTTTGACTAGATCTGTGGCTTTGTTTAGAGCAGGGGTCTCCAAACTACGGCGCGCGGGCCAAATCCGGCTCGCGACAGCTAATGGCTTATTGTTGTTATTGTTGTTGTGATAAGTTGGATAAAAAAAACACAGAATGATAATAACTCGGATTTATTTACTTGCTAGGAAAAGCTTAATGACAAGTATAGAACAACAAACTACACAAATAATTGAAGTGAATTCAACTCACGTTTTATTAACATATATAAACATTATAACATATAAAATACTAGTAAGATTTATGTAATTGTAATTTTCCACTGACAATAGTTTGTAGTTGTGGATTAATTTTACTTGTGTATTAATTATTATAAGAGATTTAAGATGCTCATAGGTTAACTTATATAGATCTGTACCTAAACATTCTTTACGTACTTCATTTTGGAGAATGTTTTCTCACACAAGTAAGTAGTACCAAAAACAGAAAACAGCCCACGAGCAAATTTATGCAAATTATCAAATTGTGCCAGTGGAAGACTCCTATAAAATTCCCACAAAGATGAGTTTTGATATTTGTTCTTAATTATATCACTGTAGTAGTAGATCAATAATTTCCATTTGAAGTTCTGGGGTTAGGGTTTCAATGTCGGTATCAAAAGGATTTTGAAAAACTTATATTCAAATCACTCAAAGCTTCGATTGCAGAATCGACGGGAAACTCAGTCTCAGTAGTGTGGCTGAATATTTCACATGTTTTAAAATGTGTGAAACAGTTTGTACGCAATTTGTAACAGTATTATTTTCTGCCAGAACGATTTGATATTAGTGTATAAATCAGGGAGAAGCTGGTTTTCTCCTTGCAACTTCAAGTTCAGTTCGTTCATATGTTTTGTCAAATCGACGTAGAATGCTAACTTCTACTGCTATTCGCTATTTTGTAATTCGGATGAATTATGATGCTTTTCATTCGAAAAAATTCCGATCACTGCTCGAAGTTCAAAGAAGCGCTTAAGGACTTTACCGCAACTAAGCCAGCGTACGGTAAGTATAATATGGCGAATCATTTTCTCCAATTTCTTTAGTAAACTCGCGGAATTCTCGATGATTCAGACCTGTGAATTTGATGAAATTAACAATAAAATTGATGCGACTGGTTTTAGAGCTTCAGACATAATATCCAAACATTTCCCGCACAGATACTGATGATGAATGATACAATGTAAGACTAACGGTTTTAAACCACCGTCATTTTCTTTGACACAAGAGCGACCACTCCTTTATTTTTACCATACATGTTTTTGCCTCCATCAGTTGTAAGAGATTTCAAGCTTTTCCATCGAAGGTTCTTTTTATTAATGACATTTTCAACTCCCTTTAAAATATCTTCACCAGTAGTGGTGCCATGAAGCACACGAAAGCTGGCACGACTTGCAGCCTCTTTTCCAGCATTGAGTTTCGTAAACGAATATTACTGCGATTTCAATCCGCGCTTCAAAGTTTCAAATTTTCCGCAGCTTCCAGTATATTTTGAGTCATTTTTAAAATGTTTCGTTTCATAATGACGTTTAATGTTATATTCTTTGAGAACGGCTATGGTTTCATTGCAAATCACACATAGTGACTTCTTACTGGACTTAATTACGATATATTGAAAGTCCCATTGATCTTTGAATTTTCTGCATTCACTGTCTATTTTTCGCTTCTTTTCCATACTAGTAATTCACACACGAAAACAACAAGTCAAATCAAAATACTGTCACGAAGATGTCTTTTAAGCACGCACAAACACGTGTTAAGGAGTTACGCACTATTTTTTTATTTTATTGAACAACACACACATTCGCTTCCTTTGCGTTCCTCAGGTGGACTGACTCGCGGTCGCGCCGCTAGCCTTTGTATACTCCAATTACTGCCATCTAGAAGTGAGTGGAGTACACCAGAACTTTCTCCAACCAATGAGGTTCGACGCGATTTGAGCGATGGATATAGAGTGTGTCGCGGTCGTAACATAGTGATTGAACTGGCGAATTTAGCAAGCGTATGCTCGCTCAGGGCGCGTACTCGGCGAGTAGTCTAGGAATTATAGACAATGGCAAGAAAATTAAAACGGTGTTGGCCCTTGGAACTTACTATGGAGTAATCAGTATGGCACTAAAGCTGGGAAGTTTGGAGACGCCTGGTTTAGAGAAATAGGAAGTGTAAATAGAGAGGAAGATAGAGGAAGGCCCAAAGCTTGGGCTGCACAAAAAGTAGAAGAATTAAGTTAAATTGTTCGGCATTTTATCCAGCGAGCAAATGTAAGTATCCTACAGAACCTGCAATTTTTATTTCATTTAGTGTCTACATGAAATTAATTTTTAATAATACCTAATTTAATTAATAATTATAAATTCAACCTTATTGATTATTATAATTCCTCATTTTCGTCAAAGGCATATTCAAGAAAAAATGGAAATGCATAAAATATTTAAATTCATTCTAAATGTCGGACTAGGTTACGTTTTAAAAAGGGTAAAGGAGAATTTAGATGCCAATGACGGTGAAAAGGTGTACAAATTCTCGACCACGTAAAAGACGAAGCTAAACGAAAAAAGCATTAAGAACCAGCTAAAAATTAGATATTCTGTAACTAGATAAATGAAATAACGAACTTTTAGCAGGTATGCCGATAAGGTTGACCAGTGCTGGTGATATTTATAGGGTGCGGCAAAATAGACCCAGTCATAGAATATTGTTATAATTTTGTTATCTCCTTGACAACCGTCAGTAGTAAAGTTTTATATCAAAGTAAAATGATACAGAATCTTGTTATAAAGCGTTATTCGCGTCAAGAGCGTGCAGAAATTGTGCACCTGTATTTCCAAAACTTTTCTTCTATAATTATTACTCACCGTGCTTTTAGGAAAGCGTATCCCGGTCGAAGAGCTCCACACGGACCAACCATTCGACGTTTAGCAAACGCATTTTTACAAAATGGCACAGTAAGTGATGAAAAGCATACTGGAAGACCTCGTTCTGGTCGTTCAAACTAAAATATTGAGTTTGCTCGGCCTGAAGTTCAGGAAGAACAACAACTTCCACAAGAAGACGTGCGGCGCAATTAAGACTTTAAAAAGAATTTTGCACTTAGATGTATCAATATGCAAAATTCAAACTACGGCCAATTGATATTTAAAGATATTTTTAATACGCACAAATCGTTACAAACTTATAGTGGAAGCAGAACTCAATTTTTGATTTTGATAACGAGCTACGAAGCAAATTTTCGTCTTTCTGTTAATGTTAACAAGCAAAATGATCGTTTTCGGAGAACAGAATATCCTTGTCTTATTTAAGAGAACGTGTAGTTTGATCAAAAATTCGTTATACAGGGTGTCCAGTTTTCGTATGTTTTCATATACCAGCTCCCTTATTGTAAAATATAGAAAGATGGGGTTTGCGGCTTACTGTTCTGTTATTTTATAAAACTTTCATTGTCAACAAAATTTTCATACCCATCGCAGTTTCTGACATAAAAAATTTGCCATTTTTGACGCTCCCCTGTATCTCGATTATTTGATAACTTATTGATAAGGTAAAATATACTAAAAAAAATATATATATATGTATATAAAAAATAGAAAAGATAATTTAATAATTTACTGTTTTAAAATGTAGGTAGTATACCTATTTTAAATTGTAAAAAGCCTAAATCTTAGTAAATTTTGAATTTTGTAAGTTTGTAAAAATATAAATTTGTTGCCAATAAAGTCGAATAAAGAGAGATGCTGGCCAGTTGGTTTAACCAGAGCCATAAAAAAAAAAGGTAAAAATGGGTTATTATAGAGTTTTTGTTTATAGAATTCAGTGGCATAGTTAGTTTCTTCCATAAACGTTATGTTTCTGAGTTATGGCTCAAACTTGTGTTTCTTTTTTTTTTAAATGGGATTCCTTATACAGGGTGTTGGGAAAATGTGTTTGGATACTTGGACAGGTGATTCTACATGATAAAATAATGTTAGTAAGTCATGTAACAAAATATCGAAATCTCAAGTTATGGTCTGTCAAAGTTCAATTTTTTTTTTCTTATTTTTGATGTAGGGCATTTACTTTTTCACCAATTAATTTGATTTTTGGCACAGAGACTTATCTTCACGATTTCTATAACTCTGTTACCAAAATGTTGCCCTACTCTGCCACCAGAGGGCACTTTACCTGAAAACCATATTTTTTTTTTCGCATATCTTTTTGGATTTGACAGATATTACAAAACCAAATATGCCTTGTGAAAGACAATAAAATACTTATTAAAAAAGTTACTCTTCATTCGAGTCGATAAACCTCACCGTTTAGTCACAAATTAGCAGTAAACATTTTATTACCATTAAATCAGTACGTCCAATAGGCGCAAATAAATCAAGTTACCATGCTTCAAATTTAAATAAATCTGTCAATAAAATACCTAATAAGTTATCGGACTAAATACTAAATTATATCAACGTAAACAATTTATTTTTATTTATTTATTTTCAGTTTTATTCACCTAATAATAATTTATGTATTGGTAATTATTATACGAATAGATAGGTCATTAAATCTATTTTTTAACACTGAATGAACAAGTAATTAAGAAGGAAACTAATCATAATATATTCTCAAAATGTCCTCCGTTCATCTCTATACATTTCCTAATGCTTTTCAAGAAATGTTGCCTAACTTTAAAGAAAATACCGGCCGTATTTTGAATAACCTCAAATCCATTAATTACTCTTTGACGTAGATCTTCAACATCGTTTACCGGAGTTTTATAGACCAAAGTCTTTAAATGTCCCAAAAAAAAAAGTCCATAGGATTAATGTCAGGCGAACGCGGTGCCCAAGGTAATGATCCATTTCGTCCTATCCACCTGTTAGGAAATGTATCATTGAGATATGTCCGTACGTTTAGACTAAAATGGGGTGGAGCGCCATCTTGGAGAAGCCACATGCTTAATCTTGTTTGAATTGGCACATTTTCCATTAATTGTGGAAGGACATTCCGAAGGAAATGTAAATAAACTTCGCCATTTAACGGTCCTTCAAAAAAGTGAGGTCCTATGAGATGGTCTCCTATAATTGCGCCCCATACATTTAATGAGAATCGTCGCTGATGCTGCCGTTCCATAATCGCATGTGGGTTTTCGTATGCCCATTGGTGGGTGTTATGAAAATTGGTAATCCCATCCCGTGTGAAAGTAGATTCGTCCGTGAATAATATGAAATTAAGGAATCGATTGTTTTGTCGAAATTTCTCTAATAATTGTTGGCACATGTTAACTCGTAACTGTGCGTCACCCTCATAAAGTGCCTGTACCTTTTGTACATGAAATGGGTAAAGAAGATCCTCATGAAGGACTTCCCAAGCCGTAGAATTGTCAATTCCCTCTTCTAAAGCTATATTTCGAGTACTTATACCTGAATTCGCTTCTGCTCTTTCAAGTATTCTTTCTTCCATTTCAACAGTTCTAACGTATCTTGGTCTACCTTTATCAGCAATAGTATTTATAAATGAGCCTATCTCGCCAAGCCTTCGATGAACTTTGATGAAAGTTGGGGTACTTGGAACATTTCTATTAGGATATGTTTCCATGTAAAACCGCCGTGCTTGCTCTGCATTCCCATTGGCTCCCCCATAACAAAAATGCATGTCACGATACTCAGTATTTGAATATACGTGAGCCATTTTATTACTAGGTAAACAGCAACTTAATTTTCACTAATTTTAAAAATGTACTACGTTTATGAATACTTTTAAGGCTTTACTAATGTCTAATTTTTTTACTTATTATTTACTTTTCACCCGTCTTATCATTTATTTAAATTTGAAGCATGGTAACTTGATTTATTTGCGCCTATTGGACGTACTGATTTAATGGTAATAAAATGTTTACTGCTAATTTGTGACTAAACGGTGAGGTTTATCGACTCGAATGAAGAGTAACTTTTTTAATAAGTATTTTATTGTCTTTCACAGGGCATATTTGGTTTTGTAATATCTGTCAAATCCAAAAAGATATGCGAAAAAAAAATATGGTTTTCAGGTAAAGTGCCCTCTGGTGGCAGAGTAGGGCAACATTTTGGTAACAGAGTTATAGAAATCGTGAAGATAAGTCTCTGTGCCAAAAATCAAATTAATTGGTGAAGAAGTAAATGCCCTACATCAAAAATAAGAAAAAAAAAATTGAACTTTGACAGGCCATAACTTAGAAAATATTGAGATTTCGATATTTTGTTACATGACTTACTAACATTATTTTATCATGTAGATTCACCTGTCCAAGTATCCAAACACATTTTCCCAACACCCTGTATAATATTATATACATCATTTCTTTGTCTTATCCCTCTTTTTAAGAGCTTTTCAAAAATATATAATAGTTCATATTTATTTGTGTTAGAAAGGGATAATTTTAACATTTTTTGTAAAATTAATTATTTTTCGTATGCTCGCAAGTAAAAAACAAAATTAACAACATTATTTTTATTATACAACTTTATATTATTACATAACTTTAAATCATCAACAAAACAAATATATTATTTTATTAAATCACAAGGTTTTTCAAACTGGCCTCCATTATGTTCTAAACACTTTCGACACACCCTTTCGATTCTCCGCAATGTATTTGTTGTAAAAATTAGACCTTGGGTTTTTAAAAAAATTGTGTTCAATGAGATTGACTTAGATTTTTTGAAATATTCTTTGATCAGGTTGTTGTCTTTCTAGATATCTAAGAGAAAATGAAATATGTAAAAAGCCAATAATATTATTATATGACAATAATGATTAAATTTTTTTTTATTTTTATTATGAATAATAATGGTACCTAACAAGTGACTTTTAAACCTTACCTATTAAAATTCAGCCCCGAGGCTGATATTGCGTCTTAATTAGCTTGGATAGACCTTAAAATATTGAGGATTTTTGCTTTTGCCTATTATAAATGGTTATTTTCTTGAAGGTAATATCCTGCCGACGACTGAATTTTTCTAGCCATCCATTTGATCCCTTGAAGTTATCTAGTCCTAAACATTATGCAGATTGAAAAGCCCTTCCTTGAATTATAAGCCCGGATATTGGTAAGTGCTTGTTTCGTGCTTTACAAAATCAGTTAAAAACAACTTGGCCCACTGCCAGTCCTTCGGTTTTGGGAAATTTCCTTTTTTGTTCACCGTTATCACTTTCTCGAAACAAATTTCTAACTTCTGCTTTATTTTGAAGCAACATGGTCACTTGGGTCTTACCTACTTTAAATTTTTCATCCAACTTCGTGGTACTTAAACCAGTTTTTTCACTTTCCTCGATTTCCATCTTCAAATATTTTCACAAAAACTGTTCAAAACGAAACTAATGTTAACAACCGGTTTATCAGCCTTTAAAGCAAATTGAATGGATCTGCCTGCAATAAAGTAGGTAATTAGTGTAGGATCTACCTATACTTCTTAAGAATTGTCGGGTTGGGTTTTACTGCCCCTAATGGAGGGTGTTTTTAGCATTAGTGTTTACTAAAAATTCCAATGATGAATGCCCGTGGTCGTTTAATAGATGGGTTTTCCACTATTAAATATAAAAAATTCATAACCGGTCGTTTAACGCAGGTGGTCACTTTATGGAGGTGGTCGCAAAAAGAGGTTTTACTGTACCAGGAACTTTAGTTCGATAGGAAGATCGCCAATATATCATTAAGATTATTTACTCGATTGTTTATGAAATATAATAAATAGTGGGAACTAAAAGCAGTACATTCACAAGAAAATTAAAGGAGAATAAAATTAATCTAAATAAAATAAACAATAACAAAAACACAAAACAATATTATACCTAGTACTTATATTGTAGGTTACAGAAATATTTTAATGATAAAAAAATAAACGTTTCAAAAATGAAAAAAATACTATTTTTGTAATGAACAAAACAAAAGAGGAATGATATACCTAAAACAAAACACGTCTGGCTTTTACGGATGCAAGCTCGTTGATCATCTGATTATGATCAAGAGCATCAGAAATAATATTTTCAATCGAAATAATGGCCAAATCTGATAGGCGTTCTTGACTCATGGATGTCCTTAAATAATTCTATTAGTTTTAGCTTAGAAAAGCTTCTTTCACCTGAAGCTACTGAAATGGGTAATGCAAGGTATATCCCTTAAGACTATAAATAAATTTGGAAAAAGAGACTGTAGATTTTTTTAGTTATATAATTTAAAATGTCTATGGGAAAGGATGAATCAGTAGTATTTTTAGGATTAAGAATTTTATATGTTGAAATTTCATTATGTAAATCTAAGCCGTCAATGTCTTTAGATATTACTCCATTTATCTCAACTTGCAATGCGGTATCTAAATTTACACATGATTCTTTAATTAAGTCAGATTCTAAATTTTCAAAATTGCATAAGAAACCGAATAAATTTTGAAATTTGTTTATACCCTCAAACCGTTTTTGTGAAGACTAAATGGTTGTATCTAAAATTAGAAAATAAAAATCAATTTTAAATTTTTGTTTTGGATCTGCTACAGATTCATCCTTACTTTCATATGAAAATTGTTGCTTAATATATCGTTGCCGTACTATTGGGAATATCTGCTCTACATCGTTTTTTTTCTGCTTATTCTTTAGCTTTATTGATGAGCAAATCAAAAATTTTTTCTGACCGTTGTTCGTTAAAATAAAGATTTAGATTTTCAATTTCTTTATGGCAGTCATTTAAGTTTCTATTCGGATCTTGTAGTATTTTACTTACTACTTATATTAACTTTTCCTAAAATATCATGCCAGATTAAAATCGAACAAAAAAATTTAAAAGTCGGGGCATGAAGTGTTCAATAAGGAAACTACGGAGAAAACACATTTGTGCTATTATTAAGGCAAACGCTTGGTAAAATTTTTAGACATATTGAAATGATAAAATAAGAGAAATTTTTTATTTTTTTTTAATTTGTAATAAAAAATACTGAATGACCGTCAATTTTGCGCCCCTAAAATTTTGCGCCTGCGTGCATGCACGTGCTGCACGCTCGCCAGGAATGGCCCTGCCAGTCCTGATATACGACATACAGACTACAGACGGGGTACAGAATCAACAAGACGCGCTACAAAAAACTTCATGTATTCCAAAACAAACAAAAACAAAAACTTCACATTCAGGCGCCACCCAATACCAAATATAAATTTGTAGAGGATTTGACAACCTCCATAAATGGCGGACAACAAAAACCCAGTTAATTTAAAATAAACCAATTACAAAGAAACAAGAGACAGAAAGCCAGCAGAAAAATGAAACAACCAAGACAAAAGTAGATGGTCTCAAAATCCAAACAAACCTAACTTGTTATGCCGAGGAAGCAAACGGTAAAATTAATAAAAGTAATAGGAAGATCATTTTATGACCTAAATAAATAATAGTGTGCACCATTTTTAGTTACGAGAATACATAAATCAACTATGACACAAAGTTTAAAATGCATCGATACATTAAAGTTCGATTCATCAAATTTCTCTCCATCGATGTTAAAAAAACATCGACTGAATGATTCATCTGACTGAAAAGCATGAATATAATATATCGAAATTATTGATGTATTTTTTTATTGTACAGGGTTATCCAACCAAGACTGGACAAGGCGATTTTTTGACTTTTCCTGTACTTTTATAAAAAAACTGAAATAGCCATCTTAAGTCATTTTCTCCCGCGAATTCGAATATCTTCAGCAAAAAACAATTGTACATCAAACAAAAGTACTAGGGGTCACTTTGATATTTTTTTAAATGGGATGCCGTATTTTTAATGAGCTTATCCGATTTCTCATATAAATTTTGATCTAAAATGTTGGATTTTTAATTCAAAAACGCCTTTTTTCTTCAGTTTTAAATTCGGAAAATGTTCGTCTACCGTAAGATTAATACCTGATAGATGGATACCCGTTTCACCTGTTCACCCTTTAACCTGCTTTAAAGCGTCCGTCAGTTAGACAAAATAATCAAGTTTCAAATTTCTATATATTTTTCACGAATTAATTACAAATAATGAAATATTCGGCATCGGTCATGTTTTGAAAATAATGGAGGACACATAGAACAATTATATTAATGAGATTAAAGTTATTCACTTTAGTTTATAGTTTTTTCTAATATGTCATACTTTTTTTATACGTAAGCAATAATAGATTTGCAAAAACTACTAAATTTGTAATTAATTCGTGAAAAATATATAGAAATTTGAAACTTGATTATTTTGTCTAACTGACGGACGCTTTAAAGCAGGTTAAAGGGTGAACAGGTGAAACAGGTATCCATCTATAAGGTATTAATCTTACGGTAGACGAACATTTTCCGAATTTAAAACTGAAGAAAAAAGGCGTTTTTGAATTAAAAATCCAACATTTTAGATCAAAATTTATATGAGAAATCGGATAAGCTCATTAAAAATACGGCATCCTATTTAAAAAAATATCAAAGTGACCCCTAGTGCTTTTGTTTGATGTTCAATTGTTTTTTGCTGAAGATATTCGAATTCGCGGGAGAAAATGACTTAAGATGGCTATTTCAGTTTTTTTATAAAAGTACAGGAAAAGTCAAAAAATCGCCTTGTCTAGTCTTGGTTGGATAACCCTGTACAACATGTATTAATATTTCAGACATGTGAGTTGCACAGAAGGATCAGCCTCGAATGGGCAGCCTGCGAAAAGTTAAAATACGTCTTTAACAGTGACCTACCCATCTGTCAAAAAAGAAAAGTTTTCGATCAATGCGTTCTACCAGTGCTTACCTACGGTGCGGAAACACTCACCTTAACGATGGCATGCGCGAAAAAACTGAGAGTTGCACAACGCAAAATGGAAAGGTCAATGAACGGATTGAGTTTGAGAGACCACGTTACAAACCAGGACCTACGGAGAAAAACCGGCGTAAAGGACATCGTCGAACGAATAACCACATTAAAATGGAATTGGGCAGGACATGTAGTCAGAATGAGCGGCGACAGATGGACAAAGAGGTTGTTGGAATGGAGACCACGCACCGATAAGCGAAATAGAGGAAGACCACCTACACGATGGACCGATGACCTGAAAAGAATTGCAAACAACTGGATCCAGGCAGGCCAAAATAGAGTCAGGTGGCAAGTCATGAGGGAGGCCTATGTCCAGCAGTGGACGCTCTAAGGGCTGGTTGATGATGATGATGATGATGATGTATTAATATGTTTGGCGTTGGAGCAAGAAATGTCAATTTTGCGCTTGCTTAATGTTGGTTCTCATGGCAATATTGGTATATATCAATAACAACTATAGACATAAGCGCTGGACATCGCCATCAGTATCTTAGGTTACTTAGGTGTTTAATAAAGTGGTCATCAAAAATAGAAGAAATACAGCTTTTGCAGAAGCTGGTTCTGCCTTCCTTTTGAGGACGTGGTGCACTTGTAGAAAGGGATAGAATGTGGTTGTCACGTCTCTCCCACTCTTTACGATCATCTTCAAAGACGATTTGCGCCTTCCAGTCCTCTATGTGGTATGTCGTATGACAACACAAACAAGTAAAAAACAAAGAACTAACTGTTTCCAGATGTGCTTCAAGTTTGCAGCATAACATAAAATATTTAAAGGTTTATAAAAAAAACAAAAACTGCTTTAAACTAAAAATCTCGTTTTAGTGTATTAATTTTTTAAGAACCCGATGTATTTTCAAAAACATCGATATTTCTATATTTCAATCTATAGAGAAACATCGTGCTTTCCTAGATGGTCGCTGTCTCCTATAGGTACTAGAATAGGATCCTGTTTCTCTTAGCCGTCTTACCTAATAACGCGCTTAAACATTTTTTTGCTAAAATGCCGTCTTTCGGGATATCTGATGGCGTAATATTCATTTGCAACGATACACGTACTTTCAAAACTTTGAAAATAAACAGCGAGTGTATGAACATCGAACGCCTCGGCGGTAGAATAAATCAACGACTTAACACTGATGTAAATAGACTGTCATTCATAAAAAGGTCTATCATATGTCGCCTACATCAAACGGATCAGGTTAGTTCGGAGATACAGGGTGTTAAAGTTTTATTTATTTTTTGTTTTTTCTAAATAATTTTTGAAATAATGTCGATATTTAAACTAAAATTGATATAGGGGATTTCTGAAATGCGAAATTCTAGTTTGATGTTAGTATGGTTCCCACTTGTAGATGGCGCCACATACATGCCTTTTAACACTTTTGAAGAGGCATAACTTTTTTATACGTGTTCTTAATACATTTCGAAGCCAAAGAATAAATTTTTCTATCATTTTTACGTGAAAAGGCATACTTGGTATAAGTCTCTACGAGGAAACGTTTTCGAGAAAAGGAGTAATAAAAAATAAAAGGCATTTATTTGCATATCGCTATGCTTGCACATACCAGATTTTGATAAAATTGCATTAACCTACTAAACGAAGCCGAAATAAAAAAATTATCGAAAGGTACTTCGCATTAGCCATTAGTCTGCCTCCATAAGAATGTTATTAAAAAAAAAATGGCAGTAGCTTACACATTTCTCGTTCTGCTTAGAAATTGTACCACCCTGTATCTCCGAAACAAAGCATTTCCGGACATAGGTTTATAGGAACTTTTCTTAATATTTTTAAGCTCATACACTGAGCGAAAAGTATTTTACTCTTTATAAGAAATCTCATGACCTTTATATAATCATTTAATACGATTCGGGACAGCAGCACCTGCTTATAGCCTTTATACACCAGAGACTGATAAGACAGGTATATAACGATAATAAGACTGCTTTATATCCGTAATATAGGGGGAAGGGACATTTCGCCGCGGCCGTTTCGCCGCGGTCGTTTCGCCGCGGTCGTTTTGCCGCGGTCGTTTCGCCGCGGTCGTTTCGCCGCGGTCGTTTCGCCGCGGTCGTTTCGCCGCGGTCGTTTCGCCGCGGTCGTTTCGCCGCGGTCGTTTCGCCGCGGTCGTTTCGCCGCGGTCGTTTCGCCGCGGTCGTTTCGCCGCGGTCGTTTCGCCGCGGTCGTTTCGCCGCGGTCGATTCGCCGCGGTCGATTCGCCGCGGTCGATTCGCCGCAGTCGATTTGCCGCGGTCCATACGCCGCGGTCGATTCGCCGCGGTCGTTTCGCCGCGAGGACCATTTTTCCGCGGTCATTTCGCCGCCAAATAATAAAATGATAGTTATGAAATTTAAACAAATTTACATATATTTTTTTTTTCTTTATTTATTATTTAGAAACATTTAACATAAAAACATAATAACATTTTATTGATTTTTTTTTTCGAAATTTTGTGCAACTCCCCTCAAGAAGTCTAGCATATCTCTTGCGTGAAA
The DNA here is from genome assembly GCA_963920685.1 of Polydrusus tereticollis. Lineage (NCBI taxonomy): Eukaryota > Metazoa > Arthropoda > Insecta > Coleoptera > Curculionidae > Polydrusus > Polydrusus tereticollis. Next base: position 75,976,049 of record OY987327.1, read on the forward strand.
CTCCTTCACCAATCTTAAAATTCTTTCATCTGCTTGAATAGATTTTTTTAATTTTTTTTGCGGTTCATGTCCTGCGACTATTTGTTCTAAGTACATATCTCTGCCTCTTTGTATTATTTTTAATGCTTCAATAAACTTCCATATTGATGGATGGTCCATTCCCGATTCATTTTGCAATCTTCTGTTTGCAGCTTTGTGTACATTCCACATTCTTACGGGAAATAATGGAGGACTTCTGATTTTCCCTCTCCGCCCTGGAATACCAACATAATTGTCTTTTGGTTTTGTAATTACACCCATTGTTTAAATAATTTAATACCTATCATTTATTTGGCGGCGAAAGGGCGGCGGCGAAATGGCCGCGGCGAAATGGTCCTCGCGGCGAAACGGCCGCGGCGAAATTTACTAGACCCGTAATATAGTATTGATTTATAGTACTTATTAGCACGTCTTATTGCCATTAAGAATTGTTTGTTTGGCACTATAAAACGTGCCTCTACCAGGTATTCTATAACCGTTAAAATTAGTTTTATATTTTTTATAAAACGTTATTATATTGGGTATGCGCTTTAGCGGCTGTGGATATAATTCAGTTTTATAAAAATGAAAGATTTGTTTATTTGTACTTGTACAAATTTATTAAAAACAGTATATTTATAAAACCATTTACGAACACTAAACTAACCTTGTCGCAATTTTAAAATGGTACGAACACCGACGTATATTTTTTAAAATTCCATAGTAGATATGTGTATACTTTTCAATTTCTATCTGCGCCAACTTAGTGGTAGTACAAGCACAGTATACGGAAGTTCCGTTTACTGTGGTACAAGCATCAAATCTATGTGGACGCCATTGGAATCGGACTTGGAGAAATGCTGCTAGGTGTAGTTTCTTTCGCTTGGATCTGTTTTAAAATACAAACCATCAGTTCTCCATCGCCTGATTATGGAAAAGCCCCGTCACTGAATCATGTCCTAAAATAAGATATAATAATTTAGCCTCTAATATGTTTAGCAATATTCTTTTTCCGCTTCTATAATGCTACCTATAACCCCGTTTTTAAGGCGTAGAATGCAAAAATGTATTTACAATTGCAACTTTAACAACATAACGTATTTTCAAATTAATTTTAAAATAATAGGGGTAAAATTCAAAGCCTTATTCCAAGAAAAAAATGTATAAATAATAGATTATTTCAGAAAAACTATTCAAAAGCAAGAACTTATCTTAAAAGGGAAATGAAAGTCTGTCTTTACCACCAAAATTTTTTAATATTAACTACACTACACCCTAGATTTGGGTATCGAGGGCATATATATGGGAGGGATTCACCATATGAGTTAGATGTTCAATATACATTCAAGTTTGAAAATTGAGTCGGACTAGTTTCGACCTTAGAAAAGATCATCATCAGCAACTCTATACAATTATAATGTAAACAAGGTAAAACACAGTAGTGGATGGTTCAATGAATGTATGTGCCTGCCCATGGACTTGACTAGGAACGTCCCTTTGGCTACACAAATAGGTTAAGAATAAGGGGTTAGTTGATACACTTGTTGAGTATTGAGTGTAGAGGTTTTATATTTATTTGACGTAGGCTAATAACTGTAAACCGTAGGAGAAATAGGTCTTAAACAAGTTTGTTTTTACTCTTGACCCATGCTAGTAGAGAAATGATTTTATTTATTTTTATTACATAGGTATATTATTGAGAGAAAAGGATTATGATTTTGAATGTGTGGTGGTATTCTTTGTGGAAAAGACTTTTTAATTAAGGTGGGTTAATTTTTAACTTTAATATAACATTTTTAGATGTAAGATAGAACTAAAGGTTTGTTTCATGTTAAATTTAGGTACCTTTTAGTTCGTTTTTTTATTTTATCTGCAAAGGGAGAGAAAGAATATTTTAGTGTTGAGTAATTTTAGGAACACGTGTAAGAGCTGTACTACAGAATCAATAAAATGTAGATAAAATGGTACTTACTTTTATTTCTCAGTCACTCAACAAAGGTGAGGCTTTTCTCTTTTTTCTTTTGAGAAGGTAGAACATATTAATTTGGTAATATTTAATCAACAGTTAAAAACTGTTAACAGTAAGACACTCTAAGTACTAGCAGAGGAATTTAGAAAATGGAGATACCGGAAAGATGGTACTAAGATTCAAAGTTTTTCCCTCCTACAATTTTAGTTTCCGGGGTAAACCGTCAAGTCCATTGGCGGCAATATTTGAAAGGAATTGAAGTTAAATGTTAAATTTAGAGACAATCTCAAACCACAAAGAGGTCATCCCAGTACTAATTAACATCCCTTATTCGGGGTAGTACTGGGATGACCTCTTTGTGGTTTGAGATTGTCTCTAAATTTAACATTTAACTTCAACTTCTTTCAAATATTGCCGCCAATGGACTTGACGGTTTACCCCGGAAACTAAAATTGTAGGAGGGAAAAACTTTGAATCTTAGTACCATCTTTCCGGTATCTCCATTTTCTAAATTCCTCTGCTAGTACTTAGAGTGTCTTACTGTTAACAGTTTTTAACTGATGATTAAATATTACCAAATTAATATGTTCTACCTTCTCAAAAGAAAAAAGAGAAAAGCCTCACCTTTGTTGAGTGACTGAGAAATAAAAGTAAGTACCATTTTATCTACATTTTATTGATTCTGTAGTACAGCTCTTACACGTGTTCTTAAAATTACTCAACACTAAAATATTCTTTCTCTCCCTTTGCAGATAAAATAAAAAAACGAACTAAAAGGTACCTAAATTTAACATGAAACAAACCTTTAGTTCTATCTTACATCTAAAAATGTTATATTAAAATTAAAAATTAACCCACCTTAATTAAAAAGTCTTTTCCACAAAGAATACCACCACACATTCAAAATCATAATCCTTTTCTCTCAATAATATATGTAATAAAAATAAATAAAATCATTTCTCTACTAGCATGGGTCAAGAGTAAAAACAAACTTGTTTAAGACCTATTTCTCCTACTGTTTACAGTTATTAGCCTACGTCAAATAAATATAAAACCTCTACACTCAATACTCAACAAGTGTATCAACTAACCCCTTATTCTTAACCTATTTGTGTAGCCAAAGGGACGTTCCTAGTCAAGTCCATGGGCAGGCACACACATTCATTGAACCATCCACTACTGTGTTTTACCTTGTTTACATTATAATTGTATAGAGTTGCTGATGATGATCTTTTCTAAGGTCGAAACTAGTCCGACTCAATTTTCAAACTTGAATGTATATTGAACATCTAACTCATATGGTGAATCCCTCCCATATATATGCCCTCGATACCCAAATCTAGGGTGTAGTGTAGTTAATATTAAAAAATTTTGGTGGTAAAGACAGACTTTCATTTCCCTTTAAAATACATAACCACAGACCATGGACTACTTCTTAAATCTTATCTTAAAAGGGTGTAAATAATACCAGCACAATCCATTGCACATTATTTTAATACACTGATCAAAACGAAAAAGGAGTCACTTATAAAAATGTTCGTAGTTTTGAACAAATTATTTTTATGATTATAATATCATGGTTTGCTTTTTAATCCAATACAAGGAAAACAAAGATAAGAACTAATTTTTTTCTTCCATTTATAAAAACTATTTGTCTTTATAGGGTGGACATACATTTTTAGTTTCTACTAAATGCAATAAACAATTTATATTAAATTAAGTTAGTGGCTCCTTTTTCATTTTGATCAGTGTATATCCTTAATTTTAAATATTTTTCCGAGGAATCATCCGCCCCCGTACATGCCATTTTGGATAGGTTGCATAAAGGTACCAAAACGTTTTATAAAGGCAATCATCATAATGTGTAGAATAAATAAAACGTTTTATATTCGGTATATGACTCATTATGTATAAAATCGTTTTTATTCCCAATAAGACAATTTGATTAAATTGCATTCTTTATGATAATTTTGTTATAATGGATACCGCCGGGGTTTATACCCAGTACGTAACGTGATGAGAATTCTGTATACGGTTCTTTAGAAAACAATTTTATTTCAGCTACTATTTGTTGCACATAAGTTAAAAATGGTATTAGGTACTGTTATGATATGATTTCTAGCAATCCTGTTTCATTACTATATTTCGCTCTGTGTACTGATTTCTTTCGCAACACTAATGAAACACCATGTATTTCAAAATTTTGCGAATGTGTCCTGCTTTATACTTTGATTGCACCAAATTCTTCAATTATAACATTAGGTAGATTTATTGATATTTACGAGCCGCCACTGACCACAGCCCCACTAAACCTCTTCTAAATACACTTAAAACCATCATAATCGTATTTATTCGAGACACTATTGTTTCCGCGAGTATTCCTAACTAATTTAAGATTACAAAACAAGTCCAACGAAAGAACAAGCGCCCCCTAATGACGACATTTATGACATTTTATGACCCAGAATACATTGTAAAATGACAGCAGAAGACAATAACCGGGATTAAGAGCAACAATTAGGCGTCGCGGCGACAAAGGGCGCCCGGCGAGCTTCCCACAGGATTACATGCTGATTCACGGGACTCGAATTGGGATTAGTTTATGTTAGAACAGATAGGTATGTTTTATTTTGTATACTTGGTTTATTTAAAAAAAAGTGTACAGGGTTTTAAAAGAGATTATTTCTAAATGAAAAAATAATAATAATAACAAAGAGGGAAATCTTTTAAATTTAATTTCAGTTTTTTTCGATAGTATAAATAGATGTAAATTTTTTTGCTATAAAAGTCTTTTTTACCTAATTTCAATAATGGGTAGATAATAATATGTGTTTATACAGGGTTTTTCACCTAAAGTTCCGAGGGCCTCGAAAACGAATGGATATACAGGGTGAGTCGGGAGGAACGGACCAAACTCGATGAAAGTATTATATACGTGAAAACAATGTGAAAAATCCCATATGATCTTATCCGGCTTTCATTTGGTTTTAAGTAATTAAAAATAATGGTAGAGATAATAATGATGATATTGAGAAAAATAATATACAAAATAAAAGGTATTAAAAAGCAGTGCTACTCGCGCGACCGGCGAATCGGCACCAAAAACTTCCTTGCACCCATACAGAATGAAGACGTGCTGGGGGCAGCTCTATGTGATTAGGCAAGGAATTGAACGCGCTAACAGTGCAGTGGTATAACTAAAAGAGCGCTGAAAAAATGCATGAGTGTGTCTACATGGGCACACTATACAAGTCTCTATGGCGAGTAAGAATATTGTGCAGATCAGAACGTCTAACAAATTTATCTAGTAAATATTTCGGAACTTAGTTGGTCCCAATCTTGTAGACCAGATGTAACATGTGCAATTCAAATCTCTCCTTAAGTGAAAGCCACCCCGACTCAATCAACGAGGGAGTGATATGGTCATATTTACGAACACAAAAGCTAAATCTTAAACAAGTATTCTGAAGTTTCTGCAAACCATCCCTATCCCTCTGAAGTAAGGCAGGCCAGTAAGCAATATCGCAGTAGCCAAGGGGAGACAAAACAAGGGAGTCTGTGAGACGAGGTTTGGTAGCTGTATCAAAGATGTCCCTATTCATATATAAAAGTTTCAATTTGCCATACGTTTTCTGTAATAAAGATGGAACATATTCTGAATATCTCAGTTCAGAATCAATCAACAATCCCAGATTCCTACATTTATTGACAGGCACAATGTCGCTGCCGTTTATAGAGATTTGAAAGAGTGGATTTTCCAGTATAGAAGATTTAGAAGTATCGAACAACATCAGCTGTATTTTTTTATTCGTTTAAAACTAAGTTATGAGATTTGGAAACATCGGCAATAATTCTAAAAGTATGATATATTTTATCAACAGAAGTAGCAACATTCGAGGGGGAAAAAGAAAAATAAATTTGTGTATCGTCCGCATATTCGTGAGACTCGGAAAACTTAAGTAATTTACAGAACGAAGTGAACAGGAGAAGGATTGTTGTTAATTATCACCCGCTGTGGTTTGTTTGAGAAACAATTGTCGAAGAATTTTTAAGCTGCTTCACTCATACCAAGGTACTTAAGTTTAGCCTGCAGTATAGTATGATTTATTGTGTCAAAAGCCTTACTATAATCAAGCAGTATAAGGCAGTTACATTGATCCTTATCCCAAGCTCTGAAAATATTATCGGTTATGGTCAATAGGGTTGTGGTGATGTTGTGGTACTTTCGGAAACCTGACTAAGTTGGAGGAAGAATATTATGAGTATCTAAAAATATAGTTAACTGATCAGCCACAACTCGTTCAAGGACTTTGGATAGGGTAGGTATAATGCTTAAAGGTCTGTAATCTGACAACTGAGCAGGAATTGAGGGACAGGAATCGTCAACGGTTTCCACAGCAGAAGAAGATGCAACGACCAGCTTATCTAGAATTGGTATTCATGCAGTTGGGCATTTCATCAAAAAGAGTAATAAGCACAGTCCACTAACAAGAGACTTACATCCATACCATGTACGCGAAAAAAAAAACTTGGTAAAAATATTACCTATTCTAAATAGGACAACTATATGGTTTATCAAGAAAGGGTTCATTATTCTAATAGTTACTATAAAAATTTACAGTAGTACAAAAAATCATTACAGGAACAATTATTAAACAGAAGTGCAATTAATATAATAATATTTTGTGTTTTTTTCTGGCTTCTATTGTTACGTTTGTAATAATTATCTGTAAAAACTCCCCACCAGCTTTGGACATTTTACTAATGGATATTCTAAAAGTTATGATATTTTTTTGTAAATTCTACTAATCTTAGTTCGATTTCTTACCACCAACCTTTGTTATACTAATTATATATTTTAGTAAACATTTGAAACTCCTTTTGTATTTCTATTTGAATATTTTTGTGACATTTATGCTCCTACACAGGGTATGATGAACTACATTTGGTATTTTTTCTACTCTTCCAGATTGTATTCTGCTAATAAATCCGTTAAACTCCACATAATAGCACCGTAATATAGTAATACCAAGAAATACAAATTAACAAGTTTGCACTTAAAACACATAAGAATAAAGAGTTAAAGGTACGACTCCTTTGACGGGATAACTGCTAATGCAACAGCGGCGGCTGCCAGCGCGGCTTTGACCATTCCTGCAAACTATTTAGGAGTTTCTAATATATTCTTTTAGTAAAATAAAGAATTTCCCACGAAAATTTTATAAGCGTTTCTATATTTTTTGATATTTTGTAAATATAGTATTACACAAATTAAAATAGTTTATTATAAAACCGTCTTACTATAATTACACTCTTTTAAATTGTATTAAAAATTTTAGTAAAGAAATAAAGTAATTTTTACTAATTTTCCGTTATTATTTTTATACTTACCTATTCATGTAATAAAAAATTTAAAAAGCCAGAGAAGGGTTTAGTAAAATTCACAATACTGACTAAGTTCCTTACATTTAACTAAAAAAAAGTAGTAATTCAATCTAACCAAACCGCATTTATAAAATGTAATATATACCTTAGTAGTGGGCTGTGGCATACTACTTATACTATGTTGTATTTTGAATAACATAAATCTTTGTGAATAACATATAATGCTCCTGCACTGTTAAACTTTTTTAGTTAAGGTTGGCTGTTAGGTATTCTAGTTGTTAACTCTGTTTACATGTTATATTTTAGTTTTTTTTTAAAGGTTAAGTGGAAGACCAACTCTTGTTTCAAACAAGAGATGAACTTCGCCCTTTCAGATAAACATGTTAGAGTATAAATTTTATTATTGTGAATTGAACAAATTTGATTATCTGAATAAAGATTATTATTATTATTATTATAATATTATTATTATTATTATTAATAATACTCGTAACTGTCATGTACAGTTGATGCAAAACAATTTCCAATGCACGTCATCAAGCAGCTGATAATTGTAAATTCGTAAGAAAACACGAAGAAATTAAATTTGGGCAAAAAGTATCAAAACTTAATGCAATATTGAATTTACTACGAACTTAAAGTATTCTTCTTTGATACGAACCCACCCTTAGCAAATATTTTGTTTATTTAAGCTTGTAAGAAATACTATAATTTTAGTTTTATTGGCCGATAGTTGGCAACAACTGTAAACGGTGCGGTGGCGCCAGCTTGTTCCTTGGCTTGGTTTAACGTTTCATGTAAAACTAACCTTAATTATTCGTGGTTTCGTGTTGCTGTGCGTTTACTTTTTAACAAAAACTCTAGATCTTTTCATAAATAGCATTAAAAAACTGCTCTTTTAGGAGAAACGAAAGTGCACATACATGTCTCTGTCGATTACGTTACGTTGCTTACTATTTGTGAAAAGTGCCGAAGCATTTAAATAATCGGTGCAAAGAGCTAATAGCATCTCTAAGAAGCTATCTTCAGGAAGAACTTAACAATAATGGCCTATTGTTACCTTTGACAGCAGTACAGAGAAGTAAATTTAAAGAATATGTTAAAGTCTAGATATTTTATTTCTACTTTACTAATTTTTAGCGTGTAGCAGCTGCCCTAAATTTGAATATCTCCACCGTAAGCGCAATTTCAACAACAGCTAAAGAAAATAAATTATTAGAATCACCTTAAAACAAACAGTCTAATGCAAAGAGAGTTGTAAATGTGTGAAGATAGGATATGAGTTCTATCCGTGATACTATTTATGGAATGCACGAAACAAGGAAGTTGCATTATTTAAAAATTATAATATTTTACATCGGTCATTCATAAGCTGTAACTTTTTTTAGACCATCATGTAACTTTGACAACTTTAAGTTAGAAATTAGAAAACAGAGAGCTGTTTGATGGTTATCTTACCTTAATCCTTTAAGGAGCCTCTTCAAGAAAATAGGCTTCGGACGGTAAAAAGATGAACTGAGGCGAGGGCTTATGGAACTTTCTCATGTAGCTTTTAAACGACTGGTATTTTTGAAAGAATATAACAAAGAAAAAGAAGCATTCTTGTACCAATTCGTTTTCTTGGATAAAACATGGATTTTTCAGAATGGAAAGTACCATTGGTCGATCTTAGCAAAATGTAAATAAAAGAACTGTCAGCTCTACTAAAGTTGATGATAAAAGGTATTATGCAGTAAACAAATATATAAACTATGGGAAATTTTTGTATATTTATCTTGTTTATATAAAAAAAAAAACCGTATAATTCCGTCACTCGAATATTTTGGTTATAAGCTGGCAACACTGACGATAACTGACGTCACTCGAAGGGTATGACGTGCATCGGTTTTTGTTTTGCAAAGAGTATATGGTCAATCGAAAATTCCCACGCAACAGTCGAAAGTAATTTTCAACAAAAGTTTTCGGTAAACGTGTGGTGTGGTATGCTCGATAGTTATTTAACTGACCCTTTCATTTTTGAGCATCGCTCACAGGAGACCACTACCTCAATTATTTACAAAATTAGTTACAAGGACTACTATAGAGGATGTTCCTGTGAACATCAGAATGCAAATGTACTATCAGCACGAATGAGCTCCTGCACATTTTGCTCGCCGGGTCAAGCAATATTTGTACAGCACTAGATTATTGTTTATGGGGCTGGTTTAAAAATGAAGTGTATAAAGTATACCTAAGTGTACACTGGGGATGCACTTAATTCGACGTATTAGAAATACTACAACCAATATTAAAGTCGAAAGACATGAAACAATTAGGAGAGCAACAGACACTGTTCGTAGAGGAAGTAGAAAATGTTTAGAGGTCAATGGTGGTATTATTGAGCATTTACTAAAAGAAAGCTATGATTAACTATGAAATTTTGTTTATTTGTTATTACGCTATACCTTGAAGGCGAAGATAAGAATATATAGATTTTTTCACATTTTTTTCGCGTGTAAAATACGCTCTTGGAGGTTGGTTCGTTACTCAAACTATATCTTGATTTCGTGAAAAGCAATCGTTGGGTAGGATCACTTTCTATTTTTTAAAGATGACATCAATGGGACCCCTTTAACGCTCTGGGCAGTGGCGGGGCAAGATTAAATGGCGAAATCAGCTTTTTTTCTTTAAATTGATTGAAAAAATGATCTGCAATGCTTTTATCAAATCCTTAGTCACGATATTCTTGAATCTAGTTGCAAAAAGAACGCAAGGAATCAATAGCGACCTTTAGGTTACCTTGAACCGATTGCAAGATTTTACTCATATTGTTTACACGTAGTAAAATCTTGTACCATACATGAACTGCATCAATGAAATCAAAAATTAGCATTTCTTTCAGAACAGCTTCACAGTCACGACGACAGCATTAAACCCAAGAAAGTATTTCTCTAATACTCCGGTTGAAGTATTGCTAAACCTTAACATGATGGACATTTGTTTGAGACGGCTTACATCCCTGGTGCAATCGAGCATAAAAGCGTAGTATTTTGCTTGTTTCACCCTTTGTATTACTTCCTTAATAACTGATTTAGACATTAATATAAATAATTCATTTTGGAGGTCAAGGCTTAAACAATGTTAAGTAAGTTGTTTTTCAATAATATGTTGCAGGTGTTCCCGTAATGCCAGGTCATATTTGGATAACATTTTAAATAAATCTATAAAATTTGCACAGTTTTCGCTGTCATTTAACTTAAGGGATTCTCGATGGCCTCACAGAGCGAAATAGAGTAATAAAACATTGCTGGAAATCATATCATAACAGTAACACCAATTTTAATAACTTAGATACAACAAATAATAGCATAAATAAAATTGTTTCCAAAGAACCGTATACAGTATTGCTTCCACGTTACGTGGGAATAAAAACGATTTTATGCAGAATGAGTCATATACCGAATATAAAACGTTTTATGTATTGTACACATTATGATGAGTGCCTTTATAAAACGTTTTGGTACCTTTATGCAACATATCCAAAATGGCCGATGACAATCGCGTTTCGCGTTTCAACGAGTCAGTTGTATTTCAGACTGTCTAATCACCCTAATGACATATACTGGGCGGATGAATTCTCGAAAAAGTACTGAAAATTAAGGATATATTAAAATAATGTGCTATGGATTGATCTGGTATTATACCCTTTTAAGGTAAGTTCTTACTTTTGAATAGTTTTTCTGAAATAATCTATTATTTATACAAAGAAAATACGTTTACTTTTTTTGTCTTGGCATAAGGCTTTAAATTTTACCCCTATTATTTTTTAAATAATTTAAAAATGCGTTTTGTTACAAAAATCGCAATTGTAAATATTTCGGGTCCTTGAAGGTATTTTTACGTCAGGATTTTATCCTTCGACATCTGTTACTTATTGCGTACGGTTTATTTATTGTCGTTTATAGAAATTTTGATATCGGGTTTTGCCTTAATTAATTTTGGTTCGTGCGTTTTCTTTTAAAAGTTTTTGTCTGCAAAGTTTTGGCGCCTTTTTCTATTATACAGGGTCGTTAGTATGTATGGAAACGGTCGATTATTTCTTAAAGCACAACAGCTAGCAAAAAATATTCCCAGTAAAAGTTTTAGGGTTTTTTATATTTTATTAGAATTTTAGAAAATTAAGTATACAGGATGAGTCAGAAAGCCGTAGGGAAATAAAATTACTTTTTTTTTAATAGAACATCCTATATCTTAGAACATTTTTGGATTTATTATAAAATTACAATTATTTTCTATTAAGTGCATTATAAGTCTAAACCTAGTAGTTTCCGAGATATCGACTTATGAAAAATACAGTTTTTGAATTTTGACAGCTTCTAGTTTTCTAACGGTAAGTCTTAGAGTAAAACGGCTTACATGTCCCTATCTCAGTTTTTAACTATCTTTCTAAAAATGTCAACTTCCGGTTAAACCGGATGTATCTCAAAAGCCGGAAATATAGTACTTCCGGTTTAACCGGAAGTTGACACTTTTAGAAAGATAATTAAAAACTAAGATAGGGACATGTAAGCCGTTTTACTCTAAGACGTACCGTTAGAAAGCTAGAAGCTGTCAAAATTCAAAAATGTTATTTTTCAAAAGTCGATATCTCGGAAACTATAAGGTTTAGACTTATAATGCACCTAATAAAAAATAATTGTAATTTTATGCTAAATCCAAAAATATTCTAAGATATAGGGTATTCTATTTAAAAAAAAAAATTTTATTTCTCTACGGCTTGCTGACTCATCCTGTATACTTAATTTTTTAAAATTCTAATGGACTATAAAAAACCCTAAAACTTTTATCTAGAATATTTTTTGCTACCTGTTTTACTTTAAGAAATAATCGACCGTTTCCATACATAACAGCGACCCTGTATATCACATAGTGCCTCTCTACTATGGATTTGGATTTGGACCAACAGGGAGCCAGTCTTTTGGTAGTTTATATGTCAATGTCTTGTCTAGATCTCGTATGTGAGTCTGTGATTAGTGGGTTTGTCGATACGTCTGTGCGTCGGTAATTGTCTTTAATAATTTTCAAGAAAAACTCGTTTATCGTCTGCATTTCAAAGTCACGGTGAAGTACCTACTCTGTTGGATGTATATCTAGGTACGTCCGCGATAGTTTTTAACACCTTGTTTTGAATTACCTGGAACTTATTAAGCTCCGTCTTGCTTATGTTACACCACGAAGGTAAGGTAGAGGTTGACCTTAGTCCTATTTGAAAGTCTACTCCGCCTGTGAAGCAGGGGGTAGATAGAGCCTAATTGACGCAATGCAAGCTTTACTCTATTAATTGAATTGAGCCTCCAGTTAAGCCTTTGGTCAAATATAAGTCCCAGGTATTTCACCTCCTGGCACCAGTTCACTTGGACTCCATTAACCCAAAGCCTTGTTTCAGGCCTGCGCACGGTGCTTTTTGAAAAAAAGATGACTTTCGTCTTGGCGGGATTCAGGAGAATCTTCCAAGCAGAAAGCCATTTTTCCAGCTCGATTACGTGCCGCTGCATCCGACTAACGACAATGCGCGGTGATTTAGAAGTCGAAGTAATTGCGGTATCGTCAGCGAAAAGATAGAGCTGCGTAAATCTATCTCGCGGAATATCATGAGTATAAATATTATACAACATCGGAGAGAGAGGTGAGCCTTGCGGCACTCCCGCCCTGATGCGTTTATTCGAAGAAAGTGCGTTCTCTGACGAGACAGCAAAACTTCTATTCTCCAGAAAAGAAGCTACCACCTTAATTAAGTAGTTCGGAGTTCCGAGCCTTATCAATTTTAACAAGAGACCATTGTGCCAGACCTTGTCGAATGCTTTAAATATGTTTTTGTATTCTACGCCATAAAAACGGGTTTATAAGTAGCATAATAAATATAATAATATATATAATAATAATAATAATAAAAGCTAACCTAAACTAACCCAAATAGAATATTGCTATACGTATTATTAATTTATTATATCTTATTTTAGGACATGAATCAGTGACGAGGCTTTTCCATAATCAGGCGATGGCTTGTATTTTAAAGCAGATCCAAGCGAAACAAAACTACACCTAGCAGCATTCCCCCAAGTCCGATTCCAATGACGTCCACATAGTTTTGATGCCTGTCCTACCACTAAGTTGGCGCGGATAGAATTGAAGAGTATACACCTATCTACTATAGAATTTTATTAAATATACGTCGGTGTTCCTACCATTTCAAAATGAATACAAGGTTAGTTTATTGTTCGTAAATTGTTTTGTAAATATATTGTTTCTAATAAAATTGTGCAAGTACAACTAAACACATCTTTCATTTTTATAAAACTGAATTATATCCAGAGTCGCTAAGGCGCATACCCAATATAATAACGTTTTATAAAGAATACAAAACAAATTTTAACAGTTATAAAATACCTGGTAGAGGCACGTTTTATAGTGCCAAACAAACAATTCTTAATGGTAATAAGTGCTATAAATCAATACAATATTAGGGATATAAAGCAGTCTTATTATCGTTATATACCTGTCTTAGCAGTCTCTAGTGTATAAAGGCTATAAGCAGGTACTGCTGTCCCAAATCGTATTAAATGATGTCATGAGAACTCTTATGAGGGGTGAAATACTTTTTGCTAAGTGCTCTAAGTGCTAGATTGTATGAGGCTAAGCAAATTATCAAGTCAATCAATCTTTCAAATAATTCTCTAATTATATAATATCTCATTTTACCGCCCTATTGTTTTTCTATGTTTAATTCCTTCGTGAAATTTTAGCAATTTAAAAACTCACTCCATGTGCCGTTAACTCTGTTTGTGCCTTTGCAATATACAGGGACATTTTTTTAAGTGTCTCACCCAATTGGCGATTTTCCTGCTGACTATAATAAAATACAAATTACAGATTTCTCAAGGATTTTCGATAAGGAAGCCGAATTTAATGTAAAAAAATACATAGATTCACAAATTTGACAGATGAGACGCCATTTTGAATTTTCTTAAATGGCAACCCCCATAAATAACCACACGATTGAAATGCATTTGGCGATCCGATTCTAAAAGTATGTAGTTGTTGAAACTTATTTTCAGTCGTTCCGGAAATACGGGGGTTCCTTATTTGCCTCCATCGATTTTGTCTTTTAAGTGTCTCACCCCTTTAATAAATAGACCTTCTAAGCTGAACACCCTCATTTTTTTTACAGTAACATAATTTCCCGTGAGCAAGCGATCTACGCTATAGTCAAATCCGACAGATGTCAAAAAGTGACAGATATGACGCCATTTTAAATTTTTTTAAATGGCAGCCCTTATAAATAACCACACGATTGAAATGCATTTGGCGATCCGATTCTAAAAGTATACAGTTGTTGATACTTATCCTCAGCCGTTTCGGAAATACGGGGGTTCCTAATTTGCCTCTATCGATTTTGTCTTTTAAGTGTCTCACCCCTCTAATAAATAGACCTTCTAAGCTGAACACCCTAATTTTTCTCACAGTAACATAATTTCCCGTGAGCAAGCGATCTACGCGATAGTCACATCCGACAGATGTCAAAAAGTGACAGATACGACGCTATTTTGAAGTTTCCTAAATAACAACCATCATAAATAACTACACGATTGAAATGCATTTGGCGATCTGATTCTAAAATTATATAGCTGTTGATACTTATTTTCAGCCGTTTCGGAAATACGCACGATTAAAATGCATTTGGCAATCTGATTCTAAAAGTATAATATAAGTAGTTGTTGATATTTATTTTCAGGCGTTTCGGAAATACGGGGGTTCCTAATTTGCCTCCATCGATTTTGTCTTTTAAGTGTCTTACCCCTTTAATAAATAAATCATTTAAGCTGAAACTCTAATTTTTTTCCACAGTAACATAATTTCCCTCCAATTTTCGAAACGGTTGAAAATAAGTATCAACAACAAAAGGTTTTTGAAATCAGATCGCGAAATACAATTCACTTGTGTGAATATTTATATTTTAAAAAATTCAAAATAGCGTCGTATTTGTCACTTTTTGACATCTGTCGGATTTGGCTATAGCGTAGATCGCTTGCTCACGGAAAATTATGTCACTGTGAAAAAAACTAAGTTCAGCTTAGAAGGTCTATTTATTAAAGGGGTGAGACACTTAAAAGACAAAATCGATGGAGGCAAATAAGGAACCCCCGTATTTCCGAAACGGCTGAAAATAAGTATCAACAACTTGATAGTTTTAGAATCGAATCGCCAAATGCAATTCAATCATGTGGTTATTTATGGGAGTTGCCATTTAAGAAAATTCAAAATTGCGTCTCATCTGTCAAATTTGTAAATATATGTATTTTTTGACATTAAATTCGGCTTCCTTACCGAAAATCATTGTGAAATATCTAATTCGTTTTTTATTATAGTCAGCAGGAAAATCGCCAATCGGGTGAGACACTTAAAAAAATGTCCCTGTACAGCTTAGATTATTCCAGTCAGAACATCCTTCTTTTACTAGTAGGTATCTTTGGTATAACTTTCATCGCATATCTTTAGCTGGTGGGGACCGTTTTGAACTAAGTCAGGACGCTGTGAATCTGATATTGGAAATACCCAGTTCTCCGGATATATAAGCTTATAAACGACTCTTTTAAATCAACCGTTTGCTTTTGTTTTTCGGAGTCACAATGTTATTCCCAAAGACGTATCTTTATTCTCATAGAAGTCGCTTAATAAAGAAGATTCGAAATCAGATTTAGATTCGATAGTTTTTTCTAACTCTTATCTCTTAACTCTGACATTATTTTGATTCTTTGAAAATATTAAACCTATTTAACAAACAAAATAATCGTTTGCAAGTAATACATCTCTTATATTTTAGTTGTTTGCTTAAAAATCAATAGGTCTTCATCGATTAACTTTTTTCGGCTTGCTATTGCGAGGCCCCTATGGGCGCGAGGCCGTCGGCAGTCGCCCACAGCGCCTACGTCTGGCGTCGTTACTGGCTCTGGGTATCAAGACGCTTCAAAAATATAAATCGAATGCAGGGTCTTCGAAAGTAGGTAAATTAGAAAGTACTTTAAATTTTAAGACTTTTTTATCATTTACGATAATTCGATTACTCCACAGGTTTTTAAGTAATACAAGCTTCAGAAAGATGTAATACCTAATATGTTAATTAAGTACCTGTGGCCAAACTCAAAGGTGGGACCATTTTAAGACAATAATTTGTAATGAATGTATGCCCTATACGCTTCTTGACTATTGAACTACATCAGGGCGAGTTTTAAGAAAAAACAATTTTTTTTATATTATCTTTATGTGGCCACAGATATTTTCTTGAAATTTAGTAGAGGAAAGTCGCCTATTATGGGGTATGTTTCTAATGTGGGGTAGGCATATATCTCGGCAACCAAAATACAGACATCCATGTTTCAATAGCCAAAGTAGACCTACCAGGTTTGTATTGATTTCTACTTAATATTAAAGCCATGCACCAATTAGCTGTTCCGTCATTTTCGTTTGTACGTTTTAATGGTCGTAAAAGTTTTAGACGGTGCCTATTTAAACGATTTTTTTTTAATACAAGGTAAGTCTTGGCTATTCGTTATGCATAGGCTAATAATACGAATGTTAGTAAGTATTTTGTGCATATAGGTTTTTGTTTCTGTTTTCATTTAAACAAAAATATTCGATTGTTTACTATTTGCCGAACGTGTCCTATTATGGGGTATCCGAAATATTCCCAATATGGGGTACCCCATATTAGGACTCCATTATCAAGAGTTAGGTAATAATATGCATATTTTTTATGTCTTGATGCCAAACCAACGTAAGAGAAAAAACTGGAATGCAATTAATAAGTTTAAAAAGACAGGAATGTTTCCGGTAAACCTGAGAGTAAACCGAAATATGTTCCGAGATTATGATTTTGTTAATAACAGTTCACATGAAAATTCTGAGGAAAATATTGGTGATTGTTTAATGCAAGGAATACCTAATGATTCAATACCGAGCACCTCGATGACAAATACTTTGGATAGTACCGTCTCTCTACTAGGTCAAAATTAGTTGCAGATCATGTCATTCCAAGCACTTCAAAGTGTAATTCTCAGGTGATGCTCCACATCACTCCACCAAACACTCCTACTAAAATACTGATTTTACCCAGCAACATATTGCCTATTCCAAACATAAGCCGCAGAGGGGGCAAGTGCGTTGTGGTTACTAGTACACCCTACAAAAGTGAACTGGAAAAGGTTCTCAAAAAGAAAGGAACTATTGTTCCTAAAACGTAAAAAAGAAAAGTTTTGAGCGAACAGAGGTCGGTATCAAACAAAGGCAAAAATAGAAACAAAAATGATAATAAAAATAAAAAATCCAAGAAACAGACTATTAAAAAGGACTCATCATCTGATTCAGATATCGATGTGCATTTTTAAGAATCAGACGACTCTGATTTCGACGACATTCAATCAGAATGCATGTTTTGTCACCTTATATTCAAGGATGATAAAAGTGGAGATGAGTGGGTTCAGTGTCAAGGATGTTTGGAATGAGCCCATGTCAAATGTGCGGGAAATGACACACCCAAGTATATTTGCGAATTCTGTAAAAGCTTTTAATTTTGTATATATATTCTTAAAAGTTTCTATTAAGATATTTATTTAAATTAATTTTTCCATCATATTTAGGTTTTTATAACTTGTTTATATTTGTATAATTTCTTCTTGTATCAATAAAACTTAAAAGTTTTAAGTACGTTTTATTTTTCTGTTTTTTTTTTGTACTAAATACTTGTACCAGATAACTTTTGCAGGTACCCCATATAAGGCATACCAGGACCCCATAATAGGCTACCTGGTAGCCTAATATGGGGTAGACACAGCATTTCTAAATTAATTTTTTTTACAAAAACGGTAACGTTCATTTCTTTTTATCTAGTATTATCTTGCTTGCATAATAAAGAACCAATGTTGCTAAAATAAAATATAAAAAAAATAAATAAAAGAAAAAATTGCAGATAATAAAATGGTACCCCATAATAGGCGACTTTCCTCTACATACCTTCTATGTAATAAGAGGCATTTTTTTATATACCACATTTTTTCTTTTACTTTTACCATTAGCGTTTGTGTGGGATTTCAGCCAAATACTTTTGAAGAAAAAAATGGTCCGCTACTGTTTTTCTCTTCATATAAAACCACTTTTGAATCCTTGCATCCTAAATCATTTCTGAGCAAATCTGATCTTTTGACTTTCTTTTGTCTGATGCCCTGGTCTCGCGTCTTTTTTGTTTAATTTTTCTAAGGTAAAGATAATTATACAGGGTTGTTCAAAAGTCTTGCATAAAATTCCCAGTTTTTCTATAAATTATTCTTAAGAAAAATGCGGAAACACGGAAATTAATTTAAATTGGTATTAATCAATTACATTTCAAAAAGGATACATTATTAAAATTGTAAAATACGGATTTTATGCCTTTAGTAAATAAAATGAAAAATTATTTTTTGCACCGTTTAGTTCTTTAGCACCCTAAAATGTGTTAGTATTCGGGTAGTTCAATTCCCAGTTTGTATGTTATTTAATGTTTAATGAAACGCATCCTGAGATTTCAATTACGCAGTCAACTGTGAGTAGAAGTGGCTAACTAAAATTCGCATTCTTCAACTAATACCTTAGCGCTTAAGACTCCATCACGGTAATCTCTGACCGGCACGAAACCGACCATACAGCAATGTAAATTAAATGGGGATTTTTGCGCTAAGCTCTTAACGAATTTCGAGAAAACTGGTAAATTCTTTAGCTTTGGTTAAAAGGATATTGAGAGGCAACTCTATTTGCTAGATTTAAAATGTTGCAAATTTTTTATTAAGGACTTACATGTGGAGAAAATAATGCGTAAACTAATAAATATATTACTGCACATTTTGAAAACGAAAGCCAAATAGAAAAAAGGAGATTACCATTCTGTGAAGGAAATGATGGTAAGATGCGATAAAAGCAAGACTTTTTTCCAAAATAGTATATTCTCTGATTAGGCTATATTTTATTAAAATTGAATGATCAATCCACATTCCTAATACTCGATTTTGGTCTGAATAAAATCTACAGTGAGGATATACACAGCATCTTTAAAAAAGGTCGGAATAATTATTAACCGAACTATAGGACCATATTTCTTTGACGAAAATCTTATTGCTCAGCGTTAGATTCCTCTATTTTGGTTTAATACCTGCATTAGCACTTATTTTTTCTTACGAGAATGATCCATATATGCCAAATCGCTGGATAGGTCGATAAGGTCGAATTGAATGGCCACCAAGGATCCGTGGGTGTATTTGAAGGAGAAAGTGTATTAAGAATCAGAATAGACCAGACAACATTGAGTACCTAAAAGATAGAATAAAGATGGAAATAAATAATAAATAATAATAATAATTGCGGTAGATAGAATTTACTATAGACTTGGTGCATGTCAATTGAAAGATGGAGACAACTTTAAGCATTTGATAAAATAAATCGAATTAGGTGAGTGCTAAATTTCGAATAGCTCATAAATTCAATTGTTCCTACAAAAATGTTACTTGGGTTTGTTTTGCAGGTGCAAAGTGAGTAAACCCCTACTTTTGGTAACATGGGATTCAGTTTTTGAAAACCTTTTCATAGAGCCCTCAACTCATGTTACCCAATAAAAAAAGAACTACAGGTTAAGTGGTTGAAGGGAGTGGACCGAAAATATTACAGGAAGATGAGCAACAATTTAAATCGATTTCCGTTAAAAAATAAATAACAGTATTGCAAAGGTATCAATTTTATGCAGGACCTTTGAATAACGCAATATATATAAAAGTATGATTAACACTTCAGAACGTTTAATATTAAATAATCGCGGCAGGGCCGTTTCTAGGTTAGCTGCCGCCTGTGTGCCAGAATAGTTTTGCCCCCTTCTTTCATACCGTATTGATTTATTAAAATTTCTCTGAAATACTTTTACCTTAAATGAAAGAACTAATTACAGAAAATATAATAAATTCATTTCATTTTTGAATTTTACAACCTAACGGGATGATTATTTTGGGGAACCCCTTTCGGTGCTATTAGGTACGTGTGTGGCCACCACTCGCTATCTTGCGTCTTTCTTGGCGGAAGAGTGCAATTGTAGGTACCAATTGAGAGGTTTAGGGAATTATTAAACTTAAATTCGATACAACACGCAAAATATTAAAAGTCATTTAATAACAATTCCCCGAAAATCACATTGCCCTTCACATAATTATTTTTTATTTTATTTGCCTGTACACTGATAAAAATTGGGGTAATTTTACATTATTTTTTACACAAGGCTTACAGTTTTTATACACAAAAATATAAACAATGTATTTGAACATATCAGTGAGTGTATGTCCATTTTTACAATGTTTTATGTAATAACTCTCCAATTCCATTTAAATTTACAATAAAACTACACGCAACTATGTAGAAATACCAAATTCAATGTGAAAATCCATAAAAAGTGTAAATTTACAATACAGGGTGCCCAAGATAAGGAGGGCCTCTATGGGGATCTCGGTTATGGTAAGAGCTACAACTTTGATTAAATGGGGAAAAAGTTGCGCAATCAGAGGACTAATAATATGGCATAAAAAAAGTTTTAGTAATATTTGTAAGTTTTGAGATATTAAATAAAAACTGATATTTTGGATTTTTGATTTTATTTTTCTTTGGCGTTATTATTAAAGTTAGAGCAAAACTGACAAAACTCTCTCACAGCAACTTGTTATGAACTTAAAGATTACATCGCAATTTTTTTTATACGACGTTTCGTTTCCAAGCAAACACCATCAACTTCATTTTTTCTAATACGGCCCTGATTTCTTATTGTCAAATTTTGAGAGCATTTTTTATTCTTAATTCAATGATGTACCAGACAATGTTGTTTAATTACGTTTCGAGCCTTTTTAACCATCTTTATGAAATTTTCAGGGTCCGGACCTGGATCCTAGAGTGTTGCATATGCTTTTTCAGCTTTTTTAATTAAAAAAATGAAAATGATGGATGTAGAAGGTAACAACGTAATCTTTTTAGTTTCATTATGAATTTAAAAAAAAATAATAAAATTACATAATAGATTTTTAATTATTTATTTAACATTGTAAAATACTGATTCCGAACCCATAATAATTAAACTTTAATTAATTGAAATAAAACTAACATTAACTCATTAAAAATTAATTTTTCAAAAGGTGTTCAAAGTGATTTCCGTCGTTCTCCAAACATAAATAGAATCTTAAAACTGTATTATTTAGGACATTAGTTAACATTTGTGGCGTTACGCTGTGAAAGGCTGCAAGCACTAGTTGTCTAAGCTCTTCTTCTGTTTCAAAATTCTGCTTATAAACACAATTCTCGATATATCCCCAAAGGAAAAAATCAAGCGGGGTTAAATCTGGGGAACGCGCCGGCCAGGGTGTTACAGAATAAGTGCTGATACTTTTTTCTGGAAATCTTGCTGAAATGTACTCTCTAACTACCCTTAAATTATGTGCAGGTGCACCATCCTGCTGGAACCAAGTGTCGCGTTGTTCTGCCAGAGGTAAATTATCCAGAGCCTCCTCTAAGTCATTTTGGAGTAAATTCAGGTAATGCTCAGATGTTAAATTATGTTGATAGAAAAAAGGTCCTATTATTCTTGTTCCCAAAATTCCAGCCCACATATTAAATCCGAAACGGTATTGGCGTCTTGATTCTTTGAATACACGTGGATTTTCCTTAGACCAGTAATGTACATTTTTTCTGTTAAAGATCCCGTTTCGATTTACCATGCTTTCATCAGACCAAATTATCTGGTAAGGAAAATTTATGTTTTCGTGGCATTTTCTGGTGTACCATTCGCAGAATGATCGACGTCTTTCTGCATCACCTGGCCTCAGTCCTTGACAAATTCTGTATTTATATGGGTGAAATTTTTGTTTGTTTAAAATAAATTGAGCAGTTGATTTCGCTACGCCTACATTTTCATCAATTTCTCTAGTTGATACTCCAGGGTTTTCAGTAACAGCTAATAATACGCTGAAAACCTTTTCCTGGTTACTATTTTTTTTTCGGGAGAGCATGGGTTTTTTAAATGCACCGTGTTCTTTAAGGTTAGTTACTAACTTACTGTAAGTCCGTTTAGCTGGTTGTCTCCTTTCCGGATATTTGTCCAAATACATCCGCTCCGCTACATTACAATTTTCTCCGCTTAAAATAAAACATGATAACATATCAAATTTTTCTTCATTTGAATAATAACCTGCCATATTTAGTTCAACTGAAGTAATGCCAAATTGTCTGACACCATACCTACTCATTTTTTTTTCCAATGCCTACTTCGCTAATTTGGGAAAAGAACAATACTTAGTTTGCAACAGCGTAGATTTGTGTTGTTTCAAAAAGAAAATAAACCCAGGAAGTTTTTATTTTTTTTTAAACAGTATCGTAAGGTTTAATTAAAAAAGCTGAAAAAGCATATGCAACACTCTAGGATCCAGGTCCGGACCCTGAAAATTTCATAAAGATGGTTAAAAAGGCTCGAAACGTAATTAAACAACATTGTCTGGTACATCATTGAATTAAGAATAAAAAATGCTCTCAAAATTTGACAATAAGAAATCAGGACCGTATTAGAAAAAATGAAGTTGATGGTGTTTGCTTGGAAACGAAACGTCGTATAAAAAAAATTGCGATGTAATCTTTAAGTTCATAACAAGTTGCTGTGAGAGAGTTTTGTCAGTTTTGCTCTAACTTTAATAATAACGCCAAAGAAAAATAAAATCAAAAATCCAAAATATCAGTTTTTATTTAATATCTCAAAACTTACAAATATTACTAAAACTTTTTTTCTGCCATATTATTAGTCCTCTGATTGCGCAACTTTTTCCCCATTTAATCAAAGTTGTAGCTCTTACCATAACCGAGATCCCCATAGAGGCCCTCCTTATCTTGGGCACCCTGTATACTTAGTTAACTCTACCAATCAGATTAACGGTTCGGGTCACATGTTTGCCAGACCACCGATCATCACGTGATGCAGCTGACCGTGCGTACGTGCGGCCATTTCGATCGTTCTTTGTTTTGGGTGATGCAACTCCTGCAATTTTTCAGTTTTGTGCTATATTATATATTCTAAATTATTTATCTTGTTAAAAAAGTACGACAGGTAAGTTTTATAAATATGTTTATTAATAGACTATATTATTATTATGTTATTTTATTTTTTTATAGTAGTTGATAATACAAGCCTAAGAGACTTATGTTTTATTTATACAACTTACCACTAGTAAAGTAACTAAACTTAAGAGTGTAATATTATTATTTTAATTTCTTTAAAACCGTAAGCTAGTGTCAGTTAGGTTAAAAAGTGGCGGTAACTAAAGGTCTGATAAAATAGCAGAGCACATAAAATCGTCAACCAATCCTATTAAAATTATGTTGGTATATATTTTCTGTTTAAAACCATATTTTTTACGTTCAACTAAGTATTTCAATTTACGTTCATATATTTCAATTGCTGTTAAATAATAACTTTTGTCTAATTTTTCATTGGTCGCATATTATGTACCTATCATGCTCATGTTAGTGCTGTACTCTTGTTGCAAATTCATATTTTACATACAGTTCTCAAGACTATTTAAAATATGAATACGTCATTTTATTCACTAAAAGCAATCCAGGTTTTACCAAATAATTTATTTGTTGTTTGCAATTTGGTTTGCAGTTTATGTTTATTAACATATTTGACTACCTTCTGTTTCTTTTTGTTGAGTTTACGTATGTCAGTTTAAAATAAAAGCCCAAAGAAAGCCATTTAATTTTCTTTTTGTTTAAGACCCTTATTTTGTTACATTTGTTACTGTATTATATTTTTTTTAAAAAGAAAACCTATTTTTTTTAATTTGTTATTGGTTTAAGATATCTAGCTATACCTACATCTATTATGCTTAATGTAGGTTTGTAGAACTTAATTTTTAATATAACTTGAGGTTAATAGAAACTTAATTAAACGGATGGGTTGTTTTTATTTATAACCACACCTTTTCAACAAATTTTGCCAGTTCTTATTAATATATTTTATGGGTTCAGCTTAGTAACCTTTTTTTGTTAAAAATATATTTTTTGGCTGTTATAATGGGGTGTCTATTGGTAAACTTTTTTTGCTAGATATAACCTATTTTTGTTCTGTCCAAAAATATTTTTCTGGAAAGAGAGTAAATTTCCAGCAAAATATTTTTAGATGAAATAAATAGATTATATACATCCAAAAAGGTTTGCCAATAAACAACCCATTAACAGCTATAAATATATTTTTACTAAATATTATTACAGTATAATAAATAATACACCGTAGAAAAAACATATATTAAATATTAAAAATTAAGAGGTGTTTTACATACCTACCTATACCGACGTATAATGTGGAAGTACACACTAAAATATTGTAAATATACATGAATTGAAGTCGACTAAGTTGTTTAATTATATATCTACAATACTATATTTACATTTTATTATTACACACTTACTGTAATAATCCATTCTTGTTGGTAGATTTACATTTTAAAATTTTACATGAACAATGTATAATTACATGATAAATGTAGAATTTCGGGCGAGATGTAATTTAACACACAGTTGTGTGGCATAAAAGTGACCAATGTTTCAGTGTGTATTTTTACATTTTTTTTTTATCAGCTAAAACAGCTTTTATCAACTAAAACAATCGTTGATTAAAACTATGGCAAGGAAGATGCAATGCCTACAATGCCCGGTAATGCGGTTTTAATAATTTGTCGTGTGAAATCCTAGTAGCTTTTTGTCTTCATTTAGGTATAGGCGGTTGGAGTGTGCTTATAGAAAAATTTTCCAGATAATATGGAAAATAAACAATGCGCAAATATTGAGCAATGTTTAGATTTATAAAAAGCCACTAGATATCAAAAAATATCATTTTGATCACTGTATGTCAAACCACCAGCACAAATAAGTAACCCCTATATATGTACCCCACATAGGGCAAATTCTGCAGCCATTCGACAGAACAATTTTATTTATATTATTTTAATTCTAATTTTTTCTTGGGTTTTCGGTCAATTTTAAAATTAAAAACTTTATTTATTTTTTGTGACGTTTCGATTTATAACGTTTTAAATCATCATCAGACTACAAAAAAAAGTATTATTATAATATTGTTATTTAATTTTTTTTATTGTAATTAGATAGGTATATCAAAACTCAAGGTATGTGTCTAAACAATCGTACTAATTATAATAGAAAAAATTATTCTTTCTTGTAAAAATTTTTTAAATAATAATTATAATAATACTCTCTTTTGTAGTCTGATGATGGTTTAAAATATGATAAAGCAAAACGTCACAAAAAACAAATATTGTTTTTAAATTGACCCAACACCCAAGAAAAAAATAAAAATTAAAATTTGTACAACGAACGGTCAGGAAAAAACAAATAAAATTTATTTATATTGTTATTATACTCAATAAATAATGATAGAGGCGCCCCATTCTGTGAGAACATGCGCCAAAATCCTTTTTGCTTTTATTATGCCTAAATTATAAATTCCTTTAAATTTGAGTTAAATTATACATTATTTTTATATATAATTCTTTTATAAAAATTTTGAATCTTGAGGCTTAATTCTGTAGTTCTAGCGTAAACCGCCAAAAAAAAAAACAAAGTGGAGATCAGATATCTACTTATTACCTTTCTATTAATTTTTCAACGATATTAAAAAACAGAAAAACAAAACGCCAATCAAAACTCTTATCAAAACCACCGTACACTCGAAAAAACACACTCGAACGACACACAACAACCCTCAAATCCATAAACTATTTACTATTTCATTCATTGATTCGATTGTCAATAGGGGCGTCGCTTAAACTCTATAACTCCACCTCGCCTTCCCTAAAAACTCTACACCTAACGCTGAAAATCGCTTAACTAGGTTTTAGAAGCTCCACCCACAACCGAATCTCAAGCTTATCAGAGCTGGAACGCTATCATACAGTTGTCCCCCAACTGTAAGATTAACATGAACACGGGAGAGCAAAAAGTCGGGAATTAAAAAAAATCGCGGTAAGATTTTTAAATCGTGACAGTTGTCCAAGTTTCAGCGAAAAACTGATTATAATAACGGTGATATTGACTGTGACTTTATATCTCTGATTATCAGTGAACTTTGTGAATTCAGCAACTTCGAGAGTGATTCTTCAAAAACCCAAATTTTTTGTGAGATTTGGCGTAAATGTAAAATTTTTCTAGAACTATGGCATTGGAACTGAGTTGCCATAATTCGGCTATGCCGCTAGATTTTAGTAGTCAGAGGGATACGAGTAGGAGTCCTGAATTAAATGTGTCAGATTCGGCTCCTACCAGTCCAGTTCGTAGTCCGGTTCCTATGGAAAATGGTGGAAGCAGCGCGTTTACTGTCGTAATGCCAAAAGGACGAGAGAAAAGTAAGTAACTATGATTTTTTAATTATTTGAAAGAGCAAATAACAAATATGTAATGGGAAAATATTTTCATTATTTGCAATAAAGTTGTTTTAGAATTAGGATAGGTACCTATACCTTTTTTAGTTCAAAGTATAAAGTTTTTTATGTTTTTATTTTAATATATTATTATGTTATAGTTTTTTTTTCTCTAAAATCCCTTTAAACTACAGGGTGTCTCAAAAAACATGTGCCGTCGCTTGTGAGGTGATTCCTTACCCAAAAAAAGAGTTTCTATCAACATGGGTCCGGAGAAGCTTTGTTTGAAAGGTTCAGGGTGTTAAAAATTCAAATTTTTTTTAAATTTTTCCGAATTGAATTTAGAAACTTAAGTGAAATTGGGGCCGTAGAAAGTTCCTAAAATCGCACATATTATCTTAGCAGAAAAAGGTGTGGGCGATGAGGCGCTCTAATAATAGGTATGTAAATGTAAATGACTAAAGAAAAGCATCTCTTAATATTTTTTTGAAGTCGGCTTCGTTTAGAAGTTAAATGCAATTTTA
Organism: Polydrusus tereticollis; assembly: GCA_963920685.1. Taxonomy (NCBI): domain Eukaryota; kingdom Metazoa; phylum Arthropoda; class Insecta; order Coleoptera; family Curculionidae; genus Polydrusus; species Polydrusus tereticollis. The sequence goes on from OY987327.1 coordinate 76,003,453, forward strand.
TTAGGTAGCTTATGTAGGCAGAGTAACATGATTCCCTCTGTATTGGCGTTTTAGAGACGAGCTCTTTTATAAATTTCCCCACAGATAAAAATCCAGTGAATTTAGGTGAATTAGGGATCGAGGTGGTCATACTTCTGGACCATGCACCAATCCAACGGACAATGTGTTTCCAGAAGGAATTCCCGAACAGGTGCTGCAAAATGTGCCGATGCTCCATTGTGTTGAAACCATATTTTATTTCTCGCTAATACAGCTCCGGTAAATAATTTCTAAAAAAATTTGAATGAGACATAATATGGTCTAGTCGATTTGGCAGAATAATAGAACCAATTATATCATTTCCAATTCTACCAGCCCAAATGTTGATTGAAAACCTGTACTGCCAGTTTGCTACTCTAATTAAATTGGGATTTTCTTCAGCCGATGTATGCAAATTGTGACGAAAATTTATAATTCCCCTATAACGCTCCGTCTGTAAAAAGGGTACGACGAGGAAAATGTCGATCGTTTCACAACTTATTTCAAAACCACTGACAAAATTCTTCTCTAGGTCCATATTCTCTTAAGACTATAAGCAAACAGTGTGTCCCCGGATGGAGATGGCAAGAGGAAAAAAATCTTTAATATTGATTTCACAACGAACAATTTTACTTGTCGAGAATATTAGTTTCTCATATAAATTTTTTAGGTGAGATGCACAGAGTGTTGATAAATTAAGAAAACATGTAAATGCTTTAAGAGTAAGATAAGTACCATTCTGTATTATTTGAGATAAAATATTCGTAAAGTAGTGGAGATAAATATGGCCCGGCGGGTATTACCTAGCAGCGTCAAACTCTTACACTAAAGAATTTTTTGACAATGAAACAAGGGTTGTGCTAAATAGGGCTGGTAAATAGTATTTCATAGGTAACCCTTACACAAAATTACATGTGACTACTACAACTGTTAAGTGCGTTATAAAATCCAGCGCGGGAAAGCTGATCGCTCTCTAAAAGTTCGAAATAGGTCAGCAAACGACGAAGTGCAACCAAATTCGTACCACACTGCTAATATTACTACGGTCAGCACGAAGCGCTGCATTTTAGTATCAGTTTATGTAAAAGTTATAAATATATTGTATATATACATTGTAAAAGCAGTAACAAAACCAATCGTGGATAATAGTTCCCTGGCGCACCGCCAAACAATGTGCCGCGCCGTAGATGCAGCTATTGACCTAACGGAAATATTTTAAAATTTTCGGTTTGCAAGGGCAGATAGTAAAAATTCAAGGACTAGAAAAGCAATGTAAGTAAAAGCTAATTCTATAAGAATAATCTAAAAACTTAAGGAATAAAGAACCTTTCTTTAGTTTTAATTCCTGTGCTTTAGTAAAAATGTTAATGTAAGGACGTGTGTCAAATCGCGATATATTTATTAGAAAGTAATTTTTAAAAAAAACTAAAACAAGGGAAAGGTTAAGCAATCATTTAAGTTTTCAATTTTTTTTACCACTTTATACTTATTCAGCCCTATGATCAAACGCACAAGTTAACTTTTAACGCACCGTTCCCATGAGAACAACCGAAAAAAGCCTACTTGTTAATTTTTCACTGTAGTTGAAAAACAGGTACTTAACTTTGAAGTTAGCGTCTAGAGTTAACTTGGGTGTTTGATAGTTTGATCATAGGGCTGATTATTTATTATGATATTGTTGTAAAAAATGTAATAATTACAACGAAATATTATACGGGTGTCCCACAATATCAGGGTAATCTCTCACATAAAAGTAATTTGACAAGTTCCTATACATTTTTTTCCTACGGCCAGCCTATAGAGATATGGGCCCCTGAAGGACGCCTATGGAAATCATTTGTTTTAAATAACTTTTGTACTAGGTGTAATTTAATAATTTTTTAATATGATGGTTATTAGGTAAGTTTGCTTAGAATGGACCATTCTAATCACATTCAATTTATTTAGTTTGCCAGAGACAGACTAGCTGTAACAAAGTAACGATATTGTTTTATTACACCCTGTACGATAAAGGTACAACAATAATATTTTTGGACAGCTTAAACATTAAACCAAAAAATAGAATAGAATTCCTTTTTTGTTGCTATGGTTTTTTTGACATGTACCGATTTAAATAGGGATGTTTATTCCAGTGTCAGTTGAAAATACAGTGTTCTGAAATTTTCGATATTTTTCTTCTTTCTCTTCTTGGGAGTTAATTAGTAATGAGGTACCCCGCAGATGGCTTTCTTTAATTATTGACTGAACTGTTCATGGTAGAAACTTGAAACATTAATATCGGTTACACTCTGGTGGTATTACCCCCGAAAATTTGAATATTCCAACTTGAACCTTTTTTGGAGAAATCAGAAAAAAATTGTAAAGTTGTCGATTTGACACGGTAACAACAAAAACAACAACACCAACAACAATGATCACACCATATTCGAACACAATGTATAACAATCGGGGTAAAATCGATTGTAACGACGACGACGACCCCACCATACAATCATTACGATCGAGTCTTTACCCCGATACGGCGATGAAACGCGTATATAACTATAGTAAATCCACACACACTGATTGGCATTTAGCAAGCCTCTGGTAAAAATTCCGTACATTAAAGAAAAATAAAGATAAAACGAAATACTACCCTATCTAATTGTAGTTTTTTTTGTCACACTCCTGCGGACTATTATTTGGAAACATATCGTTTTTAGTCAAGTAAGGATTGCCAGCAAGCTCTAGCTCACTTAGAAGGTATTTCTCGAAATACGATTAGGTATAGAGAAAAATATATTAGTATTTTGGCACTTAGATTATCCCCTGTACATATGGACCCTTAATTTCGGGACACTCTGTATGTACCTACAACGTTGCTACTAACACATAATAGAATAATTAATTTTTCGTTGGACACTAGATTTTAAAAAAAATAAAAATTAAAACTACTCCACTATCTTAGAACAAATTTGTTTATAATCCAAAATTGCTACAAAATGCAGATTCTAAAATCAATATATTTTTAAATTTATCCTATATTATTCTTCGCGGTACATTCATGTATTGCCTTTTGTGTGATTAGCCCTTTTAATATTTTCAAATAATAAATGGCATGTTTAGATTATTTTGATTGATAAAATAATGATTTTATAATCAACTTGGTTAAGATTTTAATTTAATAGTACTTGCGCCTTTTCAATTACCTAGGTACTTATTATTCCGCGACAAAAATGCTTAGGCTATTTAAGTATGTTTGTTATTAGCGCAATTTAATTAACTAACTTACACCAAAGTTATTGTAACAAAATATATATACCTTGGATCCCAGCCAATGCAAGCATTCTTTTACAATTACTTACGCCAAATAAAGTCCGCAAGTTATCCATAATATGCATCACTATTCTGTATACCATTGTACTATCGCAAAGCAGGAAACCATCGATAGAGTAGATCCAGTTTCTTAACGGGACACGACCCGGCTGCCTTACTATAATGTTTTACCCAAACAGACGAGTATTTATTTAATGGAGATGTGTTTTTTGTAATCATTTTATTCCATCGCCTTGCACCAAAACTTTCTTAAATACTACAATGCTCTATTTACAAATGGTCGCTTATTACCTACTGCATGCCTTTTAAACATGCTTTTAACGTTGTAAGTAAATAATATTCGAAATTATATAAATCGAATACAAGACTCCGAGAGTTTGTAATTCAAACCCGCATTTGCAAAACATTTCAAAATCTTTTTTCTGATATCGGATACGTTCAAACTCACACTCGAATGGATTTTATTGGCAGTCTCATGGCACATAAAACTTTGCTTCGGAAATCTTTCACACCGACAGGAAACTCCAGAAATCTATATAACAAATCCAATAAGCGAATGCCGGGCTTTACAGGAATGAGATCCCTGGAGGAATCTTTCTGTTCCTCTCTCTAATGCCAAATCATAATTACGATGAGAAAATCGAATAAAAAAGAGGGTAAATACGTGATAAAGGCTGACGTTGGCGGAAAAAGATCGAAGGCTTGTTAGTGTTTTACTTTTTATATGGTTAGCTTAAAATTAATGCTGGGCGATTGTTAAGTTTATGTTATCTATTTTGTATAAGAGATTGACATTTCAAAACTAATTATAATGGCGTTAAGGTTTGGTTTTTTTTGTGAACTATTTGTTGAGAAAAGTACCACTAATTGGTCCGAAAACAAATAATACAATATATATAACGATGCAACAGCCATTTTAAAATTAAAAACAAAAAACTTCAGAAACTATATTCTGTTTCTTAATGCGAGAGAGCAATAAAATATAAATTTGCAATGACAGGACCCATTAAGCAGGGTGGACAATTTAGAGGTTGCATTGTAAATATCAGGTAAAACAGGTAAATTGCAATGATAGTTTTTAAAAATTCCGGATTTCAGACCTACACACCCCGAATCGGTCCATAATTAGAGTCGCCCTAATTAGCATACAATAAAAAGACCACTTTGGTAAATGAAATGAAAGCTACCTAGAGTAACAGCGGCGTTACTACAGGTAGTTTAAATATTAATATTTATAAAAAAAATCTACTATGTTCAATATAACAACTTATTTTTTAAATTTTAGTCATCATGTTTCGAGTAGTCGGATGAACTATCGTCGTTGGGGTCCAGAGAAATAACAGTGTTTTCTAGCATGTTATCAGCTTCCTACATTCTTTCTTCTATGTCAATCACATGTTCGACGCACTTACTCTATTCTTGACAATCTACTGTCTTTATTCCCTCTTGCAGGAGGTTTCCAACGGCTCTCATTTTAAAAGTGGTGTTATGCCTTGCTACAAACCCTTTTATTTGCGCCCACACCAATTCTATGGGGTTTAATTCACAGTGATATGGCGGAAGGCGAAGTATCGTCATATTTCGTTTTGAAGCCATTTCCTCGACAACAGATTTCGTACAAAGAGGTTCATTCAACTTTTTCAGCATATCTTTATGAGATGGCTTCTTAATTACAGTAAGCCAATGATGATGTCATTTGTTTTCCAAGAAGACGTTGGTATTTTTTCGGATTTTTTTGAGTGGTGGCTGGCATTATCCATGACTATAACAAACCCAGTGTGAATAAGATCTAGCATTTGTTGGAAGTATTTTTCAAAAACATCACCGTTCATGTCTTCATAATAGTCTCCAGTCCGTTTTGATTTAAATTTTAGTAAGCCGCCATCGACACGGTATAACCTTCATTTAACCAGTTTCCTGTTTTCCCTTTGAAACTGTCTAGCCATATAATTGACTCGGTGATCATGATTTCTTAGTTTTGGTCGTATTAATGTCACAGACGCATAAATTAAAGGTTTGCGATACGGCGCGAACATACTTATAAAAACTGAGTAACTTTTGCCCGTTGTATCACTACTCCACTGACGCACACAAATATCGATCGGCTAATGCACTTTCTTGCCATATCTCCGTGCCATTTCAATATTAAAATTGTTAGGATAAAATGAAATTTTGAATAATGTTAAAATATCTTTAAAAGCTCTTAGTTTGTTAAATATATTGATATTTATTTTCAATGAATACATTAAATTTCAGGGTTTCCTTGCTAACAATTAAATTATACTTAAGTAATTTACGTGGCAACATTGTAAACTACTGAATGTTATTTGTCCGCATTCTTTTGACAGCTATAAATAAATGTGTCGACCTACAAATGAGCTGTAGCTGTTTTTTTGTTTCATTGAGACTTGAGCCCCAAGCGCGCATAGCAATTCCTACACTCCGGCGCCTATGATTGTATTGGTTGGGCCAAAAATAGTGGATACTTATAACATGCATCAAAGGTCTAACCTGTACAAGAATCACTGATTAAGAAATGTAAAGGCATTTTACATCTTTTTAAGGTTTGTCAATCCCCGAACGAGTTTTACCGTATCACGGTCACGTCAGTGAGACTATAGGATCTTACGAAAGAGAAAATACCTCGATTGGACTTGGTGTTTACCGTTGGTTCGGTACAAGAATTACGAGGTGATTGTCAATAAACAAAACTAGTTATACAAATTGTATTATCTTTTACTACCTTAATCTACTTAAAACAAACGTAACTGTAAAAAATAATACAGAAGAATATGAGATTATATGCCAGCATCTTTTATGCTCCTGCTACAATCAACTCAACTTAATTATTATAATAACTAGACAAAGATAGAAAAAATATCTGTGTTGTTTTTGACTTTACCAATTACTATTAATAAAGTGGATTTTTAACGGACCAAAGCCAAGTGTGCGTGTCTGAGTAGGATGACTATGCACTGGGGCAATCAAACATACTCAAAGTGCCATCTCCTCAATTGCCGAAAATATGACTGATTCTTTTGGCGGTTAGATTTCCTTAATTAATTCTTTTTCTTTCACGCCGACACTTCTATTTATTTTAATTTAAAAATTGAACGCTTATTTCGTGAGGTTTTAAGATTTGGTGACCTAAATTTATAATAGTGGCATTTGATTTTCATTTAAAGAAGAAAGCAAAAGTACCTAAAGTTTGTATGTCGCAGATGGGCGATATAATTTCCAATTGCAATTATTATTAACTAGAAGGTTTAGAGACAATGATGTACCATGAATGATGAATGAAGCCCTCTCTAGGAATAAGAATATTTAAAACCTCTTGTTGGATCTTGTTCATGGGAGATCGCAGGATACGGTATGTTTGCTACCCCCGATCAACGTGCTACCCCGGGGTGTTTCAACACAAGCAACTCTAATACCGATCTAGTTGAACAAAGTATCAGATTATAAGTCGTTGATTGTTGAAGCTTCATCTCCCATGTCCAAATTTCAATTTGGAAGATTTTTTTTCATCAAAACGCGATGACATTTGACTTCCAGATCGTCGGCTTTCCTTATTAAGACAGAATCATTTGTAACAGGACTAATGATATGTTATTGTTCCATCACAATATTTTTAGGATTAAGCCCACATTTTATAAGATTGAAGTGGCAGTGATTTAGATGAAGTCTCAGAATATGATGTTCGTATTCCACTGCCAGTTTATCCAATTTGTTGAAGTTGACACAACTGTTGCATTATTTCATCGAAGACAATAAGTTCTTCCTCAAACTATAATTGATAAATATGCAAAAACCAAAACAAGGTAATTGGGATAAACTGGGATGATATTACTGTAATATATGAGATAATAAAATAATAGGTATATAACAAAGAATGTAATTCCCAATAGTTTTCGAAAAAGATCTAAAATGTTATAGATTCCTAATAACTGTTTAGTCATATTTATCAACCATCGTTAAAATCCAGTAGAAGTTACATTGGTGTTTAGAAATCTGTGACCTGGACATATAAGTTTCAGCAAATATTTCGATTTTGAATAAAAATTAGTCATATTATAATTACAGTAGATTTTAATTGATAATTTTAAATCCTTGTTCGGAAGACCTTTATAGTTTGTTTGGGGAGAGAATAACAAATGGGGATCAAGTGGTCATTTCATGGGAGTAAAGCCTGTCCAGAGATATAAGAAAGTTACACTTTACCTTTGAATGGGATTATCCAAGGGTGGCCATAAACAAACAATGAATAAATGAATAAATGCAGGTAAATTATGGTCCGTACTTTAAAATATCTTAAAGTAAACTGCAAATCTGGAAGACGTAATTTCATTATTAAAGTAATAGTTTGGTTATTTTAAACCGTATTTTACCTGATTCAAAATGAGGGGGTTAATCCCATAAAACAAATCATGTTCTAAAGACTGTATATATAGCCACTCTAGTTACTTTTAAGCTTAGTAATTATTTTTACTTCGTGTGTAATACAGCGCCGTTTGTTTAATCGTGTGTGAGTCATGGAAAATATGTGCGAGCCCAATAATGTATCTCACGAGATAACCCCGTCGAAAAGCAGAAAACACTTTTCTGTGGAAACTAAGGAAATTATAAACAATGTTTATTCAACTCCTATTGAACGTGCGGTCAGCAAAGCAAGCAGCGTTAGAAGAAACGGCCACATTAACAAAAATTCCAACATCAATTGTATGGAAAATTGTAAGTAATCCCATTTTAGCGAGGAAAAAAAGAACCGGAAGTGATCAAGATATAATACGGCGTAAAATTTACAAGTTATACGAGGAACAAAGCGTGCCTACATTAGATAATTTAATTAAGAGGCTTGAAAAAGATGAACCCGGCGTTAAATATGGCAGAACAACGTTATGGAAGTGTATCCAACACATGGGTTTTAGATTTAAAAAAATTAACAAAAGACAAGTTTTAATAGAATCCAGTAGAATTCGGGAATGGCGATCCGAATATCTACAAAAAATTAGGATTTACAGAGATCAGCAAAGGCCGATTATTTACTTGGGGGAAACCTGGTTTGACACATATGATACCCCGGAAAGGGGTTGGGTTGACTCAAGCGGCAAGTGTAAAAATAGCGCGCCATCAAAAAGAGGTAAACGAATTACGATTTTGCATGCTGGATCTAAACATCGATGGATTCCAAATGGACTTTCTTTGTCTACAAAAAACATTAAAGATTCTTTTCTGGATTACCATGAGGACACCACTGCTGATTTATTTAAAGATTGGTTTAAAAACAAGCTAATTCCAAATATACCTCCGAATAGCGTAATTGTAATGAACAGTGCAAGCTACCATAGTAGGCAGTTGACCAAGACTCCCTACTCAAATGACACAAAAGTAGCAATCCAAAGCTACATGTATGATTATGACATCTATTTTCAGGAAGATTACACCGAAAGGCAATTAATTGAGGTTTTACAAAGTTTAAAACTACAGAAGGAATACTTCTGTGATAATTATTCAAAAAATCTAGGGCATACAGTTTAAAGGCTTCCACTATACCATTATATGTTTAATCCCATCGAACAGGTTTGGCACCAAGTGAAATCTGCCATTCGTCATAACAATATTTGCCCTACTATGTATTAACTCCGGTGTACTTGCATGAGCTTATAGAAATTGAAGTTTTTAACATCCCTTCACAAAGTTGAGCAAATTCTGTTACACATGTTGAAAGAGTGGAAAAATTCTATATCCATATAAACAATATAGCACAAATAATAATTAGAACAGATGATGATAGCGATAGTGATATTGATATATTAAGTGAATAATTATTATAAGTACCGAATAATTTGGATATTTTTGTAATCATAAATATAATTTTTAATAATAGAATAACTTGTAATTTCACATATAACCATAAATAAAATATTATTTAATCTCTTACTTATTTTTATTACAAACCATGATTAAATTCTAAGCAAAATACGGACTTGCTCGGCCATGTTTCAATTTTATAGCTGGCTCGGGTCTTTCCTAATAGGGATCAGTTAGTCACTTTCTTATATCTCTGAACAGACTTTACCTGCCTGCACATAGTTAATATTAATTCTTAGAAGTATGATATAGTCTTAAGTACAAAAGTATAGATCCTTTTACGAAAAATGGTTTTGATTTGATGACTGCAATAAAAGTAAAGAGTCGATCTCATTCCTCCGGCAATAGATAAGCAAACTATAAAGGGACGGACTAAAGAATACAAGTAATGGTAATCGTATACTCGGTACTCTATAATAATAATTTATTGACTTAATCAAATGGAAAACCCCAAATAATATAAAGCCATTACGTACTTATATTTATTTATATGCATAATAATGTTATTGTACATCTAGTTCTGTTTCATCAAAATTCATTATTATCAGAAAAAATCATTATAATCAGGCCCCGATAACAAATACTGTAAATTTAAGGGTATTTACGACCACACTTAGCACCCATTTTATTGCAGAACCATTTGTCTTGTGGAAAGAACTTTACTAGTAATGTTTCTACTTAAGTTACCTGGAACCTTAAGCAAAGTAAGAACCTATATAGTATATTTTTTAGTATTGTTAAAAATGGAAAGTATTTCGGAATTCACTTAATGCATTAACTATCAACGAAGAATTAAATGTACTTTTACGTATTTAATGCATCTAAACACTAACATAATGCAAAAAGTGTCGATTGTACCGTGGAGGTTTGTTCAAAGATAGCCGGAATTGGAATGTCGACCATGCACCTACAGATTCACATCTGAGTGGCACCGTCATTTAATCAAAACTATCGTCAGGAAGGCATAGGAAGCCTTTAGATGAAGAGCCTTTAGAAGAAGTTTGTTTCTATAATGAGTGCTCTACACATTCAAAAGGCATGTATTATCCTCATAAAACTCGGGAAATTTCAATCTCCTCAGTCCTACCTCATCTCAAAAATACTGATAATACTTGGAACTGCATTATATTTATATTCATAAGCTTGTTTCCCAGAAGCAAGTGTGCCGCTCTACTAACATTCTAGCATTGCATTCCATGGTGGGGGACGCCTTTTTGGGCAAGTAAGTTGGTCGGTTTTCAAGTCACTTGACTTGCTTGGTTGCTTGTTTACGTTCTTGAGTAAACCATTGAATATTTGTGTATATGATTCAGTCAAGTTACTAATTTCTAGTTGCTTGTCCAAGTAAATTGAATGGCTATTCTACCTGTGTAAACTTAACTTAACTGTACAGCAACTTGGCAATGCGTCATTACTGTGCTAAAGGTAAAAGTTCATTTAAATTCCAATTATACCAGTAGTAGATACTATATCATTTTGATATAGACAATGCAATATCTGTGACAGTAGCAAAAACATCGAATTATGAAAAATAAAAAATTTATAACCTGCCAGGAACAAGTTTCCAGATCAAATTGGGCAGGTACATAATTGGCTTAAATTATTCACGCGAATTTAGTGCTATTGAACTACCTAGTCCCATTATTAAAATAGACGTAAGAAAAATATTCCATAACTCTCCTCTAAAATCTTGTCACTGTAACTAATAAGCTATTTACCAAGTAAATTTTCAAATTATCATCGCTTAACATAAACTCACCAAATGAATCGGAAATAACAAGTTAATCGCATTATTCATAATTGGGTTAATTCGATTTGTTCTTTGATTGGGCAAATCAATCTCTAAGACTTAGTTATAACTAATTATTAACCTTAAATCAAAAAATACCATTTTACCCATATTAAAAAATACATACCGGGTGATGAATGGCTTAGTTGAACTTAGAAAATCCCAAGTAAATTTTGAGGTGGCTAAATATTGGCTCCCCTGTACATGTTAGAGAAAAATTGTATTAACATTTTTTGAAGAGGCCGATATGATAAACCCATGTGCCAAGTTTAAATAAATTTTAATAGGCCTATCCTAACTTACTCAATTAAATGTAATGGAAAAATTACGAAATTTTCATAGTTTAGGTAATACAACAAAAACCAGCAAACTATTATTTTACATTGACAAAACGAAAAGTAGCGTCAGCGACAATATTTTCTTTGAAGGCGCTTTAATTATAGCTAAATATGAGCTATTACATTAAGGAAAAAGCAACTATGATTAAGTGGTATTATACATGAGACAGTTTAAGAGCAGTATCTGAAATGCTTTCAGTTCACTTCTCTGATAAGCCTATCCCTTCCATTTCATTAATTTAACTTATCATTAGTAAATTTGAGTCCAAAGGCACTGCAATAAATAACTGTAAATGCTCGACTCAGAATGTCAATAGAGATGAAGAAAGGGATAATAGAGATCTCTTGATATTTTACTGGACGTGGAGGAAAATAAAATGATTAGCACGAGGATTCTTGGACAAACCGTAGGGAAACATCAAACAAACGCACTTTAAAAAAACGCAAATATTTTCCTTACAAGTATGAAAAAAAATCAAGTGCTACGGTAAGGTGATGAAGAACGGAGAATGGTATGTTTTGAGGTAATGGAAAGAGCAAATAATAATAGGGATTTTTTGAGAAATATTTGTTTTACCGATTAATGTACATTCACCTTCAACAACGAACCAAATGTTCAAAAATGCCGCTACTGGAGCCAAAAAATTGAACATCCTCTTGTTTATACTCGGACGCAATATCCACAAAAAATAAATGTCGAATTGAACTTGCACTAGAAGAGGTTGCACGCGAAAATCAGGAGGTCTAGTATGAAATGGATCCTGGATAAATCCTGCTAATCATTCTCTCATAGTTAGGGAAATATTTTTAATGGAAATATTATTGGCCCACGGCATCTAATCCTTTGGCCATCCAGGTCTCCTGACCTTTCGCCAAGCGACTTCTTTCTGTGGGGTCACTTAAAAAATTTGATTTAACAAGGCGTAAAGTTCGAAAATCTAGACCAGCTAAAAAAACTGTATTTCGTTAGAATGTGACAGAATCTCTCAATATAAACTCAGTAATGTTAGAAATGAAATTTATGATCGGTTAGGATATTGTTTAGCTGTTAATGAAGGATTGTTTGAACATTTAATTAATTAATGTTTTTGTGAAAATCTGTAGTCTTAGGCATATTATGTTAAATGAAAGGCTTAGTAAGAAAAACATAATTGTGTCTTTTATTTTGGGTGTGTGATTGCCGGATTGGTGAAACGAAAATGCGTTTTTAAGGTGAAATAATCTTTATTCGTTATGTCCGACTTTACGTCAATTTTTTACAAGAGCGCCATCAAAATTATTTGCTGGGGTTTGCCGTAATATCGACCTAAACTATGAAAATTTCGTAATTTTGCCATTACATTTAATTGAATAAGTTAGGAATGGCCTATTAAAATTTATCAACTTGGCACAAGGGTTTATTATACCGATCTCTTCAAAAAATTATAAATCAGTTTTCCTCTACAATGTACAGGGGAGGCCATATTTAGCCCCATCAAAATTTACATGGGATTTCCTATGTTCAAGTAAGTGAAGTAAGCCATACATCCCCTGAATATCACATTAAACACTAAATAGTACCTATTGCAAATTCTTGTGGTAATATCCGTGCGAAGCGCTGGTCCTATTTGCTACCATTTCATTTAGAATTCGTAACTCAAAATATTCGCAAAATTAAAAAAAAATATCTGGAATCCTGTTCAATTAGCTTTTTTTGCATGCTTGTCCTTTAAAAACTTAATAATATAGCCAATCAAAATTAAATTTTTAAATCCGCTTAACACGTTAAAGAGTAGAGGTTTCAGCGCCACGAGAAGCATTTTCGCATCTCATCGCGTTTCTATTCTTTGGGCTCCGTGATGCGGCGGTGCTTCTCGATATCGGTTTACTTGTATAGGATATGTTTTCTTTGTGGCCCAGTAAACCTATTTTTGTATTTAGCCTGTATGTTAGGGCTACTAGGTAATATAGAAAAATAAAACAATATATTAGTAGAATTTTTTTTAATAACACATTGAAACGCAAACAAATATTTTGGTAGCAAATAAACGAGTATAAAAACAACCCTACTAATTGAGTAAGCTGAACATAAATTTGTAATAAAACCAATAATAATTAGGATTCAAGAAGTAGTCCATTTTAATATATATTTCTCCTTCTAGGGTGAAATAAGGGTTAAAGAGTATACATAATTTAAATTTGACATTAGGTTGTACTAGTTTCGACTTTAGACAAAGTCATCTTCAGCAACCTTTTTATTTGAACAATCTAAAATAAATTGATTGAGAAATTATGCTATGAATATTGACAATTTGATGACCCCCAATTTTACTCAATGGCGTAACTGGTTTTTAAACTAATTTTAATTTCCCTTCCCCCCCCCTCCATCCTTTTTTTTTCTCATTAAAATTCTGACCCACCAAAATATAAATCATGTCCCCTCACTGAGTTGTTTCATGAAACGATGATTTTATTAAACTTTCTTAATTTAACATGTTATTGACATCTATATAGCATAACATAACTATAAATTATCCCATTAAGAATATTGGCCTCTATTACTTATTCACATTTAATTTCCTTGGTTGCTTAAAGTTGCATCACGTTCATAATTATCTGCTGTCGAATCCATTGGATGATGGCTGAAGATGACTTTGTCTAAAGTCGAAACTAGTACAACCTAATGTCAAATTTAAATTATGTATGCTCTTTAACCCTTATATCACCCTAAAAGAACAAATATATTTTCTTTTGGTGGTATAGACAGACCTTGTTTTCTTTCAATAATAACTAATTTTTATGGGATAAATAAATAAATATAAATATAAATATAAATAAATATTGCAGAAACACGTAATACAGAAGAATTTATCACACTGAATACATTTGAAACGGGAACAAGTTGTTTTAGACTGAGCAAACTTTCGATCATGCTCAGCTGCGTTTTTTGCATAACATGTAGCACATCTTGTCCTAGCCGAACTATGTACCTTTTCTAAATGGTGGGCTTCATTACGTGGACCCTGCTGCTCGTTGTTTGTGATTTCGGATAAATCGATCAAATTACATACCAATTCTTCCTTGAAAGTCGTTATTGACATTTTGTTATTGGTGCTTTTTGGTACACTATGTATGCGTTGACTATAGCGGATCCTATCCTAGTTCAACCGCTATTTTACGGTACCACTTTACTGATTTGCGCAGTGCCGTCGAATATGATTTTATTTGGTCGGATATATCTATAAACCTTTTGCTTTTGTTGTAGTCGACAACCGAAGCTGGCTTCTGAACTTGACCACCCCTCTGATGAACATCCATCATTTCCGCAGTGTGTGTGGTACTAAGTATAAGCATAAGTACGTCACGTTTATCCTTCCACTTAGTTACTACCACACCTGTGTTGCTCTCCATCCCAATTATTTCCCCCTTTTTTAATTTTGCAGCTACAACTTCTTTTGGATTGAATTTTCTGTTTCACCTCAAAGTACCAACGAAATTAGTGTTTTTATCTAGCAAACTGTGCGCCAGTGTGACACTTGTATAAAAATTGTCCGTATATATGGTACGTCCAACACCTAATAAATTATTGGCTAAACGGAACACAACACTATCCGGCACTGATTGGTTTTTAATTTTATCGCTTCCACAGTATATTTAAAGGTCATATGTATAACCTTGTCCCAAACAAAGTTTGTACACTTTCACTCATTGCATTCACAATTTATGTTTTTTATTTTTGATACATTGTCTAAATGATAATCGGCCTCTGAACGGAACTAATGTTTCATCGATACATACTTCTTCTCCTGGTACTATAACTTTTTGAAAATTGTTTGCTAGTATTTCCAGAAGCGGTGCCAGTGCCAGTAATATTTCGAAACGACTACGTGACATAAGATACTTCATTTTATTTCCATATAGGAGATTTTTTGCCTAATATAAACACAACTTTGGTAACTTCATCAACTCCATCCATACAAGTATAGCCAAGAAAGTCTTTATTTCATCACTGTTAGTATCTACCCAAATGCGAAGTCTTGCTTTGGTAGCAAACCACCTTTATTCAACTCGATAATGTCATTATTCACAAAAATAGTTCAAAAAAATCAAGACGTTTTTTATCAAACATAACATAATACTTTTTCTTTATACCAGAGTTTGGAAACCCCAAAGGAAATATTTTCCAAGCTTAGTCTATCTACTTTTCTCCATGTCAACGACAAATTATCATTACTAACAGTATTAGCTTCTTCTGAAGAACATTCAACATCCGGTAGCCGATACTGGGAAACAACTCTGTCAATGCAGTCATCTAATATTCTAGCGCTTATATTCGCACGTTATGTTGAAGGAGCATCTTGTATAAAAGGCATTATTTTAGGCTTTTTCTTTTCCGGCACATGCACACTCTCATTTGAAAAGAATTACTTATTTCTTCATCACTAACTACGAAGTCTTTATCCCGGATACTATCATCACTGTCTTCGTCTGACAAAAAGTCTTCTATTAGACGTTGCACATTTGCCTGATCTTGCTCATAGGCCATGCTCACGAATAAAAACGCTCATTTACTACTGCACTTGCCGACTTTTAAATTATAACTAACACCTATTGCAATCACAGCCGTATAAAAGTGCGTAAACGAACAGAAATATGCCTGTATAATGAGAAGCACGTATGCATCACATGGCCCACATATTATTAATAATTGTTTCTTATAGGCCGTGAGATTCATACGTGCTTCTCAATTTAAAGTTAAAAAAAAAATAAGAAAAAAAAATCAATTTTGCTTCCAAATTAAAGAAAAAAAATTCAATAAACATAAAAATATAGTTTAAACTGATTTAACATCTTGGCCCACTAAACCTATTTTTCGATCCACCATTGTGGCGTTTAACGTGTTAAACCTAATTGTCGTTGAGTTTATTAACATCTCCTTTTTAAACTTATAATCATGATATTAAAAAAAACATCGAAATACACTCATGTACATACAACAGAGTGTTGAAATGTCCATCAAAGCGCTCGCGTTGGAAAACTAATTATTTTTTCGTCAATTTCAATTAATGCCAGCAAAACACAATCTAGCTGCTCACTTCAAAGAGAATCCAATATAGAAATCAAATTATTTTAGCACTTCCACTCTCTGCTGATCTGTTTTATCTCTTCATTTATCATTTTTGTAATCGCTGCTTTGCAGTGTGGTCGCAATGTAATTACGTTATTTTACAGTTTTCAATCAAAGGATATTAAATTATAAAATATGTGTAAACTCTGATAATATCATTTACTTTGGTATATGTGATTATGAGAAACGAAAAGTACTTGTTTTTGCTTGCGGTTTTAGTGCTTATTTTAATTATAATAGTTAATAGGCCAACAAGAGCGCCTCGGTAAATAGTTGCTAAACCGTTGAACTTATGAGAACATTCTCTTAATAATAAATAAATAAATAAAAACTACTTTTATTAGCATTAAAGAATGAAAATTACATTTTCTAAGAATTCTGCTTCAATGTGGCGAAGTATAGCTTCAAGCTATTCTTACCACTTAACCAATAGAAGCAAAAAAAAAACAAGATAGAAGAGGCTAATAAATTACAACAAAGGAGTGAATAAAGAGTGAAAAGCAAAATAATAAAATGAAGGCAGCAAAAAAAGAAAAACACCTATACACTATTCATTAACCAAATATATATGATCTTACTAGATAGGTACACTGTATTACTAGGTACATACAATATATTTTTTTTTCTTTGCTATATTCTAACATTTTTACATTAAGAGTAGATATCTTTTATATTCCTTTTTAAATTTTATATAAGATGTTTGTTTTTTTAAATCATGTGGTACCGAATTGTACAACATAATTGCATTATAAACAGATTCGTAGATTACTGCGCATACTGTTGTGATGACGCACTATAAATTTTGCTTTGAGAGGGGATGGGTGGTTACTCGTAACAAGCTGATGGGTAAAATTTACCAAATGGTGCTCTCGGCGCTTCTCCATTTTTAACCAAGTCAATTCTTTTATTTTGGGAGACACGTGATCATATTTTCGAAGACCACAAACAAATCTGTGACAACTATTTTGGATTCTTTGAATACGAATCCTGGACTCAAGATCCAGACACGGGCCATAGATAAAGTCACAGTAGTTAAAATGTGATAACACTAGGCTCTCACATAAATTACGTTTTAAAGTTTTGTTTAATAAGTGTTTATTAGAATACAAAAGTTTAAGGTTAATGAATGCCCTTTGACTTAATTTTTTAACATATTCACGAAATCTTAGGCCCGTGTCCAAAATGACTCCAAGATTTCCAGTAAAAATATTGCATAAAAATAAATATTGTCCATATAAAATACAAGAACTTTATGGAGATGATTATGCCAGGCGCCTTGAATTTTGTGAGCGGTTACAAGGCATTTGCTTTAGTGATTCCAATTTTGTCAAAAACATTGATTTATTTGGTGAATCCACTTTCGATGGAGAATAAAAGGGTAAATACTCAGAACTACCGTTATTGGTCGGACATAAATCGACATTATTATAAAAAATAGAAAGATGGAATTTGCGGCTTACTGTTCTATTATTTAATGAAACTTTCATTGCCCCAAACAAAATTTTCATAGCTCTCTCAGTTTCTGACATACAGGGCGATTTTGAAAATTTGTCATTTTTGAAGCTCCCCTTTATCTCGATTATTTAATAACTTATTAATAAGATAAATATGGGTTATTATATGGTTTTTATGCACAATTCAGTGGCGTAGTTAGATCTTTTCCAAAAGTTTTGTTTTTAAGTTATAACCCAAGCTTGTGTTTTTTTAAATGAGACACTCTATATATTATTTCTTTGTCTTATCCTTCCTTTTAAGGGCTTTTCAACAGTAATATACCGATAGAGGAGGCGTCTTATCGGTAATACCGATGTTTTTAACAAGAAATCGATTTTCTGACAAATTTTTACGAAATATGTAATTTTTACTTATAATCTGATATGATCCCGAGAGCTTTAGCTCGAGGGTCTTATCTTTGATTATAAGTAAAAATTACATTGAGTGAAAATTTTCTTGGAAAATCGAGTTTCGAGTGAAAAACGAAGGTATGAAGATAAGAAACCGCCTCTAGAGGTGTATTTTATTGGATAATTTACTGAACATAAAAATGAAGGCCGTCTGATAAAGGTAAATATACAAGTTAGAGGTGTTACTAATTTTTTATTTAAGTAAAAAAGCTACAAGCGTCTTTTCGAAAGCGTCTTTTCGAGCTAGCGGTAGTCTTATCGGGTAAGACGACCGTTACCAAGGTGGTTGCTATGAAAATGAGCGTTTTGATTGGTTCAATAAAAGTGAGGTGAATTATCAAAAATATATAATAGTTCATATTTATTTCTTTTAAAAAGGGATAATTTTAACATTTTTTATAAAATTTATAATTTTTGGTATACAACAACAAAACAAACAAATTATTTTATTATTAAATTACAAAAATTGCTCGAATTGGGTTCCGTTGTGTTCTATAAACTTTCGACGTACCGTTTCGATTCTTCGCAATGCATTTAATTAAATAATTGGCCTTCCCTGCAAAAGCGTAAAAGTTTGATGGGTAGCTTCTCAAAGTTGATCAATATTGTGGTATTGTCTCTTATATAACTGATTCTCTATATACCCCCATAGAAAAAAATACAACACAGAAAGATCAGGTGATCTTGAAGGCCACCTAACAGGTCCATTGGTACCAATGCATTTATCGGGAAATGTGGTTTCTAAATATTCTCTCACTCTCCACTCACTATACAGCGTGTAACAGAAGTATGGAACGCTTTAAATATCTTTAATACCGTTTGTCCGATTTAGCTAAAATTCTGTACCCGTATATAAGAGGTTATCGCGGAGCTGCTAGTGACATTTGCAATGTTGCCAAATTTACAGTTTTTTAGCAATTTAAAATAATTTTTTTAGCAATTTTAAATAATTTTTGGCCTCGATTACAACACATCGCACATGTCGGTAGATCGCGTATTAAAGTGTGAGAAGTTCCACCCATACAAAATTCACCTGGTTCAAGAACTCTCTGAGGATGACTTTAACAGGCGTTTAGAATTCAGTGAGCAAATGAGGGATTTGTGTAATGCTAATCCAAATTTTATTAATAAAATAATGTTTTGAATGAAATGTTAACCGGCATAATATTCGTTATTTGTCCAAAGAAAATCCTCATTAGATTCGAGAACAGCACACCCAATTTCCGCAAAAAATTAATGTTTGGGCAGGCATTATAGGTCAAAGGATAATTGGTCCATTGTTTATGGATTGTATTTTAAATGGCGATAGATATTTGCAGCTCTTAAGAAATGAAATTGTTCCTGCTCTTGCGATCCTATTTCCAAATCCTCGTAAGTTAGTTTCATTAAAGTAAATTAAAACTGATTATCAATAAACGAAATTTTAGACAACGTTGCGGGATTAAATAACGAAGTATGGTTGTAACAAGACGGTGCGCCACCACATTACGCCAGACAAGTACGGGAGTATCGAAATAAAGTATTTTTTGAAAGATGGATAGGGAGACGGGGTACAATTGAGTGGCCAGCTCGGTCACCAGATCTGACTCCACTCGATTATTTCTTGTGGGGACATTTAAAAAATGTGGTCTACAAGACAAAGCCACATGATATAGAAGACCTGAAACAAAGAATTGAAGTTGAGTGCCGACGAATCGAAGAAACAGATATTCTTTCTAATGTTTTAAATACTTTTCCGCAATATTTAGCATATTGTCAAGAAGTAAATGGAAGGCACTATGAGCATCTAATTTAATTTCTTTGTAAGTTTAAACAATAATTACCCTACAATAATGTTTCAATAAATTCTCAATTTTCGAGCTCGAATATCAAAAAAATGGCTAGATTTAGACATTAACTAACTTATATAAAAGTTACTTAGAATTTGTTGCGGAATCGTTTTTTTTTTAATAATATACCTATAGGGTGTTCTATTAAAAAAAAAAATTATTTTAAATTGCTAAAAAACTGTAATTTTGGTAACATTGCAAATATCACTAGCAGCTGTTGCGAAACATATGTCGAGTCAAAATAAAAATCTGTGGAAAGTGTAAAATTATATTTTTTATTTTACCATCTATTTAAATTAACAATGGATTTCCACCAAGTAAAAGCCGAATCAATTCAATTGTTTAAAGAAGCTTCAGTAAGTTTCCTGGCTACCTGGTATTTTAAATTCTTACTCAAAATCGCAATTTGTTCTCAAAATTTGTGGTTTTTTGATCAGTGTTCGCGCAAAAATGTGTTCCCGAACTATATGAAACTTAAATTTTACACCTAAGTATATACTTGTTAAAATACCATTTAATAGTACTCTTTTGAAGAAGCAACTGTGTTGCGAAACATATGTCGAGTCAAAATAAAAATCTGTGGAAAGTGTAAAATTATATTTTTTATTTTACCATCTATTTAAATTAAAAAGCTAATAATAGATAGCAATAATGATTAAAACTTTTTTATTTTTATTATGAATATTAATGGTACCTAACAAATTATTTTAGAACTTACCTACTAAAATACAGCTCGAAGCGTCTTCCTTACCTTGGATAAAACAAACATACACATCGTCTTCTTCATAAATTTATTATTTTGTGCCATGCTGAACAATTTTTTACAGAAATAAAAAATTCATTTACAAAATCAAAAAAATACCAGTATTATTTAACAACAATTCGTAATGTCGCATCTACAGAATTTCGTTTTCTGTCAGGGCCATCCGTGATTGGCCATGGCATCGTCTTATACGCCTATGCGAAAAATGATTAATTTTACAGAAAATGTTAAAATTATCCCTTTTTGAAAGAAATAAATATGGACTATTATATATTTTTGAAAAGCTTTTAAAAAGGTGGATAAGACCAATAAATAATATATAGGATGTCCCTCATTTTAAAAAACGCAAGCCTGGGTTGGGTCATAACTCAAAAAAACTTAAAAAAAAAAAACTAACTACGCTATTGAATTCTACATAGAAAAGCTGTATAATAGCCCATTCTTCCCTTATTTAAAGTTAAGTTATCAAATAATCGAGATACAAGCTATGAAAATTTCGTTTGCGGCAATTAAAGTTTCATAAAATAATAGAACAGTAAGTTCTATCTCTTGTAATAAGGGAGCTGGTATGTGAAAACACACGACAACTTAAACTAAACTAAAAGTAAAGTATTTAAGACAAAACCAGTGGATCTAGGGTTCTTAAAAATCCGTATTACTCATGAAATACTGTTAATTTGACCAGAAATTATTTCTAGTGGAGGTACATAGGTTACTGCCAATAATTAACAAATGGTAAACATTTTGAACATTTGCTAAAATAAATCTAATCATTTTTTATGAGTAACAATTATTTAACCGTGTACAATACAAAAATTAAAATGGAATTTTATTATTCAGTACATTGATTTTGGATAAGTATAGGACATGTTATACATAAAAATTGTTTAGAAAGGAATGAGAAACTGATTAGAAAAAAGGAAATAAAGATAAGGTATCCATTTTCAAAATGTTAATGGCAGCCTACTTTCTTTGGAACTATCCTATACAGTAAAAACTATTCTGAAAAATACACAGCAAAAAAATAAAATCAACCAGTTCGAGCGATTTTCCAAAAAATTAGACGTTTTAAAATGTTGAAATTATTCCTTACTTTACGTTACGTCATCCCTGTCTACGCAAAAATATTGGCAAATAAGAATTTGTTTCATTCTCTTTACTATTTATTTATTTTCATCTATACAGATTTCATACTAGATACATTAACTGATATCCATTATTAACCACCCAGCGATTGCTCCATCTCAAATAGCATTAAAATTAAACCGAATCGCATTTATTTCCTTGATCGCTAAAACCAAAATAAGCTGCTTACACAGAATCTAGGATCGCTAGTTCTTCGAAGATTTAACCTATCCTATAAGGATTTTCTACTTTATTATTTATATCGGATTTTATCTATATTGCCTGCAACATTTTTCAACTATAAATTCACAATGACTCAAAGCAATTGATCTTTTAAGAACTTCGGTAAGTAAAATACACCTACAAATAAAATGCGGAATAGCAAAATTGTTGCTATAAATAAGCTATATGCATCTAAATTCGACAGTGGGGTGTTTTAAATAACATTTTCTTTTACTTCTATAATCGGTCCCCTAAAAGGTATTAATCAGTAATTTGCATTGTTAGAATTTAAGATCAAAAAGAAAGCGCCCTCAGAGAAAGCCCTGCGGTATATCTTAAATTGAAGCGTGCATCGAAACATCGGAACAATGAATTTCAGCCGCTTTTTAAAAACTATAAAAAGAGACCTGGTCAAGACGATTTTAATATTTTGAATTTTTTGTATCGAAATATGCGTTAATACAAACAATTATGGCGTGCCATATTAAAATAAAATTATACATACATACATGTGATTCTTAAACTTAAGATTGATGTCCACAAATAGTTCCAAAAATTTACTGACATTGGGCATAGAAACCACTAAAATTTAAAATGTTGAACTTTGTAATATTAAATGACAAGAAGTTTGCATTACACCATCCTTTTATTTTGCACAGATCAATTCTTATATTTGTAGAAAGTCTATTAACATCCGTATCATGCCAAATAATGGTCGTATCATCGGCAAAAATGCTAAAGTTTTCCACAATATCAAGACGGGGCATATCCTTATAATAATCTTGGAAAAGGAGTGGGCCAAGAACGGACCCCTGCGGATCACCTACATCCAGAATCACTTTCTCATAGCTACTGTTGTTGAATACAACTGAACGCGACTCGTCAAATACGAACGAAACCACTTCAAGGCTGTACCCCTAAGCCCATACGCCTCCAACTTTCACAGCAGTATTCTGTGATTCACGCAGTCAAAGGCCTTCGATAAGTTATAGAACACAGCTACAGCAGACTTACTAGATATATTTTTTAACAAAGGACACAAAGTCTCGGCCTCAAATAAGTAAATTTTTGTCTTTATTGTTACATGTTTCGCCTTAAACAGGCATCATCAGACCTAAAGGAGTAAAATCAGTTACAAATTGCACGAAAATAACAAAAAACGAAAAGAACCTACCTTACAAACAGTCAATAAATTACATATAAAATAAACATAAAATAATATAAAAATATAAGCACATCACGGTAACATATTATTTAGACTTACATTAAAACAGAGGACGAAACAAGTTGGTTGCCTATTTAATCAAATTAAGAACCCAAGGTCAGATCTGCATTAAAAACGAAAGCAGTAAATAAATAAAACTGTGAACAAACTAATCTCTTTTAAGGTTATTAAAAACCAATTGGGGCTTGAAATTAAAAACATCATTTACGCAGGTAAGTACTGGGCTCTTTTTTGCCTTGGTGATCTCCATTTTTTCGAGTAAATCAAGTTTTTTACTTTTCTTACATTGATGTAACAGTGTGACGTTTTCAGGTGCAGAAAAAGTGTGTCCCGACGTTAGCAAATGGGTGGCAAAAGCTGATTTGGTCTCGGTTATGTCCGAATTTCTATATTTATTTACGAGGCTCAGATGTTCACGCACTCTGGTAGATATCCCTGGAGACTTACTAGAGTTTAAGGAGAGATACAGTCGCTCGAGGAACCCGAAGATGGCATCGCTTGTACCCTTCGCAGCCTGAAATCCAAACTGTTGTGTGCTCATAAGGTCGTGTTTAATCAGAAAGGAAACCACTCTAGTTTTAACAAGTTTATCCACAATCTTGAACAAGGTGGGAAGCAGTGTACTTGGTCGAAAGTTTGAGGGGCCGTCCTGGTTGCTTCCGTGAAAAAATGGAACAACCACAGACTCTATTAGGCATAGGTAAAGGAAAAGGGTGTATCCGAGTTGCTAGACGGTGGAGAGTAGGTAACAAAATTATGAATTTGGAATCGTCGAGTTGCTAGACGAAGATGTACGAATTGCTAGAAAAACATTGTCGAGTTCCTAGACGGCAAAAATTACATACACTTGGAACATTATATTGCTTAACTCAACTAAATAATGCTGTAACTAATAATTATAGAATTTATTGGTTAAACAGGCGCTAACACGGCATCTAATCCACCTTTTTGGTTCCAATTCGCCTTTTTCAAGTCTCTTTATAGACTTTATTGGTTAAACAGGCGCTAACACGGCATCTAATCCACCTTTTTGGTTCCAATTCGCCTTTTTCAAGTTCACCGGCCAATTATTTACCAGCCCTTTTTGAGTCGATCTACTCATAATAATAGCATAAATATAATTTTCCAGGCTCTAATGATTTTTATTACCTCTCTGTAATGAAGGTCGCGTCTAGGAACTCGGCTCAATTTATTTTACCTGCATACGTCTAGCAACTCGGCTACACCGAAGAAAAAATACCTGTTTGGAAAGAATAATTTATTGCCTTTACTGGTTGTGTCAGGAAAATCCTCAAGGACAGATACTATTCCTGTACGCCAGATACATTTTAAACTTACATAACATATTCATATTCCTATATAAAAAATAAATTTTACGTTTTGATCAATCCAGTTCAGCTCCCTAGCTAGATTTAATTCATTAAAGTGGATTCCATAAATTTTAATCTCGCCCCATGGATTCATAAATTTAAAACGAGCATCATCGGTACGTACATATTATGTGATTTTTATGTTAAAATATTTCGTTGAATTTTGCTCAATTTATTCCATGATATAACGCAGTTCATGAGGTGATTAAATAAAATTGTTCTGCTTGCATTAGTTGATGTATTGCACAACTTGGCGATATTTAAAAAAATTAGATTTTACGTCTTTGCTATTCTGCAGCGCAATAAGCCCTTTGCCATTACTTCTGGAGTTCAAGAAGTTTAGTCAGACTTTCCTTATTCGGCCAAACCAAACATTTTAGTTGTGTGTCACTATGTGTGTATTTGGGGTTTAATAAGAATCAATTAGGGTTCGATTCACCAGTACAGTTTTACATATTAACTTAAAAACTCCTGAATACTTAGTTTTGTTGTTTACACTTCTTTTAAGTATTATTTTTAGTTATCTGTATAGACCGCCGCACGAGGCTAGCACTACGACGTATGAAGGGAGAGGGGAAATAAAAACCATAAATATGGAGCTTTAAGCCATATGTATTGTACATGCATACAACTTTTCTAAATATGATTATTTTTATTATGTATTTACGTTTTATTAAAAGAAAATGCAGAATTATATGAAAATAAAATACACTGAACGCAATAGCTCGCTTGAGACGTCTCTAAATTCATAAACATGAAAAGAACTACAACGCGTAACGCATGTATATATTCATCTTAAAAAACGCAATTACAATGCTACGCTAACGACGAACAATCAGCATACCCCTGACATCTCTCAGGTGTAGAGCACACCAAATACTTTTTGGTTATGTGAAACCTGAATCAATTAATTTACTTTTTCTGGTCCACTGCCTTAAACTCTTCCCGTTGACCTGTTGCCAGAATTACATAATTAGAATAAATTATAATTTATTAAAATATTCCACAACAGAAATCATAATTATTTCTTTACATTACCTAAATAATAGGACTTCATAATAATTTAAATACCTATATTTTAATACTCTTACATACACACATAAAAATAATGTCTTAACGTAAAGCCGTTGGTTTCTGTCAAGAGCATATTGACTTTCATATGTGACGAAGATCTCAAAGTGACAAAAAAATGTTTTCGTATTTGTGCATTTAGAATGAAAGAAAATCTCGTATCAAAATAGTTCTTAATTTAGTCTGTGTGTAAATAGGTTTTATATTAAGTAATAAATATCTCAAACTGAGAGATACCTACTCTTTTTCCATTTAAGAGAGACTATTTTTGTGAACTTAAATCTGAAAACCAAACTATTTTTTCTTTGTATAACAGCAAGGGTATTTCACTGCGTGTACATTAAATCTTCCAATGAGATCTTCCAATGGGATCCAATATGGAAACTTCGATTTCCTGATTTTAAACAATTTTATTCATTAATAAATGTACATATTGTACGGGGTGTTTCCGTGATTTACGCCCTCCTTATAGTTGCGATTCTTGCAAAGGAAAACTGCTTAAAATACAAAATTGTAGTTTCTCCTAAAACACTAACATCATACTTTTTAGATTTTTCGAAAACATCTTGGGCTTTTCAGGAAAACTTGTAATTTTAAGTATTTATTCTATGCAAATATAAAAACTGTGTGATTGGCGTACAACATCAAAATACTCAGTATGTATGTACATTCATGTTTAAGGAATTAATAATTGTTCAAAATAAGAAATATAAGTTTTCAATAAATAACAATTACGATTTTTTTTAAACTTTATGATTATTTCAGTATTTGTTTGTTATTCATCAAAATATTAAAATTAAATAGGGCGAAATTAAAAATACAACTATATTTAAACAAAGTCTATTTAGTGGCAACATAGAAACAATATAATTATGGCTAAATATACTACAAATTATTAATTTCTCCAGGAATAAATTTACCAAATTCAAAATAAGTTTATGACACCTGTTTTAACCTATATTCCTTTACTTTTTTCTCAACTTTTTCGTTCAAAAATTAAAAGCGCTTATGTTTACAGTGCGCAGTGCGCCTCTTTTAACATATAGGCCATAGGGTTTTACCAGGTGAATTTTTAACCCCATGTTAGTCAGATTTTTCTAAACCTAGCCCATTTGGCAGATTTCGCTAATAAAATTAATGTATATTATAATAAAACAAATAATCCTGAAATTAAAAAAAAAACAAACATGAAAATTGAGATCTGAAGAATAGGTTAGCATAATTTACAATCCCTGTTAATAAATTCCAGGGAATACCCATAAAAATCCCTTTTAAGTTTGTAAAAATTACACATGTGCGACGCAGTTTTATTCCTTATCATTACAAGATTGCATCATTTTCAACCAAATTATAAAATCCTTAGCAGAGCCTGAAAACATGAAGAACAGAGCACTAATTATTCCGCAATTGTGATCGCTCCGTCTCGTTCGCTTACACGTACATGAGTATCGAAAACAACAACGCGTGTCGTATGCTAGTGCCGCTGTTGTCACGTATACATTATAGTTTTAGACTCAGACGAACAGTTTTAGAGTTAGAACTCGGCGATTTTAAAATAACGTAAATTGGCAATAAACTAACAACTACTTTTTCAAATCAAGTTCATAGAGTTTTTAATAAGAATATCGTTGCGATTTCAGCGTGAGACAATATTTTTCTTGATGCTCGAACTATCTAAGCTAGAGAAATCTGAAATCTTATATTATAACTTTTGAATGTTAATTCTTAAATATTATGTTTTCAAAGGGATAATAGCGGTATTTCCGATTAGGGAAATATCCTTAAATTGAACACATCGAAATATTTTTTTTCTCATTTTAAATCTTATTAAAGGAGCGCTTTCAGCGCCACCTGACATTTTTGATACCTGCTTATGCGTGTTCTATTCCAGCGTTTGGTCTTCTCTAAGAGCGAGGTCTTATTGGGTGGATAGCTCGATTGCCAGGAGATGTCGTCAAGTGCAACATCTCGCATATGTATCTTTAAAGTAAAGAAGTTCTCTTTATTTAACATCTGAAGTGGTCTAAGTAAATAAATATTTCTGAGAGCAATTATTTTTTTGAAACAAGACTTTATTTTTATATGTGTAGTCTAATAATAATTATAGATATACCTAGTATACTATAAGTAAATATTTAGATGTTCTTTATTGAAATGTCGGCTAGTCAAATCGGTAATATTGCAATTTTTTTTATTCGCATTCTTTTTATCGTCCTTTGGACACGGTAATGCAATATAATCGAAGTTTCATTATTTGCTTTAATCTGAACACTGCGAGAAATTCAAACGTCGAAATTTTAAAAACGGTAGATTGGAGCGACAAGCAAGTATACCTCTTTTACTTAAAATAACACTAAAAACGCAATATTCTTATTCAATACTTGAATAAACCAAGACGCAAAAAAGCTGTAGCTTTTTAAACATAAGCAAATAATCACAGACAGCGCTCTCTACAATCTGCATGAAAGTTTTTAAGAAAGAGTCCTAGAAAACCCCCAAATACCTACCAAATTTTCTGCAAAAACGTGTAAGCTATTTTAAAAATTCGAAAGAAATTCTAAATTTTGACATCCTGTATCTTGGATATTATGAACTTTTGGACTGAGGTGAGTTTGATTAAATACAAATATTTATAGTACGTAAATAATCTTTGATTTTCCGGTATACCATTAATTAGCTGTATAAAACATAAAATAAGGAAGGCTAAACGACATTAAACATAGTACCAAAATATGACAGCAAATAAAGCTTTCAAATCATAGAAAAAAATCTATTGTTCCTAAATGTCCTAAATATATTAATAATAATAAAACAATAAAATTGATAAACTTACCAATAAAAGTGTTAAAAATATTTTTACAATATTCAAAATTTTTTGATAAGGTTTTACTGCCGTGCTTCGATTTTGACATTATCTAATACGGGCAGTAAATCTTATTTTATGAATGTCGTATCTAGATTAACATTATTACTATATTGCTAATGTCAAAATTTTGGGTTGGGATATTTTACTAGAATAATCCATACACAGCGTGGGCACAACTTATAGACCACCAAAAAGTATGGGAATTTATTATAATATTTATATAAGGCTTGCTCATTTAGAAAATTTCAAACGGTGTATAGGGTAAACCAAAAGTCAGGGCAACCTGATTTCTTAAATAGTATAATAATAATAATAATAACAATAAATGCATTTATTGTCAATAAGAAAATAATATTTAAGATTGAAAAAACGTAGGAAAATAGGTAAGAAATAATAATAAATATTAGTAATAATAATAATAATAATAAAGTACAATGCCATTTCTTTGACAAGGGCACATTTCATACTTACTCATCTGCCTTGGCAGTGAGCAGCGCTTTTACAATCAACACAACAAAACTTGCACTCTCTGTATAATAATTTATCCTTTGAAACTTAATTTAATCTGTTAGAACGACATCAGAAAGTATAATTGACTGATATTTTAATTCATAATTTAAAATTTAAAACAATATATAATTATAATATAATACAGTAGTGCTAAAGTAATATAATAATAAAAACCATAATATAATACAAAAGGTTTGTAAATGTAACAATAAGGTTGTCAATAGAAGTTCTGAATTTTAGTTTTTTATACAAAAAGGCCGGCTGAGTTATTATTATTTTATGGTAAAAGGTAAGGCAATGTAATTATCGCCTCTTTTCCATATTGAGCCACCCCAGATCTCTAAATGAGTAAGAGACGCGCGCTCCTCTTCTTATGCCACAAATAAGCCTATAATGCAGGAATTTTGAACCAGTTGCAGTCTGCGTGAATCTGCGCAAAGCAATACACCAATTGTTAGAAGGACCAGGAATAATTCCAATTTGCTCCAAAAATAACGAAATTAACAAAATCGCTCACCAACGAAACAGAACCTTGTGGCTGTTGATGTGGCATCTACTACTTTGGATTCAAATAAAACCAAATGTATCATTCCGGGATCGGTATTTCTCTCTCTCCACCAAAGTAATACTACTAACAAACCAATAACTAACTAGGTCGTCTATTAAATCGACGATCGTCACTGTGAGGGCAATCGACACAGTTTTACTAGTAATCTGAGCAACACGCAAAATTCCGTCTTTTCGAAGATCACCCATCACTGGAGCTAAAGGTTTTGGGTTGACCCTAAAACACTGAAAGAACTTCTACAAAACCTGATTTATAGCACGTTTACTAGATAAAATCCAATATTGCTGTGACAACAAGCAAGCCAAAGCATTAGGACCTGGGTTTAAATGTTTTTAATGAAATATTTAAAATTAAATTAGTCAATTTGTGATTTCTTAGAAGAAGTATCAGATGTTTAGCATCATATGACAATTCAGAGTGGCGTAATTTACCGCCAACCCTGAGAACACCACGGGAATCAATGAAGGGGGCAAGTTTTCTAATCGGTTTTAAGCACGGAATAATATTCTAAAGGTTTGTAATCTCGTTTTGAAATACATCCTGCTGTATTGCCCTTACAATCATTATCATAGCTTCAAAAAGCTCCAAGGTAGTTAATTCACCCATAAAACCAGTTTCCCCTAATATTTTTTTTAAACAAACCGAGTACAATAGGCCACTATGCCCTTGAATTACCTTAATAAAGAAAATGTTTCGATAATCACTCAGCTTGGTTGCGGTAGTGCGATCACCAAAATGTTTGTTCGTTCCTAATGTTACAAACAAAGCCTTCTTTTTGTACCCACGACTCTGATGGCGAACTTCGACCATTCCACCATAACACATGCTCACCAAGACCTCGAGGATGTAAATCCCGTGACGCACAATCAGTAGGATTTTCAATTCCAGACATATGATGCCACACAAATGTTTTCCATCAAAATGGAGATGATTTTATCCATGACAAAACCACCTGTGAGTTAGACCCAGCATACACCTTCTTAGCACGAATCGCTTTTTCAAAAGTTCTCTGAATAAACGCTAAAGCGTCAGCACAACAGCACACAATTCCAGCCTTGGAATTGAAGTAACTTTTAATGGAGACACCTTCGAACGAGCGTAAACAATTGACACACGAATTCCAATCTTGCTTGTAATCTGACGTAAATATATCGCGGTTCCATAACCAATTTGAGATGCGTCACAAAAGGCATGCCACTCTGAAGACACTACTTTATCAAAACAAATTTTACAAGCTATACTTAAGGTTATTACGGGAAGTTCAGTCTTGCGTCTTTCCCATTTCTCACGACGTCGGCAACTCTTCATCCCAGTCCAACACTACATCAAATGCTTAGCCAATACCGCAAATGGAGACAGAAAACCTAGTTAATTGTTAATTCTAGCTAGTTCAGATAAAACATTTTTTTTAGTATTAGTACGATCCAGAGGATCAATTTTGTATGAGAACAATCATGCACTGCTAGGAATCCACTGCAATCCTAGGATCTTGGCACCTATAGACTCATTATTATCAAACACATGTGATGACTCGTGAAGAGTCGGAAATTTGAAATGAAACCAAGGCGCAACACAATTTTGACATCTTTGGTAAATTTTTCTGTATAACAACATTAAACTGTTTTTGAGATACCCAGCATGTAATTATTAATAACAACTTCACATAAAGCAAAGAAAATTATCTATAACTTTCTATACTTAAGTCATTTTCTTTACATTAAGTCATGATATTCTTATAAATAAATTAAGTCTGCATGGCATCAGGGGAACAGCTCTAGAGTGGATTAAATTATATCTTTTAGAAAGGCAACAGAAAATAGTGATAGGTAAAGGTAGAATCAGAGTCTTGTCCAAAACAAAAAATACTTTAATTGGAATACACACACAACATAACAGAACTCTATACCCTCTGAATAATACTTGCAAAATAACTAATTATGCTGATGACACTAATGTTCTGTTGACTAATAAAGATGTGATCACCCTTTGACAGGATGTTCAAGTGTTTATTGATGGAGCTGAGGACTGGTTTTCTAAAAATAAATTAATATCTCTAAAACTAGTCTGACCATGTTCAAGACAAACAGATCACGGATTAAACAACCTGAAAGTTTCCAGATAAAAAATGATTGTAACAAAGATGTACAAAATAGCAGCAAGTTGCTAGGTATATTTTTGGATAGCACTCTTTTTTGGGATTGTCATGTCGATTATGTTGTGAGTAAGTTAAATAAGGTATGCTATAGTTTTCGAGTATTGGGCAGATACGTACCCTAAGAAAGTAAAAAAATGTTGTATCATTCCAATTTTGAGACTCATGTTCGATACGGAATGATCATGTATTGCAGAGATATTGTAAAAGTTTTCGTCTGCCAAAAACGAACACTTAGAATATTGATGAATTTAAATTATAGAGAGTCATGTCGGGGAAAAATTAAAGAAGTTAAAATCTTGACCGTAACTGCAATATTTATGCAGGACTGTGTTATTTTTTTCTTTAAAAACAGATCTTCTTTTATAAATAACGTCTCGCAACAAGTATATCAAACAAGAAACTTAAAATATACATATCGAATACACAGGTTAACTATGACAGAAAAATGTATTATGTATTATTAATGTATCAAATTCTATAACGGGTTGCCTAATTCAATAAAATTATTAAATAACATAAAACTAATAAAGAAAAAAAATTTTCGTTTGCTACTGGAAATAGAACCATATAGTATAGAAGATTATTACAAATATCTTGATTAGTGAGAGCTAGCCTTTCTTTCTTTCTCTTAGGCCAGGATAATGTTTCTTTTTTGTTGACACTATTTAATTGTATATTATACAGGGTGTCTCCGAAAGGTCTGTACAAAATCTGAGCACATATTCCTGATGCCAAAATAAGGCTATTTAAAGCAACTTACCTTAGTCCGAAATTGCTCAGTTTCCGAGATACAGGGTGGTAAAGTTAAAAAATAAAAATCGAATTTTTTAAAATTAATGCACATTTTTTAACGTATTACTTTAAAACTTGGTACCCGAGGGTTTTTTGGGATGCAAAACCCGAATACGGACACCTTTTCACTGTGGTCATTAGAGGGCGCTTCACAATGCACTTCTTATGGTTTAGAATGGCCATAACTTTTTTATCGGTGTAGTTTTTTCTTTTATTGTTAAGGAACTAACTTATTTTGAATAAAAAATTCCGCTATTAGTAAATTTTCGGCAGGAAAAAATGTTTCACTTGGGTTAGTTACAGCAAGTTTTGAAGGAAGAATTTGAGTACCTATGGATTTTTTTTTAATAAATGAGGAACAATTTTATTTTAAAAGTAAATTTAGTTAGCATAAACTTTTAGTAATTGTTCAAAATGACCTCCGTTAACATAAGTATACAAAGATTATAACGACGTAAAAAGTTTAAATTTACTCTTTGCATCAATTCCGTATCGTTCTTTAATATGTTGACTGCATTTTAAATTCTTCTCCACAATTCCTTCTCATTATTAATCGGCCTGGAGTATACCATCGTTTTTAAAGATCCCTATAAAAAAGAATCCAATGGAGTCATATCCGGTGAGCGTGGGGGCCACTTTACAGGAGCGTCATTTCCTCTACCGATCCATCTGTTTGGATATTGTCGATGCAAGTAATTGCGGATATTTAAACTAAAATGTGGTGGAGCACCGTCATGAATAAACCACATATCTCGTCGAAGTTGTAATGGCAAATCTTCTAATAAATGTGGCAGCGTATTTTGCAAATGTTCTAAATAATCCATACCATTTGGTCGTGGCGGCAAAATGACAGAACCAATAATGAAATTACCAATGTCAGTAAATAAAATGTGCTTAGCAAAATTCACATCCTGTTGTCTTTGTTAGGTAATGAATCGACAGAAGTCCAATCGTTGATCGAGATCCGGAGCCAAAAGGTCTTGTACCTTTTAGATATGGTATGGATGAAGCTGGTGTTTTTTTAATGTTCTATGAACTACATCCTTGGATACTCCTACCTCTAAACCTAAGCGTCTGGTGCTTAATTTTGGATCTTCAGCAATTATTTCCAAAGTTTGTTCCTCAACCTCAGGAGTCCTTATTGCACGTTGCCGTCCATGATTGGCAGTTAAAGGAGTGAAGCTACCGGTTTCGCGAAGGCGTCTCTTAATAGCAGCAAATGTTTGATGGTTTGGTATGCGCCGATTTGGATATCTTTCCCTGTAAACCCTAACACTTTCGCGGCCATTTCCTTCACAATACCCAAGAACCAATAGCATATCCGTCATTTCTGCAGAACTGTATCTTTCAGCCATCTTTACAGTCATTTTAAAATTTAACTAATACGTTTCAAACAACTTATTTATTCTCGCATTGGCAAATTCTTACTGAAACACTTACTGTAAATAACATAGACTGAACTGCGAAAATTTTTAAACTACGAAAAAGGTTGACATTTAAATAGTCTGTTGCAAAAAAAATTTTAAAGGTGTTCATCAAACAGGTAAAAAATCGGAGAATTTTTGGATGTGACACTCCAAAAAAGTATCTAAAAAAATACATTTTCCACTGCTAATTCACTGATCACATTTCATCCCCAAAGATAACAGCAAACATTTTTTATTCAGAATAATTTAAATATTCCGGTGCGGCATCGAACACTAAAAACCGAAATATCCCAAAAACGTCTTACTTTAGCGGATTTTCACAAGATTAAGTTTTTTTGTTTCAAAATGTTCAAGAAATTAGTTTCTTAACGAAAGAAGGAATAAACTACACAGATAAAAAAGTTATGGTCATTCTAAACCTTAAAAAGTGCATTGTGAAGCGCCCTCTAATGGCCACAGTGAAAAAGTGTCCGTATTCGGGTTTCGCATCCCAAAAAACCCCCGGGTACCAAGTTCTAAAGTAATACGTTAAAAAATGTTCATCAATTTTAAAAATTCTATTTTTATTTTTTAACTTTATACCACCCTGTATCTCGGAAACGGAGCAACTTCGGACTAAGGTAAGTTGCTTTAAATCGCCTTATTTTGGCCTCAGGAATATGTGCTCAGATTTTGTACAGACCTTTTAGAGACACCTTGTATACTTTTTAAATAAAGAGGATTTATTATTATTATTATTATTTTTATTACTATTATCATTATTACTTAAAGGTAACCAGGAGAGTACATATATTTTTTATTTATTATCATGGCTACTAAGCTTCTTATTGTGTTAAAACAATTGTTTTAAATTCTTTTTTGGATTTAGTTGCTGATCTCTTACTTTACGCGAGCTATATTTATCGTAGTGATTTTTAATTATTAATAATAATTGCAAACATGGAAGTATTTTATAAATTCAATTGCAAGTTGTTTGCTTGATTATGGAAAACAAAAGAGTATGCAAAAGTGCGCAAAAAAGCTTCACATAGTTATTGTAATAAAAATAAATCTGAATGGAATCCAGATGTACAAGCGTATCGTATGAGGCTGAAAAAATGTATGTGTATCCGTTACGCGTAGTTTAATCGACAACTGAGACATATGGTTCGGTATTACTTTCATACGTTACGAAAAGCAGTAAAAAAGCACATTAATTTTTTTGGAACAAAGCTTTCATAAACTTACAGATAAAATTGAAACTACATTAGATAGGTAATTTTTTAGTGTTTTGGGTTGTATCTCCGTATATAGTTTACGTACAAGGAGTACCATAATTTATAAAATAATTTGATCCATTTGCTGACACATAAAAACAACAATTTCGAAAACAACAACATTTTTATAGTTACACAAGTTTCATTAGCAAAGTTCATATCGAACGTACATCATTCAAAATTTAATTTACGACGGTCCAAATACATACATATTACAATTTTATTTATCCTAAAATACCAGAAACGTATTCATATATGAAAATTCAAAATTATCAGATGTCCATATTAGTTGAAGTCATGGTAACCGCGCTTGTTAATGGTTGCGATTTTGACTTTACCTGATAACAACTTATCGCTCAGTCCAATTTATCCACTTTTGTGTTAAAACAATTATGTTAATAATAGTAAGCAGATATTTAGTATTTGCTTTATTTTTGCATGCGACTTGCTACTTGGTCTATTTCTATATTGCAGTTCTGTGTTCTCTCTCGCTCGTTTGTTTAGTCTGGTAAAGGCTCTTATCGGCAGCAGAGTAATTATTATTTTCTGGATTTCATTTTTTATGTCTATCCAGAAAAAAAACCCACACTTCGCCACTGAAAATTTCTGGAAAGAACTGGGATTTTTTTGAGACTACAGGGCATGGATAGTTTATCGATATACCTAGCACCTACCATTTTTAAACTAGACCCGTTTCAATCCTCGTATTATCTTTTAACGTAATGAAAATCAGGGCATTTTTTTATATATCTAACACCGAAAGCATCATCGAATAAATAATTATGTTCAAATGATTCGATTCCCAAACAGTTTCCGGGATCGACAATATGGAGGCTTGCAAACATACGGCCGATGATATTTGTCTAATCGGCGCATATTTGATATCGAAATTACGGGCCAATCGCATGGAACACCGTCAATATTGTCGTTCCATACAAATTGACCGCCCTCTGTCAATATTTGCTTAACTGATAAAATTATAATATCCGGCATATTTATCATTTGGCTTTGCTTTGTGCCGGAGAGAATATTTATACCGTTAGATGTTTTTTTTTAAACTATTCTAACACATTTTATGATAGTACAAGGCACATTAACCATTTTCCCTCGATTCACTACGGGGTTATCTCAATAGAGTAAATAATTATTAGCCACACCCCCCCATTTAAATATGCATTAATTCTGACCACGGGCCCGAGAACCAACTGATCTCCTAATAATTAAGTAAATTGCAAAAATACATTTTAAATTTATTTTGTGGTGACTCTTAGCTGATTGACATTAATTACTTAATCGGAGATTTGTTTTTAATTAATAATTATTCGTACGTAAGTTGCACCACCAAATATAAGAGTCCGTTTAGTTAACCGGAGAATACACTTGGCAACAGCGCAGTTTTTAAAAAGTTCAGGTTATTTGCTAACTTCAGATCGGTGAATTTAAATTTTAAGGTGGCTAAATATTGGCTACTCTGTAAATTTTAGAGAAAAATTGTGTTATAGTTTTCCGAAAAGGCCGATACAGTAAACCTATTTGCCAAGTTTAAATAAATTTTAATACGCCAATTCTAACTTATTCAATTAAATGTGATGACAAAATTACGACATTTTTATAGTTTAGCTAATACAGCAAACAACAGCAAATTATTATTTGGCATTGACAAAACGAAAGGTAGCGTCAGTGACAACATTTTCATTGAAGACCCTTTAATTATAGCTAAATATGAGCTATTTCATTAAGGAAGAAGTAACTATAATTAAGTGGTATTATACAGGAAACGGTTTAGGAACAGTGTCTGAAATGTTTTCAGTTTTAAAATGTTTCATTCCCCGATAAGCCTATCCCTTCAATTTTATTAATTAGACTTATCATTAGTAAATTTGAGTCCAAAGGCACTGTAATGAATAACTGTAAATGCGCAACTCAGAATGTCAATAGAGCTGAAGTAAGGAATAATAGAGATCTTGATATTTTACTGCACGTGGAGGAAAATAAATTGATTAGCACGAGATTCTTGGGCAAGCCGTAGGAAAACATCAAACCACAGTATTGCGCACTTTAAAAAAACATAAATATTTTCCTTACAAGTATGAAAAATATCAACAGCAAGGTGATGAAGAACGGATAATAGTATTCTGTTTTGAGGAATGGAAAGGAGCAAATAATAATAGGGATATTTTCAGAAATATTTGTTTTACCGATGAATGTACATTCATCCTCAACAACGGACCAAATGTTTGAAATTGCCGGTATTGGAGCCAAGAAAATGAACATAGTCTTCTTCATACTGGGACGCAATATCCACAAAAAATAAACGTTTGGGCGGGAATTGCAGGACTTCACATTATTGGACCATTTTTCTTGGAAGGCAACCTTACAGCAGTAACCTATTTGGACTTACTACAAAATTGAATTGAACCCGCACGAG
Organism: Polydrusus tereticollis; assembly: GCA_963920685.1. Classification (NCBI taxonomy): domain Eukaryota; kingdom Metazoa; phylum Arthropoda; class Insecta; order Coleoptera; family Curculionidae; genus Polydrusus; species Polydrusus tereticollis. Next base: position 76,041,402 of record OY987327.1, read on the forward strand.
ACGAAGTTGTACGCGAAAATAAGGAGATCTGGTATCAAATGGATGGTTGTCCTGCCCATAATTTTCTCATGGTGAGGGAATACTTGCAAAATATTTTTAACGGGAATATTATTGGCCCACGGCATCTAATCCTTTGGCCAGCCAGGTCTCCTGACTTTTCGCCAAACGACTTCTTTCTGTGGGGTCACTTAAAAAAATTTATTTATAAAGATGTAAAATTTGAAAATCTAGACTAGCTGAATAACTGTATTTTGATAGAATGTGACAGAATCAATATCTATCAATTCAGTAATGTTAGAAATGAATTTTATGATCGGTTAGGATATTGTTTAGCTATTAATGAAGGGTTGTTTGAACATTTAATTAATTAATGTTTTTGTGAAAATCTGTAGTTTTAGGTATGTTATGTTAAATTAAAGGGTTAGTAAGAAAAACATAATGGTGCCATCAGCGCCGGCCCCAGGGTAGGGCGATCCGGGCGGCCGCCCGCAGCGCAATGATCTAGGGGCGCCAAAATCATGGAAAATGAAAATAAACTGATAAAAAAATTAAGTTACAGGCTTTTATAAAATGCACTAAAAAGTAAAGAATATTTTTTTATCATTCTGATATATCAATAAATTATTTTTCATAATATTGCATTGTCATCGGACCCTTGTAAGTATACCAAATTTCATTGAAATCGGTTCACGGGAATTTTCTCAAAAACGCGTTGCAAAATTTGACTGATAGTTGACAAGATTAAGAGGCGGCAGGCGGAATTTATCTTTTTTATTTCTAAGCACATCATTCAAATAATATAATATATTTAAACATTAAGGCAAAATCTAGTTGAATTCAATTCAACATGACAAAACCACTCAACCATCGCCTTCACAAGTTTTTCGGCCCGTGGCAACACGACTGTTCAGGAAACAACAATTTTGAAACCAAGCGAAACAAGATCTAACAGCCCTTTTTAACTACATATTAAAAGGAAGTAGACTTAAAACAATGCATTATTTGCCACTAGACTTCGGCTGGTGCGAAATAAAATAGTTTGTTTAAATTGTTAGTGCAAAAAAGCTTTAAGAAAGTGCTTGTGCAAATTGTCCAGTGCGTTTGGCTTCTGTGAAGGTAAGTGTTTAAATTTTTGTTTTCATTTTTAAAAACTAATAAAGTCCATCAGACATAAGCCAAAAAAAGGGTGGGGGGCAGATTTCAAAAATTAGAGTTTATATCAAAAAATGGCTTGTGTGGTATCAAATGAAAGGTAATTGAGTCTGGAGTTGAATGAAATACATTTTTTTTTAGGTCAGTGACGCATAAGGGGGGGGGATTTCGAAAATTAGAGTTTAAATCAAATCATGGCTTGTGTGGTATCGAATGAAAGGTAATTGAGTCTGGAGTTTAATGAAATACATTTTTTTTAAGTCAGTGACGCATAAGGGGGGGGGGGATTTCGAAAATTAGAGTTTAAATCAAATCATGGCTTGTGTGGTATCGAATGAAAGGTAATTGAGTCTGAAGTTGAATAAAATACATTTTTTTTTAGCCAGTTGCGCACAAGGGGGGGATTTCAGAAATTATAATTTAAATGAAATCATGGCTTTTTTTTATATCAGTATTATCTTTTATTTTAATTAATTTGTTCCAGAAACCAAAATGTCCGATGCTAAGAGAAAACCCTCTGGGAGCGAATTTAAAAAGCGAAGATTGAACAAGCAATTCAGCTGCTGTAAATGCTCATATTTTTCCTTCTTTATGGGAATTCTGGCTCTGTACAACGCAGGCAAGGTATCAATGTCTACACATTTAGGGTTTACAGGCAATCTGACCGGAAAAGTTTTCCATTCCAATTCAGAATGTCTTAATTTAAAAAATATATTTTTATTTGTGTACTTAATTGCTTTTAGGTCAACTACGTGAGGATCCCCGACTCTTTTGCCAGGTCGTATTGAAGCAAGAAACTTTACATTATCCTCGAAGTTCTTAAAAAAATCATGTGACAAATAGCTAACCTTATAGAGATTTTTTAAACATGCCTTTTTGCATATTGAAACATAATCTGCTGGTATATTAATATTTGACTTTCTAATTTTTCTTTCGATTGTGGAGTTCCAATATGAGAGGAGAAAAATCGGGAGTACAAACAAGAATCAGAAATATAAACCCCAGAGCATTTTATGTTCCATGCAGCAGCCATTCGCTAAATTTGGTTGTAAACGATATGGCAAAATCCTCGTTTGAGGCAGCCAACTTCTTCAATATTGTTCAAAAGTTATATACATTTTTTTCTTCCTCTTCTTTTCGTTGGGCAATATACATACAATATATACACATACAATACCAACAGAAAGATGCAGACGCAAAATCGTCTCAATGGATTGGCAATGATAGCTATAGAACACCAAATTAGTGACAAATTAGACTTGAAATCACTGGTTCGTGAGTTTGCCGAAAGAAAAGTTAGAAAAAGGGCATTTTAATTACTTTGGTTAGTTAGAATTTATTTATAATATGGGATATTAGTTTAGTTAGCATTACTACATTTTAATTTTTGTTATTTTGCCTTAAGTGCTAAATTGCTTATCTTGTTATCTGATGATTGAGTTTTTAATAAAACGTTTTTTTTTAATTTTTTTTTTTCAATGTTTTCTTGACTTTCTGATATGGTCGCATGAGATTTACTTTAAAAAAAACGGGGGAGGGGGGGCGCAAAATTAAGGTTTTGGCCGGAGCGCCAAAATGTCTAGGGCCGGCCCTGGTGCCATTTATTTTGAATGTGTGATTGCCGAATTGGTGAAACGAAAATGTGTTTTTAATGCGAAATAATCTTTATTCGTTATTAGATTGATTAAATTAGTGGAGAAAGACTTTTTGACTTTTTTTTTCCCCTTTCCCTTTATTCGTTATGTTCAGCTTTACGTCAATTTTTCACAATAGCGTCATAGAAATTATTTGCTGATGGTGTTTGCTGTATTGCCTAAACTATGAAAATTTAATAGGTAAGTAATTTTGCCATTACATTTAATTGAATACGTTAGGATTGGCGTATTAAAATTTATTCAAACTTGGCACATTTATTATATCGGCCTCTTCAAAAAATTGTAATACAATTTTTCTCTAAAATGTACAGGGGAGCCAATATTTAGCCACCTTCAAATTTATAGTGTAACAAATGTTAACAAATAACCATGTTAATAAACAAAAGCACTATTTATTTAAACACGCCTCCCCGTATTTCAAACATTTTTCGAATTGCCGTTTGATGTGGTCATAGCTTTTTCTTATTTTCTCAAGCAAAATCACTTGCACTAACTCTAAAATTCTCTCTTTTAATATATCAATGTTATTCTCAATGGGTTGCTGAAACTTTCGTCGTTTTTAGCAGCCCCAGAGATACGCAGCTGAAAGCGTAAGATCGGGACTTCTTAAAGGCTACAAAACTGGTCCGTTTCGGCCAATCCATCTCTGCTAAGCCACTCTGTTGCTTCATGTGCACAATGCACAGGAAAGCAGTCTTGTTGAAAGTAAATTTGTCGTCGGTACTGTAGTGGCTGCTCATCCACCTTTTCTGAAAGAAAAGTTTGTAATATTTCTAAATACGAATATCTATTGCACGTGCCCTCAAAAAAATATGGCCCCATTATTCCATCATAGGAAATGCCACACCATATATTTACTTTTTTAACATATTGGCGAAGTGCAGGAATCGTAAAATTCGGATTTTCTCCGCTCCAGTATTGTACGTGCTGTAAAGCGACCGTACCATTTGTAGGAAAAGTCGATTATTCGGAAAATAAAATAAATTTATGAAAGTGGTTTTCATTTAAAATTTTGTCCCCAACCCATAAACAAAAATCTAGCCGTTTTGCTAGATCTCCCTCTTCTAAGGCTTCATTGAAATGCGACTTGAAAGGTTTAGTTTTTTGTGTTTTAAGATTTTTTGAACAACCTGCAAATTCTGAGCTCGTTTCCTTAATGATAAAAGGGGAATTTCAACGACAGACTGCATAATCAAAACGGTAGCCGCATCGTTTTCATCAAAGGATTTCTTACTTTTTTTAAATTTGCACCGACCTAGTGTTCCTAAATTTCTTTATCAGTCGCCGAATTCCATTACTTAAGCCATACACTCCCGGAATCTTTTTAAAAAGTGGTTCTTTCACACTGCTTGCATAACACTCAACCAAAAAAACAGCCAGAGAGCAAACTTACGTCAACTGACGTAGTAGCCACGTCATAGCTGGACCCATATGACGACTTAACATAACCTAAATAGACGTAATGACGACGTGACAATGTCACAGCCCATCGACGTCAATAGTGACGATATTTTACGTTCAAAATATACCTTACTTGACGTCTCATTTAACGGTTTATTACGTCTATTCCATGTTTCAGGACATCATATTTCGTCATTTTTGAGCTCTGGCTACAGCCTTACGAAATAATATCTGTAGACTGAACTATAAAAGTAAAACAGTTATTTTCATAAAATAATGTAAAAATATCTATCTCAATATTACTAGAATATTGCTATATATCTTTTTATAAAGTAAAAGTATTATATTATGTCGTGAAGTAAAATATAAAAAAATACATGAAAATGACAGTAGATATACAACGATGGATAATAATACCAGTGGTACAGGATTTAAACCAAACATTTATTGATTCCCTACAAAGAACAAATATAAATATGGTAAAAAAATATTTGAACTTAAAAAACACAAAAACTAACATATTGAGCTCCAAATATTTTCATAACTCTAAACAACTTAACTTTGATCGTAAAGTTCTTCTACAATTTTGTAAGTAAGAAGTAATGGAGAAGCGACAAAACTCTTCTCAGTATTATATGGTAACAACATACCTACGCTTTGAATTAATATTGTCAAGTTTACATGTTGTGATTTTGAACAAATTGTTAACAACATGGTAGATATCCATCCTGCGAGGAAAATGGATATTCATATTTTGGTGATGTTTGTATCATATTGTGAATTTGATTAATACAGCCACAATTTGTAAAAAATTAACAATTTGTACTAGAATGTGCGAAAATAAAATATTTCAAAATTTTGTAACACAATTTTAATTTGGTAGGTTAGTTGGGCCACCCTGAAGACTAATTAGTTCAAAAATACTTCTATAAATTTGCTGAATAGGATTCCCGCTTTATAGGCGTTAGCCATTTTAAATTTAAAATGTAACCCTCCCTCATTGTTATTTGTACTCTAAAACCTCTTAATCAGTAACGTCATTTTTAGTCGTTTATTATCGTTCCTACAGTGACGTTGATATCCATCATTCATTGGTTGTAGTTAACTTTTCGACGAAACTGACGTCACTATAACGTGATATTGACGTAACTAGACCTATCTCTGCTACCTGGGAAGTTTTCTCAAAATTTTAAATTTTGACATTTGTCATAAAAGATAAAAGTGAGATGAGGTACAGTAATATTTGATGAAATTATGACAAATGATATTTTGAATTAAAATTTTTATCGAAATTTCAAATACATCTGTCTTTATAATTTTGCTCTAAAATAAATAATAAAGATAGTTTACTCTTGATTTAATATTTTTGTATTTTTTGAGCACCATGTATAAAAAAGTCAAAAACTTCTTTTTAAGAAGCAGAAGCTTACTAAAAAAGTTTTTTTTTGAACAATGAAGTTTTTGGTCCAATTGTCCGCATGTGACCCCTTATCCGTGAACATTACTGCATATTATATAAAAAAAGAAAACGTTTGCTTAATGTGATCACATACAAACTCTTGGACATCCTGCATATTCCAAAAATAACCAAATTTTTAATCGCCTCAGTTATTAACCCAAACAACTATTTTGACAAGATGCTTCCTGATTTAAGTTCATTAAGGCCACATTTTATAAGTATCATTCCGAAACAGAAACAATTAAAACGCAGCAAAAAGTTAAGTAGCATTTCCTCCAACGATGACGCAAATAGAGCCGCATTCATAAAATAAAATAATTACAAATCTTTTTAAATGTCTCGCTTTTTTTGTGCGGTGGTGTCAGATTTCAGGAGTGCAAGTACACGCAAGTCAACCATACCGATTCAAGTCGTGTAACAATAACTTATGTTTACCATATGCAATACTTTGTCGTTTCAATATGTTTGAATGCTATTTGTTAATGTCAGTGACATCTAAAAATAATGCATAACGATTTAAAAATTGTTTTCTTTCATAAACTATTTACATATTTACGCTAAGAAAATGATAGCTAAGTGATAGAGAGCTAATCTAATTGGAGATCTAGTTCAATAAAATAATAATAATAATAACACAATACGAACAAACTCGATAAAAAGTATGAAGATATTTCTAGCGATGGTACCGAAAAAGTAATCGTAGCAAACGTTCGCAAACGTCTGCAAATGTTACCAAACGTTTGTCTGCGCCATCGCATCATATTTAGGCATTCGCAAACAACAAAGGTAGGGTAAATGCGGGAGAGTTGCGGCACTTTTTGAAAAAAAATCATAATTTTTGTAATTTTTAAGTTAATTTTTTCAAAATAAGTCACTACACAGGTATTACTTTAAACTTTATTAAAATGCAAAAATAAACGTTAATTCTAAAAAAAATATAAACATAACAAAAAAATATGTTTTCTTCTAAAAATCGGCGACTCTCCCACATCGCTGGGAGAGATGCCGCGTATAGAAAGGAGAGATGCCGCACTGTTTAAAAAGTCTAATTTTCATTTTTCTTGCGTAGAGCCAGTCTGGAACAGATGTTGCAAACTTCACCATACATGCTGCAAGTAACGTGGAACCATTTTAAACATTTAAGGCACTGCACCCAATCGACTTTTTTAGTTGTGGTTGCATAAATTTCGAAACATTCCACGCAGCGTTCCTTGTTTTCATCTTTTTTATAATCTTATTTGCTAGGATCTCTTCATCGCTATCGCTCCACTGTTCTTTTTCAATTTTTTTTCTGTTTTTTTCTTTTTTTCTGCCACCTTGGGCTTTTTATCTTTAGGATTAGGGCGAGACTTTTTTGTTTCAATATTTTCGTATGATGTTAACACACTTGCGCTTTGCTTGAACCGTTGTTTAATGGATACAGGTATTTTTGAGACGGGAGACACTTCATGCAGATATTTTGAAGGGGTAACTTTCGGAATATTATCTCCATAAGCTTCACTACTAGGAGAATTTGTTTGAGTAGGATTAACAGAGCTGGTGGAGGGTAGTTCTAAGCTGGGACGTAAATCTGGAGTCATAGATCTGGGTAAAGTACTAACCTCTCCTTCTGGGGGAACTTCATTTGTGGATGAATCTATCATAGAATGAAAGTGGTCTGGAATTGCATTTGGGTCTAAAGGATATATCCCAGTTACCCTAAAACCGTTAAAGCTTTTCTAATTAATGCACCGGCTTGATATCTTGTGAGGTTTCTGGTGGCATTGTGTTTCATCAGTTTCAAAGTTTACCTTCTGGTCCAAGGCTCCCTTTGCGAAATTTACCACTAGCCAATCTGCGTACAAGGGTTTTTGGCGGCACACCATAACGCCTATGAGCTCCTCTTTTGGTTATCTCACCGGATCTGACTTTGTTAATTGCTTCTTGCAATTGTTCTTCGGTACACTGGGCCCTTAAGCGTGCATTTACTTTCCTCTCATATTTTCTTGGCATTTTTCTGAATAAAAATGTTAATTTTAATATATTAAAACTCATGGAAAAACAATAACATTGGAAAAATAGTATGCGGCGTCTCTCCTTACTGATAATGCGGCAACTGTCCTTTTTGTTGGGAGAGACGCCGCACCTGCTTATCGAGGTCACTGGCTGTAAACGCTACAAAATATATCATGATACGTGTAAACAATAACCTCAAAATACCGGAAAAACTTTCAAACATTAAATAAAGTGACCGAGTTTCAAATTACCACACTTATTAAAACCGTACTTCAAACTTTGTAATAAAAATGTATTCTTACCTTCGTAAATATCGGAATAGGAAGCGATACTTTTAGAAACAAACACTGCCGCTGTACTAATGATTCACTTATGGGTGTACTCTCATCACAGGTATGCTTGGATGTCTAACTTTTTACGTATTAGGGGTAATACGATAAATGCGGCGTCTCTCCTGCCGCGGCAACTCTCCCGCATTTACCCTATTTCCAAGCATTTGTCGCTGATCTATTTATTACAATCTATACAAATTTAAAACCTCAGGGCGTTTTATTAATATAGCGAAAAAATTCAGGATGAGGGTGAGTTTCCCTGCTAAAAAATATGAAAAAAAGTTCCTATACCTAAATCTATGTGCGGAAATACTTCGTTACGGAGATAATATATGGGTGTAACAATTTTTAAGCGGAACAAAAAATATGCGTTCCACTTTTGATAACACTGTTATGTAGGCAGTTTAATGGCTAATGCGAAGTAGGTACCTTTTGTAAATTTTTTTATTTCGGCTTTGTTTAGGAGATAGATTCAAGTTTATCGAACTCTGATATGGGCATAGTGTAACGACTTCTACTAAATATACCTCCTTCACATAAAAATGATGAAGAAATCTACTTTTTTTGGTTAAAAGAGTAAAAAGACATGTATGTGGCGCTCTCTACAACTGGGAGCCATAAAGCCATCAAATTTGAATTTCGCATTCCAAGAAACCTCTAGATATCAATTTTAGTTCAAATATTGCATTTTAAGCCTCCAAAAAATGTAGGCGTTAGGCAAAAAAATAAAACTAATAGTACCTAGTTACCAATATGGTAGGTACTTCACAAATGTCTTACGGAAACGTAAACTAGGGCATAAATAGCTACAAACAACTGCTCTGTTTTGCGTTAAATGTCATACCTACTTGTAAAGGGCTTACTGTTAATAGGTTTCACCAGACAGTTTACACTGTCGTCCCACTTGGTAACTAATAGCGGGCCGGTGCTGTGCCGGCATTGTCCTATCGGGTTTCAGTTTCTTACATAATTGCATCGCATTATTAAATTATTAATGCCCAAATATTAATAATTTTAGGGATGCTCGATGTACTGTAACTTAATTTAGAGATACACGCTCTCTAACCAATTACTAAAGGGTAATAACGATGTCTATCAGAATATTAATTACTGAAAGCACATTTTGACAATGGCGAATCCAGTCAAATTCACTCATCGTTCCTTCGGCGTCGGTGGAAGTCGTAAGTCGTCGCATGGCTTCTGGCTCGTCTCTTTTCTTTTTATGTATCGTTTCATTTAGCTGTATTTTTTTAAGCACTGCTTTTCGCTTGCATATAAAGCCAGTATTGACGGTCTAAATCTATGATATAATTAATATGTTAATTGGCGCTTAAAACAAACGTTTTAACTTTTCATTATGCTTTTTAATCGAATTATAATTTGTATTATCGGAATTAAAATTAAATATTTATATTATATATATTTTTTCAGTCACCGAAAATCATCACCACAAATTAATAACTAACCTGTTTTGTTTTCCGTCCTCACCAGAAAATCAGATAACACGCACAAACCACGAATCTCTTTAAGGTACCGACTTTGGCTGGGAACAAGTTCAAACGTTTGCTAACGTTTGTGTGTGCGCACAACAGCCTTCCACCCTGCCGCGTGTACACCTAAAAAGGTTTACGAATGTTTGCAAACGTTTTGCGCGACCGGTGGGGATGCGGCTTTAATATCGTGGCAAACTTCGTTAGAAAGACAGGTATGCCAATACATTACCTACTTGATATAGATAGAAAATCCCCAAAGTTACCTGAAAGCTGAAACATGTTGAAACTAGAGGGAAATCGGCATTCTATTTTTTTTTATAAGGACCCTGCCATGGTTTTAGAAATCGAAAATCTTGAACGATGGATTTACACAGAACGATGATAATTGTTTTTGAGGTTAGAAAGATACAACTGACATTTCAATGTGTTTGGTAAATGGCAGTAAATGCACCCCAGTCGGTCACGTGACTTATAATTCTCCTAATTTTAATTTTTATTTCTTTATTATCTCATTTCTTACAGATAATGATAGGAGTTCACCGTCCCCCCTCCAATTCCCCACGCCCCCGGGCTTTACAAGTTATTGCCGGTCCCTTTGGGGATCATCGATTGTGCCCGGAGGTCCAAGATATCTGTCAACGCTGGCACAAGCGGCCACTGAGGCCTCCAAGGAGAAATCGCCAGGTAAGCTAGGAACTATGGAAACTTGAAGCTATATACGAGGTAAACCTTTTAAAGTAGCTATGTTATGGCGATATCTAGAGAACTACTAAGTTATAAATATGTTATACAATGTGATTTCCAAATTAATGACTTTTTTGGATACTGTGTATAATAATACATAAATAAATTTATAAAAAAAATTAAATATAAAAAATCAGGCAGTTTTAAATCAAATTATTATAATTTTTGGTTGACCCGGCTCATCGCAAAGCTCGACAGGACCGTATTGCACACTTTTTAAATAATGTTTTATTTTTTTAATGACGATGATATCTTTCTCGCTACGGGGTTTTATACGTCACACAAAAAAAAATATTTACCTTAAAAATATAATTCTTAATTAGAATAAATCTTAGCTTCATATATACGCAATTCAGTATTTAAATTATCCTAAATAAGTCAGAAAATAATCTTATTTCAAAAATTGTGTAGTAGTGAAGGAAGAAAATATATTTTTTCTATTTTGGTTTCATAAAAAAGCTGTTTCGATATCGTTTTCAGTATCGTAATGAACTTTTTATGAAACAGTTTTCTTTATTTTTCTAAGGTTGGTAATAATGTTCATAAATGTTTTATTTTGCTGTCGTGTATGTTTGGTTGCAATAATTCTATGAAATGGAGATGAGTTAAAAAAATATCAAATAATCTTACAAATTTACTATATTATAAAACATAGAACTATTAAATTTACCGCAATTTCCCTTAACTTTGGGGGAGTTAAACTAAACTAATCTTACTCCATATTTTAAAATTATGTAGATTTGTTAGAAAAATTAGACAACTTCGTGACAAAATGGCTGACACGGAAATAAAGTTATTTGTTGACTTCAAGGCTACTATGATAAACAATTTGATTGTATTAGGTACCAATATAAAATTTAGGCCTAAAAATTGTATTTTTTTTTAATATGGATTTATTTATTGAAAAAAACGCCAAAATAGAAAAGATACTTGTACTTTAATACAGTAAAACTTCTCAATAGCGGCCACTAAAAATTTCATTACAAATTGACCGTTTGAGGGGGTGACCGTTTTTGAGGGGAAGGAAAAAAATAAATTACATATCTACATATAACATATGTGTCATGTGAATAAAATTCAACTTCATTAATTAATAAAAGGCTAATTACAAACACATACGTTATTATGTAATATGAACTGTAAATATATAGACATAACTATTTATTTCATAACTCCTACATAATATGTATACATAATAATGTTTAAAAATGTGCACTACATACGAAAAAAAATTATGCTATGTGAAAAAAATATTCAATGGAAGTCTGTTTCATATTTTTAATTTTAAGTTTTGCTGCTTCATTTTCACATTTCATTAGGATATTTGAAATATCAATGGCCAAATTGCCATTTTCTTTGCCTAATAAAAAAATTTTGTACGTCTCTTATTTTTTCACAAACTTTACTCATGCTTTTTAAAGACGAACTAAAAACCTCCTGGTTTTCTTTACTTTCACAGTCTTCATTTTCGGTAGTTTCAGATTGAATTATTTCCTGCATCTCCATACTGGGATTTTCCGTTGAAATGTTTGAGTCGATTTGAAGATAATTTTCCAGGTTTGGATTTCCTGGGATACCGGAAAACAACTGACTTAGTGGAATATCGTCTTCTTCTTCAAAAATCTCATTCTCTTGGAGAGTTTCTATAAATCCAGCTTTTTGGAAACATTTTTTAATCGTTTTAGATGAAACATTTTCCATGCTGCAACAATCCATACCATAGCACTTGACAAATTTATGGTCTTTTCTGCTTTTTCAAACGCATCCTCGGTAGCGGTGTTAGTAAAAGTTAAAAGTCTTTTTATCAAATATTTTCTGTATATCATTTTAAAATTTTGTATGATGCCTTGATCTAATGGCTGGCAGTAAGATGTAGTGTTTGGAGGCAGAAAAACAATTCGAACATTTTCCAGTTGTATTTTCGGGTGAGAACTTGCATTATCCAAAAATAAAAGTACTTTTCTTCTTTGTTTTTTCATTTTGGTGTCAAATTTTTTTAGCCAGGAAATCATTATCTCTGTTGTCATCCAAGCTTTTTTATTAGAGACCCATTCTAATGGTAATTTGTCTACATGTCCTCCTTTGAAACATCGCGGATTTTTGCTTTTTCCTATAACTAATGGGGTCTCCTTCTCACCATCCATGCTACTGCAAAAAAGAATTGTCACTCGTTGCTTAGCTGATTTTCTTCCAGCACATTTGTCACTCTTTAAGGCAAAAGTTTTGTTTGGCATTGCGAGATAATAAAGGCCTGTTTCGTCTGCATTAAAAATATCTTTATCATCATAATCCTTGATAATTAATTTTAACTTAGTGAACCAATCTTGAACACTCACTTCATCCACATCAGCAGACTCACCAGAAATTGTTTTAAAATTGATGTCATGTCTTTTGCAGAATCTATCTAACCAGCCATTTGATGCCTTAAAATCACAATTTTTCAAATTTTCTGACACTTCCAGAGCTTTTTCCTTTAGTAGTGGTCCGGATCTTCGAGCACATATAGACGTGCTCGAAGGTCCGGATATTGGAATGTTTTTGTTTCTTGCTTTGCAAAACCATTCATAAACCATTTGGTCAATCGCAAGTCCGTCTGTTTTTGGAAACTTCCGTTTTTGATCTGCATTAACTCCTTCTTCATAAAGTTTTTCAGTTCAATTTTACTTTTTAGAATATTATTTACTTGCGTTCTTCCAACACCAAACTTTTCCGCTATCTTTCGAGCACTGATACCATATTTTTCACTATCCGCGATGATTTCGAACTTTTGTTTAAAAGATAAACGTTTACGTTTCAGAGGCATGATCGACTATTGTGCTGTTAAAATGCAACTGAATAAAATTTTACCTTTTATGAAAACATCTTAAGATTTAACAAATTATATTTGTACGTACTTAAAAACCCATTTACATAATTAGGTTTTATCATTCTCCGGTATTTCCAATAGTACCAGTAATAAAGTACCGGCTGGGTGCAAACATTCCCAGAAGGGTCGAGACGACCGCAATTAAGGGTAAAAATTCAAGGTAATTTTCTTAAAAGTTACGGATTCATGTGACCGTGGCCGTTTTAGAAGTGTTTCGGTATTCGAGGGGTCTTTTATTATTAAAAATGCTATAAGATTTATTTTAAGAAGCCAAAACTGACCGTTCAGAGGGGTGACCGTTTTTAACGGGTGGCCGAAATGAGAAGTTTTACTGTATACTATTTTAGAACAAAAATATGGTTTAAAAAAATAGGTATACTTTCACATTTATACTAAGCTTTCTTTCTTAAAGCTTGTTTTTAAGTAAAACAAGTATTTTGTTTTCATATAATAAGAAGCAACCATATACAGGGTCGTTGGTATGTATGGAAACGGTCGATTATTTTCTAAAGTACAACAGCTAGCGAAAAATATTTAAGACAAAAGTTTTGGATTTTTATAGTCTATTAGAATTTTAAAAAGTTAAGTATACAGGATGAGTCAGAAATCCGTAGAGAAATAAAGTTACTTTTTTTTCAATCGAATAGGTACCCTATATCTTAGTATATTTTTGGATTTTGCATAAAATTACATTTGTTTTTTTATATGTGTATTATAAGTCTAAACCTAATAGTTTCCGAGAAATTGAGTGTTAAAAAATGACATTTTTGAATTTTGACACCATCTAGCTTTCTAACGGCACGTCTTAGAGTAAAACCGCTTGCATGTCCCTATCTTAGTTTTTAACTCTCTTTCTAAAAGTTGCAACTTCCGGTTAAACCGGATGTAACTAAAAATCCGAAAATATAGTACTTCCGGTTTAACCGGAAGTTAGTATTTTCGGGAAGATAATAAAAAAGTGAGATAGGAACATGTAAGCCGTTTTGCTCAATAGCGTACCGTTAGAAAGCTAGAAGGTGTCAAAATTCAAAAATGTAATTTTTCAAAAGTCGATATCTCGGAAACTATTAGGTTTAGACTTATAATGAACTAAGTAAAAAATAATTGTAATTTTATGTAAAATCCAAACAAAATCCAAGATATAGGGTGTTCTATTAAAAAGAAGGTAACTTTATTCCTCTACGGCTTTCTGACTCACCCTGTATACTTATCTTTTTTTAATTCTAATAGGCTTTACAAAACCATAAAACTTTTGTCTTAAATATTTTTTGCTAGCTGTTTTACTTTAAGAAATAATCGACCTTTTCCATACATACCAACGACCCTGTATTTGGCACAAGTATACAAATTTACATGAAATGAGAAACGCTGTATTTTGCAACAAAAATACACACTTTCCATTTGAGTATATGGAATTTCATAGATCAATTCTTAAAATCTCTCTTATTAAGCCTGCTACAGGTTACTAGGTTTCCCAACATTGCCTTCCTAGTAAAAGAAAGTGTTGTACGAAACAAGAATTACTTGGATTGGTCGACTTGGCAAATTTAACTAAAAATAAACCAACCATGTGTATTTTTATTATTTATACCTGTCCTGTCCTAGGTCGAGCAATTTGTGGGCATCCAGTACTGTACTGATTTTAAGTAGAACAATAATTGTGTGCATCTAATAAGTCAAAACACAAATATGTTTGTATATATTATGCTTATCCTTAGGGGATACTAGAATTGAATTGAATCATGCAAGAGTAAGCTAAAGTGAAGAAATAAAGTTGACTTACCAGTGATCGGCCAGAGTAGTTTGATAATTAAAGTATTAGTAAATTATTCTGGTCAATCACGGGTAAGTCCACTTTATTTTTCACATTAGCTTGCATGATTTAATGTATTCTACACTGAGAAAACCTCTAGCAAAAAAATCTTTGTTAAGGTTTTCTTTGCTGCGCTAATCAGATATCTACCTACACTTAAAAGATCACTTTCCTTTCACAGTAAAGGTCACTTTGCTGAAACCTCTTTATGGGCTGTTGTAAAAAACTTTCTTACTGTAACAAGGCAAATATTTTAGTCACAGGCAAGTATTTCTTTAAAAAATATCTTTACTGCTATTAACATATAGTTTGTTGTAGTAGCAAAATACTTTGTAATGAGTAAAATAAAAAGTTTATAAAGAAATTTATTCAACGGCAGCTAAGTAACTTTGCTGTGCTGGCAAATTTTATGCTGAAATCGTCTCATCGGTTGTTCTCGACTCCTGTCGGTATATCTTTCGGTAGCCCAATTCTGTCGAAACACTGGCGTCTACAGACAGGAATATCACTCTTGCTTCCTGGCTTCCTGGCTTCCTGCTTCCTGGCTTCCTGGCTTCCGCATGCGCACATAATGCTGTAACTAATAATTATAGACTTTATTGGTTAAACAGGCGCTAACACGGCATCTAATCCACCTTTTTGGTTGCAATTCGGTATATGGTAGATATAAAAAAATTGTAATAATTATAGACTTATATTGGTTAAACAGCGCTAACACGGCATCTAATCCACCTTTTTTGTTCATATTCGCCTTTTTCAAGTTCACCGGCCAATTATTTACCAGCCCTTTTTGAGTGGATCTACTTAAAAAAAAAATAAAAGAGATAAAAAACTAAAAAAAAGTCATAAAGAAAAAGTGCCCGAAACGGGAATCGAACCCGGGACCTATGGCACCAAACCCAATTTTTTCAATTTTAAAATTTCTTTATTATTTTATCTATTATTTTCACATGACACCTATTTTATTTGGCCTAGAGCCCCTGGAGCTAATCTCCTCCAGTTCGGTAGCGCAACTACCTCCCTGGATTTAATTGCATTACCCTGGTGCCCTAAAACCGGGGACGCAGCCCCGGCGGGTCGATGGCAGGACCCCTAATGGTGAAAATGCGTTGAATTTTTAAAATCACTACACTCACGTGCCGGCAGGAGCCTCTAGCACCAAACCCAGATGCTATATCCACAGCTCCACTGAATTGCTTAGAGACTTTGGTTAATCTAGTAACCGTAGAATAAAAGCCAGTGTATCGAGCTAAATGCTTCCGAGGCTGTTACGCATGCGCATGCGGAAGCCAGAAAGCCAGGAAGCCAAGAAGCCAGGAAGCAAGAGTGATATTCCTGTCTCTAGACGCTAGTGTCGAAACCGGCAATATTTTCCAGTTGGCGCATTCGCATTATTGTTCTGTGAGGTAGTGGGTTAGATGTGCGAGTTGGCGGCGCAATAAGAAATACGTGTGATTGGTTTAAAGGCCGCAGAATTTAAGTACCTAGTGATTTTGTGTTGCTCTGAAAAGCAAATAATGGTAATATTTAAACGCTAATATACATACTCAATTAATATGTTAAAAAGAGAAGAGAATGGCAGGGTTTAAATTTTTAAAACACCCCCTGCATAACATGTTTTAAAAATATATTATTTAGATGTTAAGCTGTTACGCTTTTCGATAAGTGTTACAAAAGTTTATATCTATATACCAGTATCTAAATGTTCTCTGGCTATTTTTATAACATAGTTAGGTAGTTTTAAAATGTTTATCATTTTTTAATAAACAAATACTTATTAGCAATTATATTTTTTTTTTATTTAAACACCATCTATTATTCCTTCTTTTCTATATCGATCTTACCAATACAACAACTGACCTGATGAAGATTTTTACAATGTGGCTATATAAAGCTATTTACTTTTAATGTTCCTTTCTTCCTTGGTGCCTTTAATATAAACACTCAGTATACCATGCACCCTTTTTAGGTAATTTTTTACAATTTAACAAATGCAGTGGATGTATCTTAAGGTTAAGTCTCAAGCCATTGAACATATTTCTTTATCTCGATCAGTTTAGGCATTTTTGGCATAGAAAAGTTTGGATTTATTTAATTGGCAATAATTCGCAATGTAATGTAAAATTATCAGGTCTCTATATAATGTGAAATAAAACTTCCATGCCAAAAATACTAAAACTATCAAAATTCAGAAATATGTCAAGTGACTTAAGACCTTGCAAACACATTGTATATGTCTTGCACAACATAAACTACTTTGTAATAGCAGCAAAACCTATTTGCTATTACAGTCAAAAATATATCTATGACTGGTTAAAACCTTTATGGCACAATTAAATTTCTTTGCTATCTGAGCAAAGACGCATTACTGGTATAGCTTTTAGGCTCTACAATGATAGGCAAGTAAAGTAATAGTCATAACAAAATAAATTTGCTATCATAATAAAAATACTTAGCTGTCGCAGTAAAAAACTTAGTTGTTACTATAAAAAATATTGGTGGCGTTATAATATATATTTCTGTCCCAGGAAAGTTTCTTTGCTGAGACAGGTAGGTACTCTTTAAGCATAGGAAGTTTCTTTGGCTCGCGCAGCAATGCTATATTACTGTGCCTGCCAAGCGATACTTTATAAAGTGAACGTAGTATAGCAGCAAAGTCAATGCAGCAAAGTAGATTTTACTCTCGTAGCAAAGTTCTTTGCAAGCGCCTATGCAACTAGATTTTTTTGCTGCAGTAGCTAATTTTTTCATCGTCCCAGCAAAAATCTTCTCTCAGTGTAGTATCCATGAGGATGAACATTTATATGTTCGAAACATGTTGGGAACACTGAAGTGATTCTTTAAATATCTTTGTATAGGTAGACCGCCTGTGCCTTATTTGATTCTTGTGTCTATGGTGCAGAATATTTGTTTGATGCCATTAAATTATGAAAGTATTTACCACAGAAACTACTAGATATGATCGATGTAGTTATCCAAGGAAATATTTTAGACACCCGGAGAATGTGCCATTGGCAATGGTAGCGAGACCCAGTAGAGTCATTCGTGAATTATCATATCAATGTATTTTAAAAACTTGCAGGTCACATTCTCAAACAGTACTTCGTACATTTGTCCCGCCAAAATTTAGTTTCGAAGCAACTAACTACTGCAATCATCTAGAAGAGTGGCAGGGATCTTCTCTTACCAAACCACCTCTTTTAAAAGATACATCTGAAGACGATCTAAGAGAAGTTGTCGACAATCCATTAGATTCTTTGCTTTTTAATGGAGTAACAAAGTTTCCATGTCATTTCTGAGTAGTAGAAAGGGCGCTGAAGCTTGTTACTGAATCTTTGAGATTAGTAACTGTTTCAAAGAAGCGCGACGGTGTTATTAAGGACACGATTTTCTCCAGGCAGGTTAGGCCTAAAATGTAATCCTACGAAGAAAGAGGTTTTTTAGAAGAAATGAAATATTTTATGATAATTTTATATATTTTTTGTTGATTTTGCTCTTAAAAAGCATATTTTGCAATAACTCTTAACCCTTGTACAGCAGAAGATAAAAGCAATTATGACTTTTACACGTTAAATTTTATACATTAGGCCCGTTACGCAATAAAACTTTGAAAAAAGAGTATAAGCGGGTAGCGAGGGTGCAAAAATAAATAATATAATTTTTTTAAAATTTAATTCTAATATAAAATCCCGTCCCGTCCCTGTTAGAGTTTCGAAATAAAAAATACATTTTCACGCTGTACACTAATATGCAGTGCCTATATTTTTAATATTTTGCAACTGGACTTGGACGTCTGTGCATTGTTGTGGAGCCCATTTTATGTTGCTTGTCCAGTTTCTAATTATTATTATTACGCGATGTCCGTCAAATATTTACCAGACGATGAACGGTTTAATCGGTGTGAAAGTATTCATTTGGTAATCTACGTTTTTACACAAACATCGTATTTTCTTCTCCCAAACAGCATATCGCATGTAGCATTCCATTTTGGTTTAAAAGCACACCAAAATAGGGCCGAAAAGATTTACATGTCATTTACCAGTAGACCACTGCGGCAGCATTGTAGCTGTAAAGCTGGTATACCTGCATGTAATATAACACCAGGACGTCTATTCTACAACCCAAGAAAAGTGAATGCTCTTTCTCGGAAAGTGACTATTCACATCATATAATATTTTTGTAAACTAAACACGGCTACCTAATTGTCACCGCACTGGTCACGGTATGATTCAGTTCTCTTTGAAAATTCTGAGAGGACGCGTTCTCCTAACTCTTAATGGAAGTAAACAGTAATTTTCACTATCAAAAACACGGTTTAAAATTTTTCAAGAGAAAAACTTGACAGAAGACAGATCACTTCTCTTGATATGATCATTCCTCTAATTATTTGAGAATAGAGGACCAGACCCATTACACCCCGATGTACAAATCGATTTCTGTCTGACGGAGTCTTAAAGATCTTCTTCTCAAAAAGTTTAAGATCTTTGAACCATGTTGAATAAAAACTTTTCTGTTTCACATGGTTTCTATTATCACGTGTTAAAATATTTTTAATCAAATTTCTTACTTCCTGGATATGAAAAATCTTTCGCTATCCATATTATATTTCACTGGAAACGATCTTTAAAAACGGGAAATTTCTTTACTATTTTAGACTTCAGAGAAAGGTATACTCTTTACTAATTTTTTCTAATACTCTATTGAACAAAGAAATATTCTTTTTTATCGTAATTATATCCCTTATAATATTTTACGTGTTATAAATGTTTGCTTCCCGATATTTATTTAATACCTAGGTTGGCCGACGATGCCAATCGCACACGCCACCAAGACAAATAAATATGACACAAGTATTTATGCAAACAACGGTGACCCGCGTTGCATGGACTCTAAAATATAGCACGGAATTGTGAAACTCAAACAATGATAAAGATTATAAATCATATTACTACCACTGCATAATATGCAGGGTGGCGTATTTATACATGCATACGAGGCGATTTAATTTTTAAAAATACATTAACACATTTCAAAAATTCATCAAGCCCAACTAGTGAGAAATCCCTCGACTCTCCTTAAACAGAGTTTGTGGTGAGTTTTGTATTGAGGTAGGTAATTTATTGGAAAAAGCTATGCCAAGACTTCTCGAATTCTCCGGAGCCGCCTATATGAAGGGACTAGGTCTCGCTTGTTACGGGTGTTATAGCTATGTATGTCTTCGTGTATTGGTTGAGATGTTACCTGATTAATAAGACACTCTCCAGGACAAGCAGTAAAGGCAAGGTCAGAATACCAATGGACACAAAAGCCTGCCGGCAATCCGCCCGATAGGGCAGACCAGCAATTGCCCTTACCATTCTCCACTGCACGTGGAAAACCTCCTCAGCGCCAGTGCTGTGACCTCAGGCCACAATAGCATAGCTGATATGTAGGTGGAAGAGTGCAAACTATCTTGAGGGTGGGCTGCGAGGAGAAAGTTGATAGATCCCAACTTATTTTTAAGGGCCGGTCATATGGGTAATCCAGTGTAGTCCTGTATCCAGATGACCCCAGAACTTTATGCCATTATTTCCCTCGCCAGAAGGGAACGGTCTCGTCGAGAAGACCATTTTTTGGGGGTTCTAATTGTTTAAAAACAGCTTATTAGCTACAAACCATCGTTCAGCCCTCCCCTGTGCCTCACGCGATGTCTCCGTTGCTCCAATGAGATCCCGACCTTCACAGGTGATAGTAGTATCATCAGAAAAGAGGGTTTAGGAGCTAGTTGAATCAGTTGGAGGAAGATCGTTGATATATATAGATTAGAAATAAGAGGGGGCCAATAAGTATTGACCTTTATGGTACACCGACCCTCACATTCCTCTACACCGATTCCACTCCACTGACTAGCACCCTCTCTCCTATTAGAAAGGTAGCTAGAAATCTTTGCAATACTGCTGTCGCTAATCCATGGTTTCGGAGTTTCCACGTGCGAGAAGCAATCGAAGGCTTTACTTATGTTGCAGAAGGTGCCCGATAAATAGTGGTAATCTTCAAACGCTTCGTGGACCCTTGAGACCAAATTAAGGCCACCTATGATGATGCCACGATCCTCCCTGAAGCCAAACTGTCTGTCTGTAAAGCGATCAACAAATCCAAAGTCTCTATTATAATATTATTTCTAGTATAATTAATTCGTTCTCTGTTTAATTGTGAATTTAATGTCTAATAATGATTTACAAAAAGATGTTACAATCGCTATTATCGTTATGGTGTGGTATACACTTGTAATAGTGCAACAATAAATATATCAGAAAAGCTGTGAGTGCCTAATGATATTGTAATCAGAAACATTTTGTTCAAAGTTGCAGTAGATCCAAAATTATTATCAAACGGAATTGATATAAATCACTCAAAATACTGTTTCTGCAGCTTTCTACATTGACGGTAAAATATAAAAAATGCACCATATTTTTCTGCTATCCAAAGAAATACCAATTTTTACAACAGGTAGTGGAGATTGAACAAAAATATGCGGATTGTCAGTGCCCCACATTCTCATATTTTGAGAACTGATGTACCCTAAAAATAAAATCATACGTCACTAGAAGAAAGAAATATTATGTTTAACAGGTCGTCATTCACTAAATTACTGACACACCATTAGCAGTACTCAAGATCTCTGCGTAATGCACTATTGCCCAAAGGCTCTTATGAATTTCGAATAGAAATAGTTTTTAAATAATGCAGAAAATGTAAAATACTCTCTTTCATATTAAATTTCATTTATTGTATTACAACACATTTATACTTTCTCTGAGATGTAGGCTTCGCTCATTTTAGAGTGTATAAACTACAACTTCACAGTAAAAATATCCACCTGGTAAAAATCATTTCAGGAGTGGTAAAAAAAAGTAGTGTTAATGCTAACACCCGGAACATAATTTACCATATTTTTACACTCATATGGGCCCAAAGTTGTTGTATCAAATTTGCCTATGAATTTAACTCTCTAAAAAGTTAATTTTGTTGAACGGGTGTTATTTATTTTATTTTACACTCTATCAGGAAAATTAAATACGAAGACAATTAATAACACCATATTAGCGTGTAAATAAACCCCGCTAGAAGATTACTTTAACACATTGAGTTTAAAACTTATTCTTTAATCGTTTTTTTACACGGCCCCGGGTAAAAATACCTAAACCCGTGTTACCGAAAAGACAGGCGGCAACAGGTGGTGTGAAATTCTAGGAATTGACAGACGCCGACGATACATGCAAATTCAACTTTCAAGTCAGTCTGATTGTCCTATTTGAAGGTGATACAGAATAATGTTATATTCAAATTAAAATATAGAAACAAACAAAGTTCTGTAAAGTGCCAAATGAGAGTGCCTCTTATGGGGATCTTGTTAAATTGGGTAAGCATATTAACGAAATTTAATAGAAACCTTACTAATAAATACGCCGTTTTTAAGAAACTAAAAGGTATTTACATTGCTACAGTTTTCTCTTTAGCTTTTAAATTATTCTGATATAAGCTTATAATATAAATGTATTCCTTTTTTATATAAATACTTAGGTACCTACCTACACATTTTACTTCATAGATCTCGAAATAAATATACGATTAATATAATACTCGTCATTTTCATTCTTTTATATTGTTCCAAAGCATACTTTTATTTAGTTGTTTAGTGTTCTAAGTATATATAATAATATATATTTATTATGTTATTTGTTTTGTTAAGCTTAACAATGAGGTACATTAAACGTAGATATATATTTTATGTTATGAATATACTAAATTGTAAACTATATAATTGGTGTGTCATTTTGTTCAACTAGTTATAATAATAAGTGTAAATAAAATCATAGGGTTTTCCAGTTCTGTTGTAACCATCATTTTGTTTATAAATAAACAATAAATAATACTCAATATTTTCATTCATTTAACAAACCTTTTTCAAGCGATCTAAAGATTTGTATATATTAGGGGCTACTACTTTCGGCTTTGATTAAGTCATTTAATCATGTATCAAACTAAGCAGTGGTTAATAATGTAAAACATCTTGAATGCATAATTTTTTACATTTTCATTATAAACGCCCGGTTAGTTTGATACGGGATTAAATGACTTAAACAAAGTGGAAAGTTTTCTAGCCCTGGGTAGGTTATTTTATTACACTCACTATAGTAAAGTTACACCCAAATAAAATAAAATTTACACTACAATAATATGATATATACACTAATTAATGACAAATTACCATAAAAAATGGTTTACCTACACCTCTCATTATTTCTTTTACACCATAGAAAGATAGGTTTACAATCTGTGAGTTTAATTTACACACGATAGTGTAAATGTACCTACCCATAAAGTAGAAGAATTAACACTCATCAAAAAGTAAAAAACCCATTCAAAAATGTTTTTTTACAAGATATACTTATTGGTTAATAGTCCCTATTGAGTGTGGTCCTATATGTACCACCATTGAGTGTTAAATTTAACACCCAATTTTTTACTGTGTAGCCTTCTCCCGGAATGGTTCCCCTATGCTATGGCTTATTTCACGAACTTTAATAATTATATAATTTAAATTTTTATTGCTGAAGATGATCTTCTCTAAGGTCGACACATGTCCTTACTTATTTAAATCCATTACTTTAATGTAGTAATCTACCCCCCTTCCCAATTTTTCCCTATATTTTTTTTATTACATACCCCGAGATTTTTTATATTGCTAAATGTGTATTTCCATATTTTTAAGTTGGTAGTATTAGTTTAAGTTGAGTGTTAATTTTTTTTTATTGATGCATTTCGTTTAGAACATATTATAACTGACTAAAACTGTAATCATCAATAGGAGCATGTGGTTCTTCGCACCATTATAACAAATAATAATATCTTAATTTCAAAGGAATCGTCCTAAATAACTCAATTTATATCTAGCAAGATTGATCAATACACGATAACATTGTTTACCGAAATCCAAATTTATGGTTATTCCAAAGTATTACAGCTACAGTGAAATAAAAATTGACAGTACTTAAGCTTTTTGATTGGCGTGTTGACGTAATAAAGGTGTACCTACTATCAGAAGCAGGATTAGCAGACATTTTTTTTGGCAACCGCACTATTTTTACGTATAAGCTAAATAAAGCGTACAAATAATTTAAATTTATGTTTCGTATAAATCACAATGTTGCTCGTGCTTCTATTGTAACACCTTGAGGTTAATAATTTATACAACTCTTTAAAATCATCTGAATTATTGCTTTACTGTATGCGTTTTTCCAGTAACATTTTTCCTGTGGAGATTTTAATGTGGACTTGTTGAAAATTGAGCCTAAATATGGAGGCTTATTTACCGTCGAAGTATTTGGTCGGCGGCGCTGGTCTTTGTTCCCGGTTTCGACAATACGACAAGTTTCAATATTGTTGTAGTTGCTATGGATATGATTTTTGACAGTTTTTTGAATGATAACGTTTTAATGACAGTTAGTTTTTTAGAGATTATTTTCGGTGCGATATATTTTAAGAGTAGTTATTTTTATGTGATTGTTTCAATAATTAAAGCAGTTTTATACGAAGAGGGTGTTTTTCTAACGAATACGGGTATTTTTTAATATTTGGTGCCGAAACCCGAGAATTTGTTTGATTTTCGGGACATTTAACGTGTATACCGAGTGAAAAATAAAAATAATTATGGAACTATCGTTAAGAAAATCGTACCGTGGACAGTTAACGAAGTTGGTAAATTCAGTAAATAACGTATTAACGGACGAAAATGTGAATTTAGATGACGTGGCGGTGCTAATTCAACGTATAAAGACTATGAATTTGACTTTAAAGGACTTAAACAATCAGTTGTCATCTAGTTTTAAAGAAGATCAATATGAAAGTGAATGTGAAAAAATAGTGGAATACGATCTTGCTGCAACGGAGGCAATTGCACGGCTAGAACGAAAACTAACGACAGAAACGCAGTTCCGACGCAAGTTACAGCAAGAAACAGACGAGGCGTATAACGAGCCATCGAGTAACATGGGTAACAATCAAAATAATATGCAGAACACATCGGTAAGACTACCTAAACTTGATATTATTAAGTTCAATGGTGAAATCGCTCTTTGGCCAGAATTTTGGGAACAATATAGCGCAGCTATTCATGACAATAAATCTCTCGATAATACAGCAAAACTTGCCTATTTAAAATCTTATTTAGTAGGAAAAGCTGCCCTAACAATATCAGGGTTAACTTCTGGCAAAAGCTCTTATGAAAACGCTATTGATTTATTGAAAGCTGAATATGCAAGTACTGAAAGAATTATCGATAAATATGTTCAACAATTGTTTACTATTTCCCATATAAAAAATGAAAGAGACACTGTTGGTTTAAGAAAATTGTTTACTATCGTATCGACAATAACGAAGTCCCTAACGACCTTGGGAATATCTGCTGACCAGTATGGTCTTTTAGTAAAATCCATCGTGTTTCAAGCTCTTCCATATAGTATGCGCGTTGCTTATAACAAACAAAAAATCTCAGATTCATGCGATAACGTGTCTCTCAGCGGACTATCAAAAGCAAGTGAGGTTAGCGGTGATATGAATTACGAAAAGCAAATAAACGGACTATAACAATTTTTAAAAGTGGAATTAGACTCTATTGAACAAGCTAGTAGTAATTTTAAAACTAGAGGTAACGGCAATAATAGACATTTTAATCGATCGTGGAATAAAGGACAAAATAATGAATCGTTTACGGCGGCGGGTTTATTCACGGGAGCTAAAGAGGGCTGCTTATTTTGTCATCTGAAATCACATGTTACGATAGAGTGTGACAGCTCTTTAAGTGTGGCAGCAAAAAAGGATATTTTAAAGAAAAACAGACTATGTTTTCGTTGCGCTAAACCTAACCATAATTCGAGGTTTTGTAAAACTAAAAACATTTGTTGCGCCAAGTGCAAGAAGAGGCACGCGACGACCATGTGCGAGCCTCAGTTTTTCAATGCAGCGAATAAAAGTTCTGATCCAAAGAGTGGTGTTGCTAATGCTCAAAATATAATGAATACTGGTTCCGCTGCTTTATTAGCTGAAAGTATTGTGAATAATATTTATTTAAAGACCGCTTGCGCTTTTATTTTGTTCAAGAATACTAACGAGAAACCACTTATTCGCATGATTATCGATGGTGGTAGCCAGCTTACCTTTATAAAGGAGGATATATCACGAAGTATGGCTCTGCCTGTTATCGGAACGCATAAAATCGCGATACAAACATTTGGACAAAATGAAATGGCACCAGCTAGATTATGTAATCGGGTCAAACTAACCCTTAAGAGTCAGTATGATGACAGTGTCGTAGAGATATCGGCTGTAGAGGTGCCTGAGATATGTTTTGATACTTTAAAACCACCATCGGAAGGTAATCCAATAATTAGGAAGTTTAGTATGAAAAACCATTTAGCTGATTTTGTAGCAGGACCTCACCAGCCAATAAATGGACTTTCTTTATTAATAGGCGCTGATAACTACTGGCAAGTTGTATCAAACGAAATCGCAAAATTAACGAATAGTTTAACGGCCGTTAACACTAAGTTCGGATGGACAATTCACGGCGCGAGTGACACTAATGACAATGACGTAAATGACTATATAGTGAACTTTAATGCGAGCATAGCACTTAACGCGCAAGTGACATTTTTCGACGAAACGGAAGTAGATTTAAAAAAGTTCTGGGACTTAGAAACCATCGGTATAAACGCTAGTGAAACTACCGCCGAGAACAATTTTACTAGTGACTTTATAAAAAATAACGTAACTTTTGAAAACGAGCGATATCAAGTAACTTTACCCTGGCAAAACGATAAAATTCTCGACTCAAACTTTTCTAGTGCTTTAGTGCGTGCAAAGAGACTAACGCACAAATTATGCAATAACGGGACATTAACGGAATATGATAATGCTATTCGTGACTATATACGGTCGGGTTGTGCCGAAGAAGTGCCAGATAACGAACAGGAAGCTATGGAACTGACCTATTATATGCCACATCGACCAGTTTACCGTAATGATAAACATACAACGAAACTGCGGGTCGTATTTGACGCGTCCGCGCATGCTCCTGGTACTCCTTCCTTAAATGAAAAACTGTTACCTGGCGAAAACCTGTTGCCAAATCTTATGAAAATCCTAATTAGTTTTCGCATTGGTGCTGTAGCAGTGGTAGCCGATATCGAGAAGGCATTCTTACAGATCGGATTAAGTAAGGAAGACAGAGATTTTCACAGATTTTTGTGGTTTAAAGAAGCAGTTAATGATAATATCACATCAACCACGGAGTTGCCAGATTTGACAACGTTTCGAATGACCCGTGTAACATTCGGCGTAACGACCAGCCCATTTTTGCTAGCAGCTACATTGAGAAAACATTTAATGGAATCTCCTGAACGTGAAACAGCTATTACTTTATTAAACTCATTTTACGTTGATGATTTGATACTAGCAGTAGAGTCAACAGCAGAAGCAATGGAGCTGTATAAAAACGCAAAAAACATTTTGTCAAAAGCCAACATGAATTTGCGCAAGTGGTGTTCAAATGATCCAACTATGATGAGACGATTTAATGAAGATGGTCAAGAGTCGCCACTGAAAATTACTGCCAACCAACAGAAAGTGTTAGGAGTTATTTGGCGTCCAATTACAGATGAACTTGTGATCAATTTGAATACAATAATGGAAACTGAAAGTTATAATGTAAATACAAAACGTAACGTCTTGCAAACGATAGCCAAGATATTTGATCCAATTGGAATTTTGGGACCCTACGTTGTAAAGGCTAAAATAATTCTTCAAAATATTTGGAAAAGGAATCTAGGTTGGGACGATACATTACCAGATGACCTAAACAAGGAATGGATAAAATGGAGAGAAGAACTTCGGTTGCTTAAAGACTATTCCATAGATCGATGTTTGATTGAAAAACCTACAGAGGAAGTAGAGCTACACATTTTTGCAGATGCCAGTCCTCAAGCGTATGGATGCGTAGCTTACCTAAAAATTTTAACGACTGGAGACTGCAAGTTTATTACGTCAAAAAACAGAGTATCTCCAATAAACGAAAAAAAAGATAAAGCTTTGACGTTGCCGAAATTAGAGCTGACTGCAGCATTATGTGCGGCTAGGTTGCATAAGTATTTAATAGAAAATTTATCATTAAATGTAAAGAATGTCATACTTTGGTCGGATTCAAAGATTGCTTTATACTGGATAAAGGGCAAGACAACGAAATGGAAGCCTTATGTTCAAAATCGAGTTTTTGAAATTCGCAACTTGCAATCGGATGCCACATGGAGACACTGTCCAGGAAAAGATAACCCAGCAGATTTATTAACTAGAGGCGTGTCTTCTGCTAACTATCTGATGGAATTTAGTGTCTGGCTTGAAGGTCCATCTTGGCTAAAACTAGAACATAATAATTGGCCAGATGAGGAATTTAGTAATGACAAAGACATTGACGCACTGACCTGTTTTATTGAAGTACAAGAAGAGTCAACGTTAAAGGTAAATCCTATGTTTTGCTTTGATAGATACAGCGATTTAGATAAGATATTAAGAATAACAGCTTATGCAAGGCGGTTTCTTAATAACATAGACAAGCATAAAGAAAAAATTACTGGGCAACTAACAGTAAGCGAAATAAGCAAAGCAGAAACATATTGGATACGAGTTATACAGGGTGAAGTATTTTCTAAGGAAATAGTTGAGTTAACCAAAGAAAGGCCGTTATCTAGCCAATCAACAATAATATTATTAAAACCATTTTTGGATGAAAACAATATTCTAAGATTAGGTGGGAGATTGCAGGAATCTTGTCTTTCTCAAGAAGAAAAACATCCAGTTATTTTGCCAAAAGCGTCTTCCCTAACGACAAGAATAATTTGGAAGGCTCACGAATCAACGTTTCACAGTGGTGTTAACTCAACATTGGCAGATGTAAGAAAAAGATTTTGGATAATTAAAGGACGACAACAGATTAAGTCAATTATCAGCAGATGTGTGAAGTGTAAAAGATTAAAAGGAAAACCAGGCAGTGAACCTTTCGCACCACTGCCTAAGGACAGATTAATCTCAGCAAATCCTTTTGATGTCACTGGAATAGATTTTGCCGGACCTTTGTATATAGCATCAGAAAGCGGACAAAAACAAAAGGTTTATGTTATGTTGCTCACGTGTGCAGTTGTTCGCGCAGTACATTTAGAATTAGTTCCTAACCTTACCACCGAGAGCTGTATTCGGGGACTACGAAGATTTATGGCACGTCGAGGTGTTCCAAGAATAATTTATTCCGACAACGCAAAAACGTTTAAACGAGCTTCTGAAGAGCTTCATCAGCTTGTCAATATCCTCACAGATACAGAAGTTCAAGATTTAGCCCTAAAATATCGTATTAAGTGGAAGTTTATAGTAGAACGTGCTGCTTGGTGGGGTGGTTTTTGGGAGAGGCTCGTAAGGTCAGTAAAGAGTAGTCTAAAGTTTACGTTGGGAAAAGGGTTTATAGGATTTGATGAGCTACAAACCATATTGTCAGAAGTAGAAATGACCGTAAATTCAAGGCCATTAACTTACATTGATAATGATCCAACTAACCTAATGATTTTATCACCAGCCAAATTCTTGATTGGAACTAAAGATATGGGATTTAGCATGAGTCTCGCGCTACCAGAAATAAAAAGAAGTGATATTCTGGAGCAGTGGCGAATCAGAGAACGTTTAGTTTCTAAGTTTTGGCGTAAATGGACACAAGATTATATACAACAGTTACGTTCAGCTCATTACGTGAAGAATTCGAGATCAACTGAATTTAAGGTAGGAGATGTTGTATTACTTCATGATCAAAACCGACCCAGACTTACATGGAAGTTGGTTCGAGTTATTACCTGCTTTCAAGGAAGAGATGGACGGACCAGAGCTTGTGAAATTAAGACAAGTAATGGCACATGTATGCGACGACCTATCCAGCTGTTATACCCCCTTGAGATTGAACACTCTTCGCCGGGGGAGGATGTTGAAAATTGAGCCTAAATATGGAGGCTTATTTACCGTCGAAGTATTTGGTCGGCGGCGCTGGTCTTTGTTCCCGGTTTCGACAATACGACAAGTTTCAATATTGTTGTAGTTGCTATGGATATGATTTTTGACAGTTTTTTGAATGATAACGTTTTAATGACAGTTAGTTTTTTAGAGATTATTTTCGGTGCGATATATTTTAAGAGTAGTTATTTTTATGTGATTGTTTCAATAATTAAAGCAGTTTTATACGAAGAGGGTGTTTTTCTAACGAATACGGGTATTTTTTAATAGGACTTTTTAAAAAATAATCAGGAAAAATCACTACTTCTGGATCTATTTGATAGTTTTAACTTAAAAGAGATATCGTTTAAACCTATAAGAGTATTCGTGAATATAAATAATAAGTGTAGCGTTACTAAAATTGATTATTTTTTAACAAACTCCGATAATTGTAAAACCGATGTAATACAGGCAAATACACATACTGTATATTGATAATAATGTTGGTAGTGTTTATGGGGAAATAGTAAGTATAATACAGTGATCAATAGGAATAAATTGTCCAATAGAAAATAAAAAGTCTACATATAACAAAAACAAAAAAATGGATGACTCCCGAAGAGACGCTCTTGATTGCTGATAAAAACACTGAACTAAAAAATCGATTCTGGTTGTCTAAAAACTGTGCACATTCAAATGTATGAAATCTTTATAATATAAAAAAAAAAGAATACAGGACACTTATTCTGCAAGTTGAAAGAGGATATTATGATGAAAAAATTAGAGAGAGCGAGAACAAACAAAAACAATATAGAATATTCTAAACAAAAAACTAGGTAAACCAAATTACAAAAATAAAATCAAACTTCTTGATAATGACGAAAAGATTTCGAACCATAAAACAATTGCTAATATATTCATATTAGTTACTCAAAAAAGTTTAACAGATAAGTGTGGCGATAATGATAATAAGGATTGTACTGTACCTAAGGACTATTATAAATAGTTTCTTTTTTATGCATATGGAACAGGAAGAGATTTTTAAGATAATAAATGACCTAAAAAATAAAAAAAAAGTGTAGGAATTGACGAAGTGTCGATAAAGGTTGTTAAAATTTTAAGGGCCAGTATTCTTAAACCTAGTCAATATTAAGCAAATTTAATGTTCAAGACAGGTATACTTCCAAGTAATCTAAAGATGGGAGTTGTTGTTCCAATATAGATCGACAGAGGGAGCAGCGGCTGACCTTGTAGAATTCATTTATATTAAAATGGACGAAAGGTGTCATGTCGCTGGTCTCTTTTTTGATCTGTCCAGAGCTCGTGACAGCATGAATCATGAGTTTACTGTAAGGAAGTTGTCTTGTTATGATTTTAGGGATAATATGTTAGATCTTCTGGGTTCATATTTGAAGGGCAGACAGTTCATGATTAAAGTTAAGGACGATATTCGGTATATAAGGATACTAATATAGGGGTTCCTCAGAGCTCGGTTCTGGGTCCTCTACTATTTTTAATATTTTTCAACGAAATACCACAGTACATAACAAATGAAATAACTATTATGTTTCCTGACCCTACCTCAGGGGTGGTCTCAGCACGGAGCTCGGAGGAATGGTCCAATAAAATATATTTTTCTATTAAGGAATTTAGTAAGTGGTGTGCTAAAAACAATCTCATTTTGAATACTGAAAAGACTGTCTATATCAAGTTCGGAACTTCAAAATTAAAACCGAAAATTCACTTAAACAATCCATTTGGATAGTGACAAGAGTACAAAGTTTTTGCGATTGTACCTTGATGAATGCGGGACACTACGCAATATCTCAGTTGAGAGACCTAGTGGATGAGCCTGCATTGGTTAACATCTACTATTCATTAATATATTCTCGTTTAAGTGGTAATGTGATACTATGGGGAAATGCTACAAATAGCAAAGGAATTTTTACCAATCAAAAGAGAATTATGAGACTTATTTTTTAAACTAAACACTATGAGTAGCTGTAAGCCAGTGTTTATAGAAAAGAAGATTTTATCCTTCGCTTCCTTATATATCTACAAGACTCTGTTGTATATAAAACAGAATTTAAGTGATTTTAATACCAATGCAGATTTTCATTCTTATAATACCCGAAACACAAGAGCGTTGGTTTTAAATAAGCATAATTTAAACAAATTCGAAAATCATTTGTATTTAGAAAAAAAAAATATATAATAAACTGCCATTGCGGGTTTAGTCACTTGCATTTAATAAATTTAATGCGTATGTAAGGTACCTTTTTATTTAAGAATGTTATTATTGTGTAAGTCAGTATTTGTCAGATAGCTTAAATTGGCTAGTTGACTGTTTTATTTTTTCTTGTTTCGTTAAAACTGTGTTTCTCATAATTATTTTGTAGATTTTCAATTATTTTAGAGCGATGTGATATACATCTTCTTCTTTTAGTGCCGTGCAGATTCCTGCGTAGGCGTTCATCTTTTTCTTATTATATGCTTCTATTAATTGCAGCGTTCTGGACATTTCTCAGCCACAACATTTCTTTTCTGCCTAATCTTCTTCTCCCCCCTTTAATTTTACCCTGAAGAATGAGACGTTGAAAGTGGTATCGCTCTCCGCGCAGTATGTGTCCGATATAACTTATTTTTCTTTTCTTGATATTTTCGAAAAGTTCACGTTCTTCTAGACCGGTTCTTTGGAGAACGTCCTCATTTCTCACGTGATCAATCCAAAACACTTTCAACATTCGCCGTAGTATCCACATTTCGGAGGCTTTAATTTTGTTGATGATTGATACCTTCAACGTCCACGCCTCAACACCGTACAGGAGAACGGACCAGACATAGCACGTTACCATCCTATATCTAAGGTTGAAATTCAAGTTCTTGTCTATAAGGAATTTTGGAAGTCTTATGAAGGTTGCTCTAGCCTGTTCGATCCTGCACCTTATCTCTTGATCCGGATCCCATCCATGCATCCCAAGTATTTAAATTGTGTGACCTGTTCGATGTTCTCTTCGTTAATATGTATTCGAGTTAGTGGAATATCGTTCTTACTAACAATCAGAAACTTGGTTTTACTGATGTTAATTTTTAAGCCTAGTCTTTGGCTTTCTTCATTGACCCGATTTAGTAGATTTCCACATATCGGATATTATTGATGAGGATCCCGTTTACTTTAATTCTTAACTTAATTCCTATCTGAGGTTGCCTCGGAAAATGCTCTTTTCACGTACAGTTTGAATAACATTGGGGATAAGACACATCCTTGGCGAACTCCTTTTTTAATTTCAAAATCTTCAGTTCTTCCAGCGCTGCCTATTCGAATTTCTGCCTTTTGATGCCAATACAGATTACCGATTAGTCTTAAATCTTTTCCATCTAGTCCCAAATCTTTGAGGTATGTTATCAGATGCTTAACATTGTCAAATGCCTTCTCATAGTCAATGAAACACAAAGACATCTTTTCTTTGATCCTGGCAGTTTTAGATCAATGCCTGGAGACTAAATATGGCTTCTCTAGTTCCGAATCCGCTTTAAAATCCGAATTGACTGACTCCACTTACTTCCTCTCATTTTCGATAAAGCCTTGTGTGTAGAACTCAAAGGAAAAGTTTCAGACAGTGACTCATTAAGCTGATAAGGTGATAATCTTTACACGAGGTTGCGCTGTTCGATGTTGGTAGGGTGATAAACGTGGAGCGGAGCCAATCTTCAGAGAAGTGTCCAGTGTCATAGATGGTATTGAAGAGTCTTACGATCGTTTCAAGATTTTGTTCGTTAATTAAGCGAAATGTTTCGGAGTACATATCATCAGGACCTGAAGCTTTGTTATTTCTCATTAAACTGATAGCGTGTACGATTTCACTTTTTAGTATGCTTGGTCCTGATAGAGTGGATATTTCCATTGTGAGGTTATCTAGTCTGTCGTCGTTGAAAATACTAATTGTATATTTTCTCCAGATTTGCAACAATTCTTCGGGTTCTGTAACTATTCTATTGTGCTAATTTTTAATAAAACTTAGCGGTCTATTATTGTACAATCCAGCTATTTCTTTGACCTTTTTATGAAGATGAAAACTCTTGCAATTTTGCCTCTTGACAACTTTCATACAGCCAATCCTCTTTTGCCACTCTAATTTTATTTCGTATTCTTCTTTGAAGAGCTCTATACCCATTGTGATCGTTCCGAATTTTACATTGCCTTCGCTCTTCCTTTAATTCTAGAATATCTTTATTCATCCATTCTTTCTTAGTTGTTAAAATCAAGCCAATGCTTGTCAACGTCGTTTGTACTGGTAACACTTACTAATTCCTTATTAAGATGGTCTTCGTACAGTGATCTTGTTGTTTCATCTTTTACTAGTTGTAGGTCTAGTATCCTCCTGAAGCTCTTTTTTTTAGGGTTGGCGAGGCGTAAAAGGATGTTAGCATACACTGGGTTGTGGTCTGATACGATATCAGCACCTGGCATTGCAGTAACTTTGGTGATAGAGTTTCTAAACCTACGGTTAATTGTGATGTAATCTATTTGATTACGAACAATGTAATGATCATGGCCCTGTGGAGATTTCCAGGTGTATAGTCGTCTTGGTGGGAGTTTGAACCACGTGTTTGCCTGTTCTCCTCACAGTACTGAATCAACCTTTCACCTTTGTCATTTCTCTCGCCCAGGCCCCAATCACCAACCACCAATCCCATCCTGCCTTTTCCAACTTTGGCATTAAAATCTCCAAAAGTTTTACTTATTTCATTCGTTCTTGTAAGTTTTAAGACCTGATCTAGTTGTTTATAGAAGTTTTCAACTTCTTCCTCTGGTCTATCTGCTGTTGGAGCATAGACCTGGACAATATTGATGTTAATAGGCCTACCGAGTAGCTGGATTAGAACTACTTTTTCGGAGAGGGGAACAAAATTCTTCACTGGTGATGTACATAATCTTTGTTATTATTTGACGGGTACATTCTGTACATCCATGTATTTGGCATAAGTAAAAATAAATATATCTATCTATCTATTGAACTCTTTAAAATTAGTCTGTCAAAATGAAGAGCTTCTCTTTCATATACATCTATGAAAACTACCGTGTAACTAAATAAATTCTGACACAATAGTTAAATAATACATAATCCCAAGTTTCTGTTTTTTGTTCACCCGTATCAAAAGCCATTTTATAATTAAACCCAATTAATTACTCACCATTTGTCATCCTTCATCGTTATCTATCGAAAATAAATCAAGTATAAATAAAGCTTATAATGTTGCTTTTACGCCCATAAAAGCTAAACATCGGCGTAAATTTGTTGTTGTAAATCAATTTTTATCAAAACCATTTTGATCACCATAATCTCGGCAATATAAAAAAATATCTAATTCGCTTGATCTCCACCGAATCATCTTTTATCAATAATTTTTGTTCCAGTAAGTACTCGGATCTTGCGTTATCACTGCTTGATATTTCGGGAAAAAGTAGGTTTAACTAAGCCAATATTTTATACAGAACCGTACTGTTTTTAGTAATTCAAATCAAAACATTTATACATATTTTTTTTATATTTATAATATATCTACCCAGGCGTGGTTGTAGGTGATCGAAATAGTCATATTTTGGGAAAAATTGAAAAAGGAAGAACTGGGGCAGTATGTTTATAAAAATCCTTTTATTTTTTCGTTTTGGTCCAAAAACTGCCTTACAGTTGCCATCAGAAAACGACCGGAAGATCTTCCTTGCAGACTGCAAACCCACAATAATATTGGGTGAAGTATAGAAAACGTTCTTTTCGCAGAAACGGAACGATGTGTCGTATTTAGTAGATTTCTTGTTGTTATGTTATCATAGTGCACCCCATGCATCCACTCAGTGTGGTATTCTTTTGCATTGCGACATAAACTCGGAGTGGCGCTCTTGTGATATACTCTTTGCAAAACAATTTTCGTTGCACGTCATGCCCTTCAAGTGACGTCAGTTATCGGCAGTGTTGCAAGCTTGTAACAAGAATAACCGAATGAGGGAATTACACTGTTTTCTTTTCTCATAAAAACATGATAAATTTACAAAAATTAACACAAATTTATTTACTTTATTTCTAGGATGATATATACTTAAATTATATTGGAATAATCATGTAATTTCATTGTTACTTTTTTTTCATATATGCTTTGGCTATTAATCTATTTTATTATTCGGTATTTTTATAAAAGTAGATATAAAAAAAATATACCTAAAATTACACGTAGGTGGTCGTTATTTAATGACTCTAATTTTTTTAGTTTTTGGGTTTCAATATTAAGAATAATAAAAATAATAATACAAAGATGGATCATCAATGATCCTCAAAATCACTTAAATCACTCGTTTCATTTACTTCAATAATTATGGGTTGAATGTTTAGTCTATCTAATACATGTTCTTTTTCATACCATTTTAATATCTCGCTTTCTGTGTGCCGAATTGAATTTTTCCAAACATCAGGAGTAGCAGCACGCCATGATTCTTTCCACATGTTCATGCAATCAGTTTCTGTACTGCTATCTGGACCAATATGCTTTTATAATAATTTTTGGTAATCCCTAAAATATGCTCAATTGGATTGAACATACAGTGGTATGAAGGAAGCAGTAAAGCTTTATGTCCATATTGCTCAACCAGGTCAGCAACCAAATATTGCTTTGGTGGCTTATGTCTGGAAAGAATTTAAGTTTAATATTTAAGAATATTAAAAAAAAAGGACACACAAAATGTCTTGTACTAACCTATTAACGATTTGTAAAAGTTCAAGCTGTATAATCAAATTCAATTTTATTATTAGTTAACCGTTCTTGAATTGCAGCTTTAATTTATGATCTGTTAGGTTTTTTGTTAAGAACGTGCTATGGTATGGGAGGGCGTTGTCTATTACAATTACAGATGGCTTTATTAAATTTTTTAATAATTGGTTATTGAACCATCGTAAACAATTTTGCTGATTCATTTCTCCATGGCAGTCACTCACAGTTTAGTTTTAGAAGAAAAATTGCCTCTGGGCCCTCAGCAAAACCATATTTACTACCAGCATGAAGTACCTATTATGTACCTAGAGAAATATGTTTTACCTAGGTAAATTTCCCATACTTTATATATTTGTTTACTGCATAATACCTTTTATACCATCAACTTTAGTAGATCTAACACTTCTTTTATTTTCATCTTGCCAAGATCGACCAATGATGCCATTCTGAAAAATCTATGTTTCATCCAAGAAAACGAACTGAAACAAGGATGCTTCTTTTTCTTTCATATATTCTTTCAAAAATACCAGTCGTTTGAACGCTACATGGCAAAGTTCCTTAAGCCCTCGCCTCGGTTCATCTTTTTTCCATCCGAAGCCTATTTCCTTTAAGAGGCTTCTTAAAGAGTTAAGACGACCATCAAACAGTTATCTGTCTTTAAATTTCTTACTTAAAGTTGTCAAAGTTACACGATGATCTAAAAAAAAAATACAGCTTAAGCATAACTAATGTAAAAAATTATTTTTGAATAATACAACTTACTTGTTCCGTATATCCCATAGTGTCACGGATAGAACTTATATCAAATCTTGACACATTTACAGTTCTCTTTGAATAAGAACGTTTCTTTTTAGTTGACTTAAATAATTTATTTTCCTTAATTGTTGTTGGAACTGCGCTTACATAGGAGAATAATTTTGCGAATTAAAAATTAAGTTATAAAAAAGATGAGTGACAAAGGAGACAGTGATTTTCTATCAAGTGCTTACTCTTTTGATGATGATTTAGCGGTTTTAAACGAACCGTGAGTTAAAAATGAAAAATATTTAGGTAAACATAAAAGAAGTTTTATCAATAAAATTTCAAAATTAACACCTTACACTGTTTTTATTTTTAAAAATATCCTGGCGCTTGGCTTTCATTTAAAATTAAGGTTAATTTCACAAAAGCGCTACCGCGTTCATATATCGGTTCAAAACCCGTTCCAACGAGTGCCTATTCTTGTACGGTCACAAAATCATGCAAAGTTAACGCCTGCGCACAAAATCGACCCTAACAGTTTTTTTGACGGTACCAAGATTGGGTGTTGGAAAAACCTATTTGAAATTGCCTTATTAGTAGTGAAATCATAATAGATGGCTTATTCGCGTCACCAATTACTTTCTTATAGAAATTGCAGTGATTTTTCAACGCTAATAATTGCATTTTAGAAGAGTGATTTTATCTGGCAATAACAATAAATAAAATATTACGCAGAGCCCGGCAATTGATAAAACAGTGACACTGTAGAAGCGCCTGATGATTACTTAAGTAGTATTAAAAAAAAACGAAAACGGATTAAGTTTTAGGATTCTATAAAGCAAAATAAGAGGAAATTGATAAATCGGAGAATATTATTTGATATCGAAACGATAATTTATAAATATATTCTTATTGTTAGCGGTAGATAAAAAGTGGAAGGTATAAAAATAATACCTAAATCCACAGCACATCTATAATCCATTCACATTAAAGTGAAAACCCTTATTTGGCTTGCATGTTTACATCTGAAGTGGGGCTAACAATAAATTTACAGGGTGGCCATTTGAAAACGAAACAAAGCCAATTTTCGGCACCCTAGGTTATTAAAAGAAAAACGCTCGGACCCGTCGATTTTTGATTTTAGGGGGAAGCATTTTTTTGGCATTCTCGCTCCCTGAAAGTCAAAGCCCTAGCGGGGCGACAACTACCCCCAAAATTTTAAATGGAATGGGGGGGTCAAGCGATTCTTCGTTTTGTTTTAAAGGTATTTTTATGTAGAGTATAACCCCAGAGTTTAACATGGCTACTATCTACCTAGCTAAACAGGTTGTTTTTACCTTTTTTATTACAAAAAATGAGAATGATAAATAGCAATTGCTGGTGTAAAACTTTGCTTTTTTTATAATTAATTGTGGTTTTATTCCTGTGGCCTTCAATTATTGTTGCAGATCATATCCTTCGGTCGCGGTAAAGTAGTAAGGTTTATTGAAAAGGGTTTGCTTTTTCCTTCTACCAGAACCATCCTCAGGCGCGTTTCGCTGTATAATAGCTCATCAGTGATGCTATGGGTTCTGACA
The DNA here is from genome assembly GCA_963920685.1 of Polydrusus tereticollis. Classification (NCBI taxonomy): domain Eukaryota; kingdom Metazoa; phylum Arthropoda; class Insecta; order Coleoptera; family Curculionidae; genus Polydrusus; species Polydrusus tereticollis. Next base: position 76,080,458 of record OY987327.1, read on the forward strand.
AAAGGAAAAAGCATCGGCGTCTGCTTTAAAATAGAAAAATCGGTATGATACAGAGAATGAAGCCAGATGGCTCCATCTCGTGGTGCTGGTAAATAACATCAATTTCTAAGCATACCTGCGCCCTTTGACATGGACTTAAAATTATTTTTTGCGAACAATGAATGTGCTAATAGAAATGCTCAACTGTTTAACCATCAACATCAAAATCGACAAGTTCATTGAAAGTACATTTTGGAATTGATGGAAAAATTTCGGGAGACGGGTTCAGTAACAAAAACGTGAAGTGGAAAATCCAGTAGTAAATGAAGCTACACAGGTGGCGATTTTAGGGCATGTTGTCCAAGATCCCCCACTGAGTACAAGAAAGCTGGCGACAGCATCTGGTGTTAAAAGAAGTAGCATTCAGACGACATTAAAAAAACAAAAGTTTCATCCTTACCAAATACATCTGGTACAAGAACTTAACGAAGATGATTTTGATAGAGGAATACAATTTTGGGAAATTATGAGTGAACGGGCAATAAATGATCAGAACTTTCTTTTCAACGTATGTTTTTCTGACGAATGCTCTTTTTTCCTAAACGGTACGGTAAATCGTCCCAACTGTCGTTAGTGGTCTGATTCAAATCCCAGAATGTTTCGTGAGGTGCATTACGCAACATCCGGAAAAACTGAATATTTGGGCTTGCATTTTTTGTAACCGAATAATAGGTCCTTTTTGAATTATTACAAAACGCCATTTTATCCAGCGTTAGTAGAAATTATTGAGAATGACGATCAGTAGGTACATGGAAAACCACTTAATATTCCAGCAAGACGGTGCGCCACCCACTTTGCACTTACTGTTCCTCACTATTTGGACCAAACGTTTCCAGGACAATGGATTGGAAGGAGAGGAGGTATTGAGTGGCCCCCACGTTCTCCAGATCTAAGCCCGTTAGATTTTTTTTATGGGGCTACTTAAAAACTAAAATGTATGCCACCCAACCAACATCTTTGGAACACCTACAACCTGATAATTGATGAATGTCGTCAAATTACGCCACATATGCTTCAAAATGTACGAGAGCGTTATGAACACTATCTCTACTATTGCATGGAGGCCCAGGGCAGCATTTCTAGCATTTACTGGACTGACCTGTAAGATTTTTTTTTGTAACAAAAAAGGTAAAAAGAACCTGTTTTTGTACTTTTGGTGAGCCACTGTACAGGCTAGGTTGATAGCAGCGATGTTAAACTCGGGGGTTATACCCTACGTAAAAATACTTTTAAAACAGAGTATCACTCGACCCCCCATTTAATTTAAAATTTTGGGGGTAGCTGTCGCCCCGCTTTTTTGACTTTCAGGGGGCAAAGTTGCCTATAATCAAAAATCGACGGGTCCGAGCGTTTTTTTTTTTAAACCTGGGGTTTCCGAAAGTGGTTTTGTTTCAAATGTCGTTTTCAAATGGCCCTCCTGTATAAAATTATTAAAAATCGCTGTGATTCTGTATGAAAATATTTAATAATACTTACCTACTTGTTTTATCGAAACAGAGAAGAAAAAAAAAATATAATATTAGTTTTGATTTGATTTTATATCACGTTAAGTGTTTTTCCAGCTGTAGGAGTTTAATAACGAGTACAACAAACCTTGTGTCGATCTTCTTGATGAACAGTTTAATATTTATATTATATAAATACATTTATAGGGTAAAATATCTTACTCTGTTTTAAAATAAATTAATTATTTACCTCACACTGTTTATCAATATTGCTCAAGGTAAATCTATCCTTATTGTATTTTAATTAATATTAAATAATAATGATTATGGCTAGATTTAAACTTACCTATTAAGGATAAAAATATCTTAATCCGCTAATAAATACGATTTTAATTACGTTCTAAGAATTAACTTATTAAAGGTATATTTTTGTTAAGAACATGATAAAGTAATTAAAAATTAGGCTAACCCAAATGTCTTCTTCGTCATAATAAAATAAAAAATAAATTGTTTTTGATTATTCTCAGCTGCTTTATTTTTTTATCACTATTTTTATCATGCTTTTATAAAGTGGTTATAACTTTGTCGTTTAACATAAAATCTTGATTATTATTTGATGTTAGTGATCAAACGAATATTGGTTCTCGAATGTGTATAATCTGAATATCGAACCGAATATTATTATTGGTCTAACCTCGTGCGAATTTTTAATTTTGCAGCACTGATAAAACGATCTCATCCTAAAAAAAATCCTTAAGTCTAGAATAAAACTTGCTATAGTTTGTTTCTTAATGCGAGAGAGCAACAAAATGTAAATTTGCAAGGACAGGACCCATTAAGCAGGGTGAATAACTTAAAGGTTGCATTGTAGATTTCAGGTAAATTGCAATGATAATTTTTAAGAATTCCGGTTTTCAGACCTACACACCCCGAATCGGTCCTAAATTAGGGTCGCCCTAATTAGCATACAATAGAAAGACCAGTTTGAGAATGAAATGAAAACTACCTGTAGTAACAGCGGCGTTACTACAGGTAGTTTAAATATATATATTTATAGTTTCTTCTTACCCATGTGTGAAATAAAATCATCCTTTTTCATTTCAGACATTATTTTTTCCAAGGTATGTATTTCTTTTTTTAAGTAAAACGAGTGTATGAATCTTCTGATGGCAGTATTTTCATCCTCATTTATTACAGTTTCTTTCTATATATGAAATAATAAATTGGACTACGCCTATGGAATACGGCGAAGACAACTGGGTTTTATAGTTCAATAATGATTTATTACGGTAAAGGTAAAGCCTGTCCAGAGATATTAGAAAGTTACACTTTGCCTTTGAATGGGATTATCCAAGGGTGGCCATAAACAAACAATGAATGAATAAATAAATGCAGGTAAATTATGGTCCGTACTTAAAAATGTCTTAAAGTAAACTGCAAATTCGGAAGACGTAATTTCATTATTAAAGTGATTGTTTGGTTATTTTAAGCCGATTTTTACCTGATTCAAAATGAGAGGGTTAATCCCATAAAACAAATTATGTTCTAAAGACTGTATATATAGCCACTCTAGTTAGTTTTAAGCTTAGTAATTATTCTTACTTCGTGTGTAATACAGCGTTTGTTTAATCGTGTGTGAGTCATAGAAAATATGTGCGAGCCCAATGTATCTCAGGAGATAACCCCGTCGAAAAGCAGAAAACACTTTTCTGTGGAAACTAAGTAAGTTATAAACAATGTTTATTCAACTCTCACTGAACGTGCGGTCAGCAAGCAAGCAGCGTTGGTTGAAACGGCCACATTAACAAAAATTCCAACATCAACTGTATGGAAAATTGTGAATAATTCCATTTTAGCGGGGAAAAAAAGAACCGATACTGGCATTTTCTCGAAGGTAGATGGAAGTGATCAAGATATAATACGGCGTAAAATTTAGAAGTTATACGAGGAACAAAGCGTGCCTACATTGAATAATTTAATTAAGAGGCTTGAAAAAGATGAAACCTGGCAGAACAACGTTAAGGAAGTGTATCCAACACATAGGATTTAGATTTTAAAAAATAAACAAAAAACAGGCTTTAATGAAATCCAGTAGAATTTTGGAATGGCGATCCGAATATCTAAAAAAAATTAGGATTTACAGAGATCAGCAAAGGCCGATTATTTACTTGGGTGAAACCTGGTTCGCCACTTATTATATCCCGGAAAAGAGTTGGGTTGACTCAAGCGGCAAGTGTAAAATAAGCGCGCCATCAAAAATAGGTAAACAAATTACGATTTGACATGCGAGATCTAAAGACGGATGGATTCCAAACGGACTTTCTCTGTCTGCAAAAAAACATTAAAGATTATTCTCTGGATTACCTTGAGGACACCACTGCTGATTTATATGAAGATTGGTTTAAAGACAAGCTAATTCCAAATATACCTCCGAATAGCGTAATTGTAATGGATAATGCAAGCTACCATAGTAGGCACTAGGCAGTTGGCCAAGACTCCCTCCTCAAATAACACAAGAGCAACAATCCTAAACTACATGTATGATAATGACATTTGTTTTCAGGAAGATTACACCAAAAGGCAATTAATTAAGGTTTTACAAAGTTTAAAACTACAGAAGGAATACTTCTGTGATAATTATTCAAAAAATCTAGGGCATACAGTTTTAAGCCTTCCACCATACCATTGTATATTTAATCCTATCGAACAAGTTTGGCACCAACTGAAATCTGCCATTCGTCGTAAAAGTATTTGCCCTACTATTAACTCCAGAGTACTTAAGCTTATAGAAGCTGAAGTTTCTAACATCCCTTCACAAAGTTGAGCAGATTCTGTTGCACATGTTGAAAAAGTGGAAAAATCCTATATCCATGTAAACAATGTAGCACAAATAATAATTAGAACAGATGATGATGGCGATAGTGATATTGATATATTAAGTGAATAATTATTACAGGTACCGAATAATTTGTATATTTTTGTAATCATAAATATAATTTTTAATAATAAAATAACTTGTAATTCAACATTTAAACATAAATAAAATAGTATTTAATGTCTTACTTATTTTTATTACAAACCATGATTAAATTCTAAGCAAAATACGAACCTGTTCGGCCATATTTCAATTTTACAGCTGGCTCGGGTCTTTCCTAATAGGGATCAATTTCTTATATCTCTGAACAGACTTTACCTCTCAATTTTATTTTTGAGTGCTTCAATTCATATCAAAACACCTCCGAGGATTGGATTTAATGCACACAATATGGCGGATGATCACTCTAGATGTGCCAAAACTAAAACTCACCCATTCTATATTTGTCAATATTTTCATTCCGACCAATAGATTTTTAAGCATTTAAAATGTATGGTCGTTTATTAGGTTTTTAGCCTTTGGGGAATTTATTTTTTAAAAATTTCCGTACTGTTAGAATGTCCATGTTTTTTATGTAACTTTTTTTGTTTGGAAAAAGTGTTAATATTGTTTAAAGAAAACACTACTTTTTGTGCACCTACTCCTTGGATTGGTTTTCATTTGTTGATTTATTAATTTTATTATTTTTGCATTTTATAATAAGATAAAAAATTAAAAATATAATGTGCGTCATTGTTTTATTAATTATTATTATTATTAAGATATTTTAATATACTGTTTTCTAAAAAAAAGATGATATTTCTGCATTTTAAGTTTAATAGGTTACTTGCAAAGTTCAGGGGCATTCTTAAAAATAAATCAATAAATTATAGCTCACAGTTAAGCTTGTAGAAAATCGTATGTGTTTTTTTGTTACAATTGTCACCGGTCTTTCCTACTAGACATTCAAGAAGATTTGAAACCATATAAATGTTTGTGATCATTTTAGTGTCTGGTTTAATAATGTTTAGGGATAAAATATTAAACACTTTTTTATGTGGTTCGAACGACTGGATCACTAGCTATGCTCGATATTCAATCTCATTACATCATAAATAACTATTTACTTCAATAAGATCAAAACACGTTTAGACTTTTTATCTGAAATTATGTTTTAAAATTACTCATAAATAAAGTATGTATTTGGACAAGCAAACATCCAAAATGGTCTATTATGCGAATTTTGAGTTTCATCTCAGATATGGGAACTGCGGAGAGGTGGAAAGATTATTCATGTCAAAAGAGGGCAATAAGAACTATTTTTGGTTACAATTTTAGAGAGACCTGTGGAGGTAAATTTAGAGAACACAGGCTTCTCACATTCTCAGCAGTTTACATACAGGAGTGCATCTTGTTCTTTTTTAAAAATAAATCACTATTTAGTAAGAGCGAACCTCAAAGCATATATCCAACTAGAACCCTAAATTATACTTTTGCCAAACATATACTTACTATGTATGAAAGTGGTGCCTATTATAATTGTATTAAATTTTACAACAGCCTCCCTCTGGATATCAAGATATGTAATAATATTACGAAAATTAAAAAAAAAATATTTAATTTTTTAAAGGACATTGAACCTTATACCATAGAAGAATATTTCAATAGGACTGCAAGTAGGTTATGTTAGATTACAATTAGAAAATGTTAATTTGCCTTTTTTTGTCTTTTGACACTATTTCGTTATACGTTGTTTATTGTACCTAATTGTGAAATAAAGAAATTAATTACTATTATTATTAAATATGAATTATTGTGGTCATAATAATAATAGGACTAAAATCCATGTAGCATTTAAAATGTCTCTTCCCTCCCCCTAAGACAAAATCCCGGTTGCAGCACTGCTTTCTGCGTAAACTAATACCTTAAGATAATATCCCTTATCAGCTAAAAGTAATTGATTTTGTTTAGATGGGTAATGTTTGATCTTGAAAATCAACAGTCATACAATAATTTGTGTTAGATTAAAAGTGATTTACAATCCGTGGGCTCATCCATCATGCTGCCATCGATATCTAAAATCCCTGCTTTATCGGCGCTTTTATCGTTCCGCTATCTCGGGAATGTCTGCGTCGCTAATCCCTCCGTACATACAGTACGGCATCCAACAGCTGGCGGGGATGGTATTCCTTTCATAACGATTTTTCAATTACATCCAGCCATGATACACAAGGTTGAATAACATTATTCTTGTTAGCTCTTTGGTTGCTTGGTTGCAGGCACGTATTTAGGGGGTGAATTCAAGGGGACCAAAACCCTTTTCCCCAAATTTGGATGTAGATATTCAAAATGATTCATGACTTGTTAAAATGTTTCCCTTTTTTGTAAATAAATTTTGGCAAGTAGAGAATTTATTAGTTTGGGATCATCAATAAGGTCAAATGACTACTCAGTAACAAGGGTTCTCAGATCATTCCCAAAACTAACTTGTAGATACCAAATTACCTATATACAAGCTATTAGTTTTAACTATTGTTCTCAGTTGAATCATAAAACCTGTTAGTTTAGACAATGATTAAGAAATAAAGACTCTCTTTTTTATTTAAAATCTATAAAATTGTTATTATAAAAGAGAATTGTTATCCGTTTCTCTAAAATGATTTATCTATACACAGAAAAAATAAAATTCTTGCAAATAGACAATGAATTTTCTCGAAAAAAATGTCTCGAATGAAAGCTGGTTGTTTTGTATCAAAAATATGTTCTTAGCGAAAGAGATAATATTGACTTAGGATAAGATAATAATTTGGAAAAGGATTCATGATATACTTACGGTTGTGTTAAGGGATACGGTCGTACCACACTATCAGGATTACGATTTTAACCCGTGCGTCAAATTGAACTGCTAAAGTCTGTGCGTTTTAAGAAGTCCGATATCGGATTAAATCACCAAGGGATGTTATCGCTTTTAAAACAGTAAGTCGGTTAAGTTACAATATCTTCGCACCTTCGCTATACTTGATCACACCGAACATCCCACTGGTTTACTGTATTCTATTACTGGGCGAAATCAGAGGTTTTAAAACAAAATTATCTTAGAATTACGCGTTGAGCATAAATAATAATTAAATAGATAATTAAATTATTTTGCTATTATTATAGTTAAATCTATATAATAATCGCTATTTTCCAAGAACCAATTAAAATTTGCTCAAGTGCGGGATGGTTAAATATGTTAAAGATTTTGTCAGGTATATACTTTTCCGATAATGACATTATTATGGATGTTGAAATTTTTGAGCATTGGTTCGAGGAAAAACTTTTAAAAAGTTTAGAAAAACCTTCCTTAATTGTTTTAGACAATGCCTCTTACCATACGAGACTCGAAGAGAAATTCCCTACAAGCAGCTGGAAAAAGGAAGAAATAAAAGAGTGGTTGTCAAAGAAAAACATAAACCATGAAAATTTATATTTAAAAAGTGAACTTTTAAGCAAGTGTAAAGAGCAGTCATTTAAAAAAAAGTATGTTGTTGACGAATTAGCCTTTAAATATGGACATCAAGTTTTGTCATTACAACGCAATTGAATTGGTATGGGGTATTAGCAAGAACTATTATGACAAACATGCCTGTAAAAATATCGGTAAGCCTAGCGTTATAAAGTTATGGGAGGAGGCGCTTAGCCAAGCGGGCAAAGAAGAATGGCGGAAATGCATTGAACACACAGAAAAAATTATTTTTGAATCTTATGAGACAGAACAGGTTATAGACGAAGTAAGACCGTTAATTATTACGAATGATGATGATGATGACGATGATGTTGATTCTGATGAGTCTGAAAGCATGGGTGAAATTTCCTATCTACAAGTAGGTACGTTCTGTCGCAAGACTACAAAATCGGTTCTTTTTAGAACCAAAACTTTATAAAAAAGAATTCGTAAAACTAATTTGTCTGAATACTACAAAAGCTAAAAAATTATTATTTTTCTTTACCTAAACTAATTTTTTATTTACTTTAAATTATTTTATTTAGAAAATGTAATTCATCAACATCCAAAATTACCTTCAATATAATTTATTGTTTGACAGCCACCGACGTAATGCTCAAGAGGTTTTATGGCTTAGCGGACTTCTTAAAACGCACAGACTTTACCTGCAGCGTTAAGCGCTGAATATTTCGATGTCTTCTTATATAACTATCAAATATTAATAATTTCTAATAAATTTTTGCAAGCAGTTTACATAAAGCTTCACAATTAAAGATCTTTTCCATGAAATAATAAATTTATACATAATAATTTGTGAACTTCTTTTTAGGAAATTTTCGATTATATAATTTTTTCGACGCACCTACTGTATAACTGTAGGTACCAATTCTGTTAATAATATGTTTGCATATAAAAATATCATTAATTCTGGCCAAAAATTGCCAAAAAGCGACAAAATATACCCGTATCAATCGAAGAATTATGGATATGAGATGTTGAGACTGAACGGTGCTTTTTAAGGATAGCCTCATCTCTTTCACCGCCACCATACGTTCGTGACACATGACGAATGCAGGATCTTCTTTTTATATTCAGTTTACACCTGTGAGAAATCTTGCCATCGAATTTGGTTTCAACCAGTGCCTTTAACACATTGCGTGCCACGTCATACGTATATGAATGACACTGATGTTTCCCGGCAGGCCGTGGATATCAAAAATAGATGACAGACACGATAGCATACTGGACCGCGTCGTGCTTATGCGAACGACAACCAATGTATTTTAGATGGCGGTTTGAGTGCGCGGCCCCCTGGGAAACATTATAGTGTACTTGGTTTTAGCCAAAGACATTAGAACTATAATGTCTTTGGTTTTAGCAAATCTTGCTGAACATTTTTTTTACAGCTATAATAAATAAAAAAAATATATTAAATAGAAAATAGCTTTATTTGCACAAAAATAATGTTTTCTGTTTGTTACAAAAGGTTTTAAAGAACAAGTAGTTAGTGTTATAACCAAAATAATAGATATTCTAAAACTAAAAAATTAAAAAGTTTTAAAAAAATTGAATCCTAGATTTTTTTTTTATTATTTTTTTTATTTTAAATTAATTTTTAACTAAAAGTTTAAAAATATGAACTAAAATTATTTTTACTTATATATGCAATGAATTGAAGCATGGTAGACAAAGCTGGCGTGCTTTAGGGCAATTTGGGCTTCGTCATTCATATGTGAATGACAGCACGACATACTTTTTTTGTGAGAAAAAGCACGAAAAACCAAAAAAAAAACAGCTAAAAGTGGTATATTTAGTGACAGTAATTAGAAAAACCAAAAATTACACCGTGGCCCCTGGCGAAATTTTCATGATTTGCCCGTGGCACGCAATGTGTTAACTTACACGATATGTGAATTTACTATAGTATCCATGTACTACAAACAAGACGTTAAAACCAATGTAGCAAAATAAAAATCATGCAAAAATCATTTCATGTTAGAAGTAAATACACCCACAATCATACACAGCATAGCAATTGCAAAGCAAACACGAAATGCTATTTAACAAACGTTATAATAAAAATTATCCGGCTCGAATGCGGGACTTTTGTCAACAAATCAAATATTCAATGTCCGGAGATAGTTGTGTATTTTTCGTGATATTTCGGGTTCGTGTGTAAAATTGCTAATCGAAAATTCTCACTGCACGGGCGGTGAAATACACATAAATATTTCGTAACAATAACAAACAAAACTGTTTATTGTGTGCACATAAAAATATTGATTGCAACCGATGAAACAATGTTTAGTTATTGGTCGTAAATTAAATAAATTCCTTTTTCTTTTTGTTCGGTTGGATTTATTTTTTCCTCTTATCCCATGTTAAAATTGTGAAGCCAGAATGTGTTGTTCTAATTATTTGGGGGGTTACGCTCAAAGCGCACGCGCTAGAAGGCGTTTACCCAAAAGTGAGGTTTTGTGACATTGACAAGGGATTTGTAAACAAACCATAATTTCTACAACCGTGCGATTTTGCGCTTCCTAAAAATATCTGCTCTTAAAACAATTAAAAATGAATAAAATAGTCATGGCAGAAAATCTGGTGGTCAATCAAAACTGTCTACTAGCCTGCATGATTCATTATAGAAGGATACTCGATCTCCATTTCTGAACATCGGCGTCCGGTGTATTCTTTTTTCTGCTGTTCAGTTGAACCTTGCAGTTAATTTAAAGCCATTGGTCTAGATCATTGGTGGTCGTCCTATATTTTCTTCTTAATAAGGCTTCTAATAGTAGAGATATTAACATCCTATATCTCTGATCGACGTTTTAGAATCAAACATGAGGATGAGAATTCCGACTTAAAGGAAATACGAGCTGGCATGCCCCAAGGAAGCGTCCTATGCCCCATTCTTTATCTGTTATATACCAGTATCGGAAGAAACTAATATAGGCGTTCCCTGACGACACTGCTATTCTCGCAGTTGATCAAGATAATCATGAGAGCACTACTAGAAATCTCCAAATAGTAAGCAACATTGTAGCAAACTGGACGATACAATGGAAAATCAAGCTCAATGAACTTAAATGAATCCATATACAGTGTGTGGATGAAGTCTGGAAACGGTTTAATAACATCACAATTTATTGGCCGATTTAAACCAAATTTGGTACAGTTGTGTAAGAGGATCTGACGCACCGAAGATATTGGCGTTGTTACCAGCTTTTTAGTTTGTCTGGAATTCGAACGAATTTTATATTTTTAAATGTACCACCCTGTATATTTTTCATTTATAGTTTTTACTTTAAATTTGTTACACTTTTGGTATAACATACTTTGTTCCTAATATCAGTAGTTTTCGAAATAACGACTCGTTTTGAAAATATCAACAAATTGTGTTATATTTATTAATAAATAAAACACCAGTTCAGTTTTGATGTAGAATCATAAAAGCTGTCATTTTTACATGCAAAAATGTCTTTAGCTGAGTGAAAAATTACAGTTCTTATGATGAGAGGATATGGCGATAGGGTCAGGTCTTACGAAGAGGTTAAAAATATATTTAATGACGCATTTCCAAACCGAAATCCAATTTCAAAAGCAACTGTTCTAAAAACTGTCCGACGGTTCGAAGAAACTGGAAATTGTAGAGATAGGCGACGATCAGGACGACCAGCAGTAGTAGATGAAGAGAAAAGTTTAAAAATTTTACATGTTGTTGAAACCCCTGTTTCTTCATTAAGAAAAATTTCTCAAGTAAGTGACGTCTGCTTCAAGTCCGTCCATAATATTTTAATAAAACATAAATATCACCCTTTCAAAATACATGTAGTTGAAGAGTTATCAGAAGATGAGCGAAGAATTGAATTTTGTGATTTTATGATGTCAAGGTTTGACCAAAATGACTAGTTTTTCAAATTTATAGTATTTTCAGACGAAGCAACATTTATGTTAAATGGTAAAGTAAATAGACACAACTAGGTTTTGGTCAAATAAAAATCCCCACTGGACGAGAGAAGGTCATACACAACGCCCTGGAAAATTGAATGTGTGGGCTGGGCTTCTGGTTAACCACAAGATCGGTCCATTTTTTATTGATGGAAATTTGACAACACAACTTTACCTTGAGTTCTTGGAAACGCCAATAGTGCCTACTATACGAAATGTGATGGGCCCAAATTATGCAAGTACATTCTTCCAACAGGGCGGAGCTCCTGTCCATTTTGGTCGAAACGTGCGCGAATTTTTGAACAACACTTTTCCCAATAGGTGGATCGGTAGAGGGGGTACAATCGAGTCGTCACCTAGGTCCTCTGATTTGTCGCCTAATGACTATTTTTTATGGGGGACATTTGAAGAACAGAGTTTATACCACAAAAACTCAAGATTTGGCCGATTTGCAGCGTCGAATTTTGGGCGAGTTTGAATTAATAACGCCAGAAATGATTTACAACACGATTGAAAAATTTTATTTTCAATTAGCGCACTGTACAGGGAAAACAGTTTGAACATTTAATATAAAAAATATATTTTTTCTAAATTGTACTCGTTATTTCGAAAACCACTGATATTAGGAACAAAGTATGTTATATCAAAAGTGTAACAAATTTAAAGCAAAAACTATAAATGAAAAAATATACAGGGTGTTACATTTAAAAATATAAAATTTGTTCGAATTCCAGACAAACTAAAAAGCTGGCAACAACACCAATATCGTCATTCGGTGCGTCAGATCCTCTTACACAACAACTGTACCAAATTTGGTTTAAATCGGCCAATAAATTGTGATGTTATTAAGTCGTTTCCAGACTTTATACATACACTGTATATTTTACTAACAAGAAGCTAGCACAGCCACTTCTCCTAGAAGTTAACGGTACAATTGTGCCCCATTAGTTGAATGTTAAATATCTTGGCATGCCTCTTGATGCTAAACTTTGGCGGAAAGAGTATGTGAATAAGAAAAGAGCTAAGCTAGATTTAAAATATATTTTTTTTTACGCTCCAGAGACGTGCAGTAAGGGTGGTGGCCAGAAGGGGACACCAGGATTATACTCATTACTATCCCTTTATATTTTTGACTCGTTACTTTATATGCAAGACAACATCTCAAAATTTTATACTATTTAGAATATGCATAACTACAACACCTGCAATAAGAAAAACATATACAGGGCTGTTGGTATGTATGGAAACGGTAGATTATTTCTAACAAAAAATATTCAAGATAAAGGTTTTATGGTCTTATAAAGTCTATTAGAATTAAAAAAAGATAAGTATACAGGATGAGTCAAAATGAGGCAGAGAAATAAATATACTTTTTTTTAATGTAACACCCCTATATCTTAGAATATTTTTGGATTTTACATAAAATTATACTTATTTTTTATTAAGTACATTATAAGGCTAAACCTAATAGTTTCAGAGATATCGACTTTTGAAAAATTACATTTTTGAACTTTGACAGCTTCTAGCTTTCTTAGAGTAAAACGACTTTTATGTCCCTATCTTAGTATTTAAGCATCTTTCCAGAACTGTCAACTTCCGGTTGAACCGTCATGTCATTTTTCAAAAGTCGATATCTCGGGAACTATTAGGTTTTAGATTTATAATGAATTCAATAAAAAATAATTGTAATTTTATGTAAAATCCAAAAATGTTTCAAGATATAGGATGTTCCATTAAAAAAAAAGTAACTTTATTTCTCCACGGCTTTCTGACTTATCCTGTATCCTTTATTTTTTTAAATTCTAATAGACTATAAAAAACCCTAAAACTTTTATCTGAAATATTTCTTGCTAGCTGTTGTGCTTTAAGAAATAATCGACCGTTTCCATACATACCAACGACCCTGTATGTCGAATTTCTACGACTAAAAAAAGTCCTGGAATGCGACGTTACACTATGCTCCTACTTGCAACAAACTGCCACCTAAGATCAGGAAAACTTTACAATCGCAATAAAAAAGTACCTTATAAAAAAATCGTTTTACTATAGAGATGAATCCCTAGAGGAAAGTCCAAAATTGGATAATTTTAATAATTAACCTCATAAATGACTGAGATTTGCAACTAGTGATCTTGTATCGAAACGCTAAAAACTTTCTAAAACCATTTTGAAGTCATTTAAATGTTATAGATATGTAATTAAACTTTATGATAATACATGTAGTGTGTTATTCAGATTTACCGGTAAGTATATGGCATATTCTGGGAAGCGTATAGGAAAGGTCAAAATAACCCTAATTTGTCATAGAAAAAAAAATCCCAAAGTGCCCCTTAATGGAGATACAGAGCCCCAAAGGGGTACCCAGCGACTTATATTTTCGGCTGTAACTTTTGAACCGACATGTATAATTAAATGAAACTTTAATATAGGGAAAGGAAGGAAAGTCAAAAAAGGTTTTCTCCACTAATTTAATAAAAGAGCAATCAAAGGCTCAAATTTTTCGTATTAATAAGTCTACATGTTTCGAAGGTAGTGACCTTCATCTTCAGGAGACAAAAGAAATGGTGCTGTTAGTATTAGCAGAGAGAAAATTATAGGTGGAAGGTGACGTTGATGGAGCTTCAAAATTTGTAAAATTTATTAAGAAATGAATGAAACTTGATGAACGCAATCAGCATACCGAAATGTTAGATAAAATTCAGTTCAACTGTATTGGTACAAGGTTTGTCATATTTAGTAGTTTATGAAGAAAAACGATGTTCTTCCTATGAAGGTTTTTATGAAGGGATATACAGGGTGTCTCATGGTCGATGGTAGGTTAGACGTGTACGGAAAACGGGACATAGAAAATTAGTAAAAATTTGGCAACTTGGGTAATTGGCTTCGCTCTATCGATCTCAAATATTTTCAACAACGCAACGTTGTCGCTTATACAAAAAAAAAGCAACATATTTGATATTTTAAATGGAACACCCTGTATATAATTACATTTTCCGCTTCACTGTTGATTTCTAATTATTTTTTTATAATACGTTCCTATACCTATCTTTAGCGGTTTTCGAGAAATTATTTAATTTCCATATTTTTGTTCAAAACATAGTTCTAATTAAATGTTTATTACTGCGGTATTTGGATTCGTTGACAGCTGAAATTTTGGATGTAGTTTACCTTGTCCTGTGTATTAGTTACCGCTTGATACAAAAATGGTGACATTTTTTCAAACAGAACACCCTGTATATTATTAAATATCCTACAAGAAAATTAATGTCCCTTCCAAATGATATATGATGTTCCTATACCTAATAGTTGATGTTAAAATAAAAGCAAGCTTTTGTAAAAATCGGATTATTTTGGAATATTTGTCTTAGATAGCCATGAAATCCCAAGATGGAACATACCTTTATGAAAATTTGACAGTTAGTGTATCAATAATAAAAAATTTGCTAGTTTTTAACTTTTAGTAAAGAAAGCGACCTAAAAAGAATTAAAATGGAGGGAAATAACTATTCAAATGAAATTTTGATGAAACGAGAAAGTTTGTACGATTACAAAATAATTTTGTGAATTATGGGTCGAAACTGAAATCGGAAAGACATTTACCGAAGCCTGTAACTTCTGATGAAGATAACATCATAAATGTTTTATGGCCTATTTTCACGCTTTTCCTCAAGCTTCCACTAGAAGTGCAGAAGAAGATTTAGGCATAACTCGTGCCTCTGTTCAAAGGATCCTTGATAATCATGACATGCACCCATACAAGTTCACAAAAGTTCAAGCCCTGAAACTGGAAGATTACCAACGTAGAGTACAATTTTGTGAAGCAATGCTGATCCGCATCCAAGAAGATCCTAACTTTCTAAAGATAATAATTTGGAACAGATGAAGCTAAATTCTCCAGGGAGGGCATTTTCAATAGAAGGAACGAGCATTTCTGGGCTGACCAAAATCCACATGTTGTTAAGGAAATGGAATTTTAGGAAAGGTTTAGTTTTAACGTTTTTTGCCTCCTAAAAGATGACAAAATTGAGTATCAAATTTACGAGGAATCTCTAAATTCCGAAAAATTCCTTCATATTCTAAAATCAGGTGTGAACGAGTTTCTGGACAATCTATCATTAGAAGAGTATCGTACCTGTTGGTTTCAACTGGACGGAGCACCAGCCATTGCACTGGGACAGTAACAAGAGAGTTGTTTCAAATTTTCGACGATCGTTGGCTAAGACATTTGGTCTGCTATATCGCCCGATCTCACGCCACTTGATTTCTACTTGAAGGGTGATTTGAAAAGAAAAGTATACAGGACACCAGTACAGAGCAAACAAGACCTTCGCCAACGACGAGTGATCACTTACATTGAACAGCTTAATGCCAGTGAAATAAGGACGGCCACAACTGAATCTCCGAGTATACGGATTGAAAAATGTTTGGAAGTCAACGGTCGTCATTTTGAACATTTATTAAAAAAATCTTGAACCTTTTTATAATATGCCTTTGTCTTGTATTGTTATTTGCTATTTCACTGTATTCATGTTATTTATTTATTTATTTTATTTATAGCAGTACACTACAGAAGCAAAAAAGTTCTAAATTGTACATATATGGTGTAAATTATATTCGGCCTCGTCTCGTAAATAAGTTTAGTCGTAGTACCCTCGTTCCTGGCGTTATCGATCACATCTTTAAAGAAAACAAACCTCTCCGCCCCCGCTGCACCATCCGACCCGCTAACCAGAACACCTTCAGTCTTTGTTTTTGTGCGTTTCGGGTCACGTCACACTGTTTCCGTGAACGAAGTTACGTATTATTGAGTTTTCTTTATTCCGCGAAGTGTGTGCTTTATCATGCCAAAAGCTTCAAGAAAAAGGAAACGCAGTGTTTCCCCTGTAAGTAATAAAAGAATTTTGAAGGTTTTGGAAAGTCTTGAAAGAAGAGTGGGAAAAATAGAGCAAAGATCAAAAATTACTTCAAGATCCTCCAGCTCCACCTATAGTTGTTCTGACTCAGAGAGAGACGTCTCGGCTCAACATTCCTCTAGCGAAGAATCGTCAAAAGCGGGGCGTGAAGCCCAAGTTGAAGAATTTACTAAAGGTACATATTATTATTGTTTTGGCCAGCAAAAGGTTGTTTATTAGGGTTTATGCTGTAGGTTGCTATTTACGGTTTTTTATTTTTCAATGACAAGCTATGTCTCTCAAACTGATTATGAAGTCAGGCTTATCAGTAATTGTTTATGATGACAACTACTATCCTAAACTGATTATGATGTCAGTTTTTTTTGGTTTAACTTTGTGTTTTTCGGATAGCATTATAGACACATGTAAATTGTTACCTTAAACTGATTATGATGTCAGTTTTTTTGGTTAAATTTAGCTATCCTGAAACCTGATTATGATGTCAGTTTTTTTTTTTTTTTTTTTTTTTTTTTTTCGTTTAGCTGTGCTGTTTTTGGTTTATTTTGAGAAAACTGGTTATTATTAAAGTAAATTGGCTATGATGCCAGTTTTGTTTGTCTGCCTAACCTAGTTGTTAGGTTAACTTTTAAATATTCATTTTTTCTTCCCTTAGAACCACTTGTCAACGATGCAGCCGCCCGACCTTCTTTAAATTCAGACATTTTATCGCTTTTGGGTGTCGATGTTGTTAATGACATGCCTTATGGCCCCGCTATTCACGAAAATGTGGTCGATAGATGGTTGCATATCATCAAAGCAGGGTTGGAAGATCAGGGAAGAGACGCTTTGCTCAGAAAATATCCTGCCCCTGAAAATGCGAAGCATTTTGGCACTCCTCAATTAAATCCCCTGGTTAAGCATGCCATTGTGGATTCGGTGGCAAAAAGAGACGAGAGACTTGCAAGACAACAGTCTCAGATTAGCGCTAGTCTCTCAGCCATTGGTAAGACAATTACAATCCTGTTAGGAAAAGAAGAGGGGGAGAAAAGTCAAGGTGACAGTAAGGATATTATAGAACATCTAAGCGACACGGGCCGCCTGTTAGCTGATGTTCATCATATATTCAGCGTGTCTAGAAGAGACCTGGTGTCCTTAAATCTAAACAAGGACTTAAAAGATCCTCTTTTGGAATCTCCGATAGATGAATGGCTATTTGGGATAGATTTGAGTGAAAGACTTAAAACCGCAAAAGATCTGCAAGTTTCTTCGAAGCAACTGTTAGCTTCAAAACATTCGATAAAGAAGACTAGTTTTCCCAGGAAAACTTTAAACTGGAGGAGTCCACCCAAGAGTCAGAAGGGAGTCAGAAGGAGTGGACATTACCAGCAAACTCCCAAGTATCCCAAATCCCAATTAAAGCAACAGTTTACTTACCAAGTACGTCATCCCAAGTACCAGGACGAGAAGAAGTATCGGCGGCACTAGAGGTAAGGAAAACGGCAGGAAGGCTGGCAGGCTTTTATGATAATTGGAAGGGATTTACTCAAGACAAACGTCTTTTATCTTGGGTAAAGGGGGTAAAACTCCCTTTTATAAAAATACCAAAACAACATATCATTCCAAAACATCAAAGTTGCTCAGTTAGTGAATCGCAATTAATTGGAAAATCTATCAAAAAGCTCTTAAAATTAGGGGCCTTATCACGTGTTCAACCATGTAGTGGTCAATTTATATCTATTATTTTTACAATTCCTAAGCCAGATGGTACTACTAGACTTATTTTAAATCTTAAAAAGTTAAACAGATTTATAAAGACCGAGCATTTTAAATTAGAGGATCATAAAGTAGTGTCCAGATTGATTTCTCCAAATTGTTATATGTCCAAATTAGATCTTAAAGATGCCTATTTTTTAGTAAGTATACGTAAAAAGGATAGGAAATATTTGAGATTTTATTTTCAAGGTCAGCTTTTTCAATATAACTGCCTCTGTTTTGGATTAAATTTTGCTCCTATGTTATTCACAAAGTTAATGAAACCTATTATGCACTATCTCAGAAGTAAAGGTTACCTGTCGGTGGTTTACTTGGATGATTTCTTGTTTTTTGGTAATTCTTATGAACAATGTTTAAAAAATGTCACAAATTCTATGTCAATTTTAGAATCATTAGGTTTTCTTATTAATTACAATAAGAGTTCCTTAATTCCTCAAAATGTATGTATATATTTAGGTTTTGAGTATAATTCTATTAATATGACAATATCAGCACCAGATAATAAACGCGAGCAGTTAATTTCCATGTTAATAAACGTTGAAAAACGAAAAGATTGCTCAATTAGAATGTTTTCAAGAATCATAGGAAAATTAATATCAGTTTGTCCAGCTATTGAATATGGTTATTTATACACCAAATTATTCGAGCGAGAGAAGTATTTAGCCCTAAAAAGAAGCCATGGTAATTTCAATGCAAAGATGAAAATTCCAAGGGGGTTAAGTGATGATTTTAACTGGTGGATAGCTAAGCTTAAAAAGAGTAGTAAGAGTTTGATCAGAAAGAATAAATTTTTAAAAGAAATTTTTTCTGATGCCTCTAGGTTGGGATGGGGCGTTCATTGTGAAAATGTAAGTTCACAAGGTTTCTGGTCAGAGGAAGAGTTAAATCATCACATTAACTACTTGGAATTGTTGGCAGTTTTCTTCGGATTAAAATGCTTTGCAAAGGATTTATCTAATTGCTCTGTTTTATGTAGAGTAGACAACACAACTGCAATAGCATATATCAATCGTATGGGAAGTGTGCAATTTCCAAAGCTGAACTTTTTAGCTCGAAAAATTTGGCAATGGTGCGAAGCTAGAAATATTTATTTATTCGCGTCATATATCAAATCTATAGATAACAAAGATGCAGATATAGCATCTAGGGTTTTTCAGATTGACACAGAATGGTCAATTGCTAACTCAGCTTTTATCAAGCTAGTAAAATATTTTGGTAAGCCTAAGATAGATTTGTTTGCAACGCGATTAAATAAAAAATGTAAATGCTATGTGTCTTGGCAGAAGGACCCTGATGCTTTTGCGATAAATGCATTTACCTTGGATTGGGGAAATTTTTTCTTCTATGCTTTTCCCCCATTTGCTATCATTCTTGAAACTTTGGAAAAAATTATCGCTGATAAAGCAGAAGGCATCATGGTTGTACCTGTCTGGCCCACGCAGCCTTGGTATCCGGTTTTTATAGGGTTATTGACTACCGAGCCCATTATATTTACACCTAAGAAAACCTTACTTTCTGTTGGCAGGGTTCCTCACCCTCTCTTCGCACAACTTTCTCTGATGGGCGGACGATTATGCGGAAAGCGCTACAGCTAGGCAAAGTTCCGGATGAAACTTTAGATATTTGTATGGCTTCTATTTGTGATAACACCTTAAAACAGTACAGTTCAGGTTTTAAGCTTTGGTGGGAGTTCTGCTCTTTAAAAAACATTGATCCATTTTCTATTTCGGTAATCAATGTTCTGGAATTTCTGACAATACAATTTAATAAAGGGGTTTCATATAGTTCGCTTAACACATACAGGTCTGCTCTAGCGCAAATTTCAGGCCCTGATTTAGCACAAGATTTTCGAGTGCAAAAATTTTTTAAAGGAGTGTACATGTTAAGACCGGGTTTACCAAAGTATGAAAATACATGGGATCCTTCAATTGTATTAAGTTATGTAAGAAATTTATGCAGCGATACTATAGGTTTAGAACTTCTTACTCAGAAGCTTGTCACTTTGTTGGCTCTCGCAACAGGTCAAAGAATACAAACCTTATGGCTTATAGAAATTGACAATATTTATACATCAGATTCTAAAATTGAGATTACGATTCCAAGACGAATCAAAACATCCGCAAAAAATAGAAGTCAGCCTTTGTTGCAATTACCTTTTCTAGAATCTGACCAAAATATTTGTGTTGCAAGAACACTAATGGTCTATTTGGACAAGACTCGTCGTCTTAGGGGATCGGAAAAGAGTCTATTTATTACCGTTAAAAGGCCATATAAAAAGGCATCCACCCAGACTTTGAGTAGATGGATCAAGAATATGTTGATTAAAAGTGGTGTCGATGTAAATAAATTCAGTCCTTATAGTACAAGGCATGCCTCCACGTCTGCAGCAAATAGGAAAGGTTTGAATATAGATACAATCAGACGTTCTGCGGGTTGGTCTAAAAATTCCAGAATGTTTGCAGAAATATATAACAGACCGTTAATTTCTGACAAGACTTTCGCAGAGACAGTTTTAAGGAGTTAAACATTTAATGTTAAAAATATATTTTTATTGTGTTTATAGGTGTTTTGTACACCTTATGTTATAATGATTGATCAGATGTTCAGATTTCATTTTTTCGTTTGTGTTTTTTGGTTATATTTTACTACAATTTAGTATTTTGTTTCTTCCTTATAATAACTACTTGACATTAAAATATTATAAGGAAATTTCTATATTTGTTTTTCTCTTTTTAAAAAAAAAAAAAAAATGTCGCAACAATCTCTAAATATCTACGACTAAACTTATTTACGAGACGAGGCCGAATATAATCAATAGATCAAACGAACTTACCTGTGAAGTTCGATCTGGATTATATGAGGCCTCGTCGAAGTAAATAAGGTCCCTCCCTACCCCGATAAACTAAACTAAACTAAACCCAGGATTTGTTGCGACAAACTTTGGGAAGAGACTGAAGGTGTTCTGGTTAGCGGGTCGGATGGTGCAGCGGGGGCGGAGAGGTTTGTTTTCTTTAAAGATGTGATCGATAACGCCAGGAACGAGGGTACTACGACTAAACTTATTTACTTCGACGAGGCCTCATATAATCCAGATCGAACTTCACAGGTAAGTTCGTTTCATCTATTGATTATGAACAATGAGTAAAAACACAAGAACTGCTGATTTATTTGAAGATTGGTTTAAAAACAAGCTAATTCCAAATATACCTCCGAATAGCGTAATTGTAATGGACAATGCAAGCTACCGTAGTAGGCAGTTGACCAAGACTCCCTTCTCAAATGACACAAAAGCAACAATCCAAAACTACATGTATGATAATGACATTTATTTTCAGGAAAATTACACCAAAAGGCAATTAGTTGAGGTTTTACAAAGTTTAAAACTACAAAAGGAATACTTCTGTGATAATTATGCAAAAAATCTAGGGCATACAGTTTTAAGGCTTCCACCATACCATTGTATATTAAAATTTAATCCCATCGAACATGTTTGGCCCAACTGAAATCTGCCATTCGTCGTAACAATATTTGCCCTACTATTAACTACAGTGTACTTGAGCTTATAGAAACTGAAGTTTTTAACATCAAATTCTGTTACACATGTTGAAAAAGTGGAAAAATCCTATATCCATATAAACAATATAGCACAAATAGTTATTAGAACAGATGATGATAGCGATAGTGATATTGATATATTAAGTGAATAATTATTATAAATACCGAATAATTTGTATATTTTTGTAATCATAAATATAATTTTTAATAATAAGATAACTTGTAATTTCACATCTAAAGATAAATAAAATATTATTTAATGTCTTACTTATTTTTATTACAAACCATGATTAAATTCTAAGCAAAATACGGACCTGTTCCGCCATATTTCAATTTTACAGCTGGCCCGGGTCTTTCGTAATAGGGATCAGTTAGTCACTTTCTTATATCTCTGAACAGACTTTAAATCGTTGGGTACCCCCTTTGGGTCTATATCTCCTTTAAGGGCACGTTAGAATTTTTTTGCTATGACAAATTAGGAATATTTTGAACTCCACTTCACGCTCCCCAGAGTAAGTCATATACTGACCGGACATCCTGTATAAAAATGTCTGATATGGAATTGTCATAATATCTCAATTTTATTTTCTATTGTAAGCTATACTATTAGACTATTACAATTTTAAATTTTTGCATATTACACTTTAAACTTAATGACAATTGTAAACATTTTTCAAATTTGTGACATGAATAAAGGATTTGATTTGATTATGTCGGTCACTGTATAATGCATATAATATAGAATATATTTGAATATTGTGAGAAAAGTTGATATAAATTTAGTAGTGTAGTAACTAGTGCAGTAGAATCGAATAAAACAGAATCTTCTTCTTAATTGTGTATAACCGATTTAATACTTTTCAAATATTATGTAAGTTTCAAGTAGGAGATTCTAAGAGCGGAACTAATAACAAAACATTTCCTTGCACAAACCCCAAGTTCTTAGCAGTGCTGGTGATTTAATTTTATTATCCTTTTAACTTTAAAAAATATTTTTAAATTAAGATATAACCAATCAAACGGTCACGCTAACAGAAATAACCAAATTGATTAGTTTTATTCCAAACAGTTTTTCAATTCGACAGCAATTCAAACAAAACAATTTTCTTCCACTAATAAACCGTTTGATTTAATACAAGAAGAAAATCATAGGAGCCAATAAAAGCTCACTCAAGCAAAGCTCAATCGTCTCAGGCGGCTGGGTCACTGTTCAAACAATTAATTAATCCGAGGGGTCACCGGCCAGAGGGCGCCACCACGCGGGGGGTCTTTTCGATGAAGCTCCAGTTGACATTTTCGACCGGAAGTTCTTATTAGCGCGGAAGTTTGGATTAGCTTGGGATTTTTAAGAGATGATTGAGTTTTGTTTGTTTTAGATGATAAAGGTAATAAATGTTTAGACTGTATTTAAATTTCTTGTATCAATGCATATCAGGTATAATTTTATTTAAAGTGATGCAAGAAATTTACTACAATAGCCAATATAATAACTGTTCAAATTGTTTTGGTATTATAAAAAAAATATGATTTTCCATTGATATAACTTATACTACATATTTTATAAAATCTGTTAGATACTTGGGTTTTGATGTCTTAATATCATATTTATTTTTAGGACATTGACAATTTTATGTTTTTTTTTTATCACTAGCATAATCAAAATCGTCATGTTCTCTTTCTTAATGGTTGACAGCACAGCAAAGGGTCATTAGTCGCACAACCAAAATAAACCATAGGCATGAGAATAACAGGTACCTGGTCTTAAATTACTCAGGTATCTTATTTCGTAGTAGAACATTTCCAACATACTTAGTTTATTTTTCAACGTGTTATCAAAAGCTTGTAAGTCTATTTCAAAAATGGCGAGTAATTATTCCCAGTATTTTGTAAGGGTGTGCTTGACATAATAGTTTTAAATGTACATGAATCACTTATATGCCAAAGACCCTCTAGTACTGTTCAGGACATTTGTATCAGCATGTGCCAATATGACGGGTGTTAGTGAATTAACAATCTACAGGCTTCTTAGGGTAAGAAAATCTGGAACGATAGCTCCTCCTAAAAGCCGCCAGAAGGGGCACCTATACATATTGATGAGGATATAAAAAGTGTCAAGAGAAGAAAAGTTCCTAATTTTTGTTTCAATATGGAAGTCCCAACATTGGATAAAATTTTTAATGTCATAAGAGAAGATGAGAAATTACCCAACCCAGGAAGAAAAAAATTGTGGCAAATTTTACATAAATTATATTTTTCAATGGAAGAACACAACCGAATGTTAATCTTACTGGATAGACAAGATATTATTTTTTGCACAGATATTGGCAGATGTAGAAGTAAAAAAAGAATATGTCTTATTTAGACGAAACCTTGCTTAACAAAGGAAGGTCGGTGCAATATATTTATCCTCCCTTAGGGAGGATAAAAATATTCAAAATTCTCGTCAAGCATTTATAGAAGGGTTTGAAAATATCTGCAGGTAAAAGTCGTAGGTTAATTATAACGCCTATGGGTAGTGTAAATAGATTTATAAACGGTGGTTTGCTTGAATCTAAGTTAAAGTAACTAAAGATTCTCATGAGGAAACGACTACAGACGTCCTCGAAGAGTTTTCTGAGAAACTAATAGAATTAATTCCCGAAAATTCTGTCATTATTCTTGGATAACGCAGATAATACAATTAAATACTAAACAGTATAAATAAATACACCGTAAAAAATTGCATATATATTAATAGAAACCCAGACGTCTAATTGGACTTTCATCGTTTTCAGTAACAAGTATGTCGGGTTGTGCACCGCTTTATTTTGAAATTATAGTTTCTCATCCAGACTAAGTTCTTCAAATTTATTATCTTAGGTCATATGTATTTATAAGTTATTTTAACTATAAATAGTTTTGACCTTTTAACTGCAATAACACTAAAGATCCCATTGTGTGGGCAATAAATATGTAAAGTATAAAGGTGCCGTAAAGGGTCGGACTAAGAAAATTAAGTAATTATACTCGTATGACTGTCTATCCTAAATTATCGATCTATACAATATTAAAACTATACCTGTATTGTGACTGAAAAGATATACTTCTAAAAATAATATGTTCACACTGTATAAAAAGATGTATTTTCCAATTATAATTAGGGTTAATTGCCGTTGGGCAATAGAAAACGGAGTATATAGATAATTTTTTGGGTGTTTTTTACAATTAATTATTTTGCCAAGGCTTGAATAGAGATTAATGCAGGTATTTGGTTTTTAATTAATTATGCCCTTATTACAAAAAAATTAAGTATTACCTTTACCAAGACATATCCAGTGCAATGGCGGAATAGTAACGATTTCGAGATATAGGTAGTTATTGACCGACAATTAATAAACGCATTTTGCTTAGAGGAGCACCAGTCTCAACTCGTTAGCATGCTGGGTTTGTTCAGTTACCGCAATCAGACAAGGATATAGTTTACAAGCTGTGTACCGAGCTTCTGGATGGCATATATCGTGCTGATAATAAAGAGGGTGGTTCTACAAGCGATTTTAAGAAAAAAAGTTCATATAAACATAAGTCCGTAACCGCTTTATTTTAGAGATACTTATTTATTTTATGTAAATCAACAAAAATACGAAACATCTTTTTTTGTTTGTCAAAAAAAAAACACAAGAATATCGTTCAAAAACTATTGTTATACATTTTGAATATTTTAAAACAATCATTTTTACTAAAGATAATTTAAATCGTTAACATTCTAAGAAAACCTTAAGTGTTTAAAAGAAATGAAAATTATGTTTGAGTTGAGTTTAAATGTTGATATAACATTACCTTAAAAACTTGAAAGCGGCGGCAATTTTTTGAATATTAAGAAGGGGGGGGGGGTAAATCTACATGAGAAATTAATAACAGTTTGCTCTATAAAGTATGGCCCAAGAATATCCCTTTACGAACATACAGGGTGTTATAATTTTAGGAAAAAAATGGGATTGAATTAATATTTTCGAAACTACTTGAGATATTTTAGTGATATTTAGTACGTAGCGACAGTTAATAAATATGCATATTTTTCAATACAGAACTAATTTTCAACTTTAACAGTGGCGTGCCTACGGGCACTAACTTCGATATTTTTGAGGAAATAAATGATATGTCAGTGGCTTTTCCCCTAATAAAAAATATTTTTGAATTCACTGCTCAATTTGAAACATAAGAGCTCTCTTAAGTTGTTTTACTGCGATGCGCCGTTTTTAAGTAAAATTTGCAAAATTATTTCTAATGTTATAGGAGAAATTAATAACATTACGGGTTGGCATCTGTGTATAATAAACAACTGACATTCAACATTAACATAACATTACAACTAACATGGAGCGATTATTACAAATACTGCGCGTCAGTTGAAACTTCACAGAGTAATAATGGGACTTGTGTACTTTGTGCCCCACAGAAAGAAATCTAAGCTGTTGAGGTCTCTGCCTTGGTGGTCATTTTTGAGGTTCACCGCGGCCAATCCAACGATTTGGATAAACAATTTGTAAATGGTTGCGAACCACTACACTGAAATGTGCTGGTGCACCATCGTGGAATTATGGTTTCTTATTGATATATCCTCAAGCAGTAAGGGCAGTTGTTCCTGAAGGAAATTGAGGTAAGATTGTCCATCAAGTCATCTCGGCAAGAAGAATGAACCAATAAAGTGGTTACCAATAATTCCTGTCCATAAGTTACCCGAGAATTGGTGTTAGAAATGGATTTTGGTTACGGCTTAAGGATCTTCTTCCTCCACAAATAATTGTTGTGAAAATTCTAAATGGAATTTCTTGAAAAATTAGCTCCTTCCGTGAACAGAATATATGTTAAAATTGTGGATTTTGTGCAATATTATGAAGATACCACTGACCGAAAGTCACACGCCTTGGAAAATCTCTGGGAAGTAATGCATGTACTCTTAAAATATGGTACGGATATAATACAAAATTCTCCAAGCAATTTGATTGCAAATATTCAAGTTTCTAGCAATCTTCTTCGTACTCGTTTCAGGATGTTCTTCAACTTCGTGAACCACGGCTTCCTTAATGTCAGGTGGTCACACTTAGAGGTCCACCTTCAGATGAACCTCTTCCGACACTACCAGTATCAACAAGACGACGATAAATATTAGGAAAGGTTCGACTATCTGGCAAAGCACAATTGGGATATCTCAGGTGATAAATACGTAAAATTATCGTCGGCGAGGCCATACACGTAATGCGTTTCCGTCATTTCTGCATTTGAATAGTTCACGATTTTCAAAGTTAGTGCCCGTAGGCAAGCCACTGTTAAAGCTGAAAATTATTTTTATATTGGAAGATGTGCACCTTTATTAACTGTAGTTGTAACTACGTACTAGGTATCACTGAAATATCTCAAATAGTTTCGAAAATATTAATAGATTTGCATTTTTTTGCTATAACTTTAACACCCTTTACATTTTCGTAACGAAATATTTTTGGATCATCCTTTATAAAGTAACCTGTAATTAATTTTTCAAGTAGATTCACACCCTTAAATATTCGCATGTCATTAACGAACACCCGGTATATGAAATGTTCGTACTAAGCGATAGTTATGGCTTCGAAAAAAATCCTGCTTAATAGGTTAACAGAAGCTATATACTATTCTTAATGGAAGAGTTCTCTAAACTCAAAAAGCACTTTAATTCAGAAAAATACCTAAACCATTGCTATTATTGAGTAGTTGCACAGAATTTTCGAAGCTTTTACAGGTCGTCTTTCTTACGGTAAATTAGAGAAAGAGAGAGAATACTACAGGAGGGCGAGCTTTATTTTCATCCCCCATATGCAATCAAAACAACCATGCAAATCCTAGAACAGCAGGTGTTCGATTGCGTACAATTTTCAGTCATCGCGGCGAAAAGAGCAAATAATAGAGCAAGTGTTAAAATAGCGCAAATATAGAGAAGTCGTCTCCGAACAGCTGTCACAAGAAGAATCATGAATTATTCAGGGCAACCCCTGTACATATTACACCCCCATTCTTTTTGTTGTACATTTATCGTGTTGGAATAAATGAACAGGGTTGCAGTGTTTACCGAGGGTGCCTCACAGAATCGCCCCGGTTAAACTGTTCGGTAAGCAACTAATGATTCGAAAAACCTTTAAAAATTGCTTTTTATCTTATAAATACAGGGAATGTCTAAAATAGTAAAGTGACTTATTTTCCAGTTTACTTGTCCTGTTAGTAAATAGGCAAAAAATATATTATAAATTTGACGTTCCGAGACGAGCTGTTACGAGCTCTATTGCTGCATAATACTAAGGACGTCGATAAAAATTCTAACATATATTTCCCTATTAAAAGGATTTATGTCTTGTATTATTGTTTATTATTAATTAAGTAATGATTTTAGTGTACCTAAGTGAATTATTTTTGCGCCAAATACAAAATGATTTAATTGATCATGACATTAATATTAAATTCAACGCAGCCATATAATTCATCACACCAGACGTATCAATTACTGTAGCCAACTATCATTTGTCGTGTACCGGTAATCGACATGCTCAATTACAAACGCAGTAAATTATTGTTTTTTTACGCGATTACTTCCGTTCATCTTAAAATATTTTCCGAATCAAAACATTTTTTCATCATTTGTAGCGCAGGGCGCAGGGTAAAAAATGTTTATCCCGCCTTTTATAAGAATATCGCGTACCCTGTCATATTGTTTCCTAAATACATTACGAATTCTTGAATACGTTTTTCCTTAGTTAGGAATGATTGCAAATAACTCTATAAGTACATTACTTTTGCTGCGACTGTTTTTTTTTATCAGTATAAGGGCGCCTTGGACAATTCACCGGCCCGAAATTTATTTCCGTGAGCTCTTATTGCCCTACCGGTAAAAATAACACTTTATAAGAATTTATAATAACATTGTAGGGCAATGTAGATTTACAAAATCATGCACGGTTAGATTAATTTCCTATGCAAGCTTCAATTTGCTTTCATATTTGTTTCATGGTTCAATTATGATCGAAAAAATTCAATATTATAATACAGGGTATCCGGGTATAAGTATAAGGCAATATCTCGCCAGCGTACTGGGGAGGTCAAAATAATACAATACTAATAATTTTTTCTAATGTCCTTCCTAACAAAGATATCGGGACTTGAAAATTTTCATTTTTGATTATAACTTTTAGGGAACTCTTAGGGTCAAAATCTTGATAGGTGTTAATTTTGGAAAATTAATAAATACTTTGTGATTTTTTTTTAAAAAGGTACGTTTTATTTGTTCGAGACAATCAAATTCCTATGCAATCTAATATCAGCAGTAATTTATTACAAAATTTTCTAAATTAATTAATTTTATTCTATGGCCACTTAGGTCTCCAGACCTAGATCCTATGGTTTTGTTTTTCTGGGGTCCTCTGGAAGAACTTTTTTCTCAAGTCCAGTAAATACCGAGAAGAGCTACTTTAAAGGATAATCCATTTTTGCGATTACAAAACTGCAAAGTTTTTCCAAGTATAGCGACAAAAAATTGTTATAAATAAAAAATTGCAATGAGTTCAAGGTGGTAATTTTCAACATCTGATGAAATAAGCAATTCGAACGAAACTTATTTTATGAGTAATTTGTATACTGACGTCCAGATCTTAATCAAGAGGAATGCTTCGCATTAAGCTTTACCAATGTTTTTCGATTCGGTAAATTTCGATTTGGAAATCTCTCAGCATAAATTCTTACTACCAGAGAATTACATTGTGCTTGTGCATAACTTACAGTGGCGTATTTACGGAAGGGGGGAGGGGGGAGGGGGGAGGGGGGAGGGGGGAGGGGGTACATAGGTGTGGGTCTAGCATTTCTCCATATTAAATTCTCAAGTTTTTTGTTTACAATAATACGCGGTTATAATTATGTATGTGAAAATAATAGGCTGGTTATTATGGTGTTCTTGTAAATTGACGGTAAATAAATTAATTTTGAAAGTTTTGTAATGCATTACTGCTGTAATTAGATTATATAAGAGTCAACTATCTTGAAAATGGTTGATTTTTTTTAAACAAATGAAGAATACCATTGTTTAAAGAGAAATGCCCAAAGTATTTAAAAAATAAATTTTTAGTTTTTCAAAAATGGCACTTACGAGTGCGGTGACCAATCTGTTTCTAACTTCCCTGGCTATATACAAGAATGATTCTAGTATGGTTCTTAGTCCATATGGGCTGTACAATGTTTCAAGATTTTATTAAAATATACAGGGTTGCTTAAAAGTTGAAAAATGTAAGTCTGAAGGTGCGTCTTTGGAGACCGATACCTTTGTTAGGAGGGACACTGAGACATTATGAGAAATGTGAACTACTACCTACTATTATTTTGACCTCCTCTTTACGCTAGCGAAATATTGTCCTATACTTACCGGAGACCCTGTATATCTACTTTTCAGATTTGCCCGGTATACTGTATAAAAAAGCGACATTACCCCATCACAATTACCCTTTTAACACATTTTAACCTAATCCTCTATCTTAAATCCTTTTCCCTTTTATCCGAAGTGCTAATGGGTATTAGATTCGCTCGCTCTCCAATTACCTTGTTAAGGACAATGAGGATATTGAACATCCCTCGATCTTCCGCCTTTAATTCGAAGGCTAATCTTAAAATTGCGCCATTTACTCTCGCATCTGCCTTCCGCCGTTCCGTCCTATTTACATATTGAATAAAGGCTAATGTAAATCTTAAAATTAGATGGAATGTTGACGGTGAAACGTGCGTGACTTTTTAAGTAAAGGGTAAAATTAAACGCCTCTTTTTTGTTACGAAATAAAATGTTTTTTTTTTTCTTGAAAAGTATTTTACTACTAATTTTATAAAGTTGGACTTTTTTGTCAACTAGCTGTTGCTATTAGCAGTCGAAGTAAAAGTACCTTTAATGCAGTATACGCGCACCATATTGGATTTTTTTATTTGTAGAATGTTTGAAAAATCTGATTCAATCAAGGATATCCTATCTCTAATACTGGTTAAACGTCATTTGAAAAATTCAAGTAACCAAAAATTGCCTTATTTATAAAAATGCCAGGAACACATATTATATTTAAGAGGAAAAACACACCTCTGCTCAAATTCAAGAACTGAGGTAATAAAAGCTTCGCTGATGATAGCACACTTGTTTTAGCTTTTACTTCAGATGCTCGGAAATCGGCTGCCAATACACATCTCTATAGGCAGTAAGATGTCTCACATCTCAACAAAGATCTGGAAGAAATTCTGTCTTAGGGTAACAGTAACCAAGTAGAATTTAACACTAAAAAAACCCAGGCAGTAGTTTTCTCTAAAAAAGTTAATGTTGAAGAACCGGCTATAGTCATGGCGGGACACTCGATTCCCTTGACTTCATCTATTTATTTATTGGGCGTCGATTTGGATAGTCATATGTCTTGGCATAGTCACTTTGCGGCCATTGCTATTCTAGAACCTCTATACTGCACTCCAACAACTTTTAATGCTCTATACTCTATGAAGCCCAAGTTCGACCATCGCTGGAGTAATGTTCGCATATTTGGGGCTCCGCTCCTAAACTTACCCTGAGATTGCTAGATTTCATTCAAGCCATACGCTTGATCGGTGACCATGATCTGACTAACAACCTGGAAAGCCTTGAACATCAAAGGCAGGTTGGCGATTTGAGTCTATTTTATAAATATTTTTATGGCAAGTGTTTAACTGAGGTTGCCCGCTTCATTCCACCCAGAGCGGTGCATAGTAGTGTTCCCCAACGAGTATAATCTCCAAGGATTCAAGACCAACATGAATCGTTTACTGCGCACACACGCCGCTCGCAGAGTAGATTCGGTAAAAATATATAAAAACTTAAAAGATTACTTCACCTTTCTGTAGTTTAATTTATTTAAACCACTATTACTTGTATAGTCCGAAGCATAAGGCTCTTGCCCTATGAAAAGAATGCGAATAAAAAAAGGGCAATATTACCGATTTGACTAGCATTCAATGAAGAACATCTAAAGATTTATTTGTATTACACTGGGTGTATAATTAATATTAGAATATATAAGAGTATTGAAATATGGGTATACCATAAAATTATTTGAACGCTATCCTTACTTAAACACTGCCAACGCGGTTTTTTGATTGATTGTTTTTTTTTTTAATTTTATCAGAATAAATAAAATTTTATAGAAATCTCAGTTCGATGAAAAATTTCATTTCCGTCTCGAGATACGAACCTCTCGACGGAAATGAAATACTTAATCCACCTCGGATTGTAATATCGATGTACACTATTATCCAACAACCTTATTTCCAACTTTGATTGATATACATGTGTTTTACCTAAAGATAATAATGACAATACTCATTATTTGTAACCAAGTTAAGGTATTAACACATTACTAACAAGTGTCGTGTTAATACGTGTTAACTCGACACGTCAGAATGCGACACATCACATATGCCGAACACACAAAGACATTAGAACTAATAGACGAAACGATTCATTCATAATTCCCATAGAAGTATCGACTAATATTGTTTTAAAATAATTGGCGAGTGCGAGAGAGAAAGGCAGATCTCTTAGACCCGATCGGCAACATTGTAAACCGTCGCTTGGTTTTGATCGCCAGTGGTGTAGAGGTTAAAACCTAACAACAATGTATGAAAATGAAACAATAATTTTTCTTCTATCAGAATTTTTTCCTAGAAATGGAAATAATAGGCTACAAAAAATATGCTCGAATAAAAAAAAATTAATCACATTGCTTGATTGATTTCATCGTTCTTCGTCTGAAATCCTTTTAACGTATTGGATTAATTCTGATTCTTGAATTCCAGACTCACAAATTCACCTTTAATATAAGATTCCAAAATTTGTAAATCCCAGTATGAAAGAAAGAGGTTATTTGGAAGATTCCCATTTTGAATTAGTTTCAGTTAGAAGTTTATTACAAAATATGGGTAGGTACGTAAATACGTGTGTGTGTGTGTGTGTGTATCTGAGTTTTTTGGAACTGGCTTAAAGCAACTGGCCATTTGCTCCCTTTCTACCATATTTAGCACCATTCGCCCTTACTAAAATATCTGCAGGAAAAAAGTTATCCGAGCACAACACTGGATTTTTTCGTAAAGGTTGGTTATCCAGAATACCTACTAAGGATTACCAAAGTTTTCTTTTTTCAGCATCTGAGAAAACCTGAACAGAATGGTTATATGTTATATATAAAACATCTTAATAAATAGGTACACCTACTTAGATTTAGGAATGGGATTTTAATTTTACAGTATTTTGCTACTCATTTACTGGTAAGTAGCTACCATGAGCTATTTATCAATATCTACTCTTAATTGTTTCTAAGTATAACAACATTACTAAATGAACCCATACGCTACACCAATGCTTTCTATAAAACAATAACCTAACCATACTTACCGATGAAATGATAAATTTGGATTAAAATGATCGACTTTTTTACACACTACACGGGCATGAACCATGATTGTTTATTTCAAATACACAAGGAAATCAAAAATAAACTGCAATAAGGACACAAAAACACAAGCTAGCTGTTAGGACACACTGCCAACGTCGCAATCGCTACCGTCATTCAAATAATCTCTCCGGTTGTAAAATCGTATTACAATGTTGCCGTAGTGCCTAATGTATATAATAATAATTTCAATATTTTGTAAGGTTTTTAGTTATTTAGTTTTCAATAAACTATGCGCATAACATTACAAGCATGAATGCATAATTTTTTTGTATATTAGGTTCTGGACGTTACAGCAATATTTAACTCAATGTTTTAAAAACAGTTTTCCCTAATATTTCTAACAGACAGATAAACCGGCTAAGGTCCAATTTTGGACGACAGAGATGAATAATAACGGGGAATGATGATTTGCCACATAAAAATGTAAACAATTTGGTCTATTAGTTCTATGAGGTCTTTGCGAACACATTACAGTGCTGTGAACGTGTGTTATCTGAGGGATGTTTTGTATATATCTACATTTGTGTTACAAATTGTATTAAAAAAAAAACATTCATAGTGATGACTTGGTTGAATATGTTGGATGAAGAGGAGGAAATGGTAGCCGTCATTGCAGGACTCTTTGCGCTGCAGAACGATTTGAGAGAGTAGGTATTGAGTTTATCCAATAAATGAGCATAGACACGAATTTGGTGAATTTTATGTGCTGTGACCCGAAATCGCCAATGACGATGTAATATGTGAAATGTATATAAGGATTATTCAAGAAAGAATTTGACATGCTTTACGATTGTTGATTTTTCCACCCCTCTCCTCCCAGGGGAAGGGACATTTCGCCGCGGCCCTTTCGCCGCGGCCGTTTCGCCGCCAAATAATAAAATAATAGTTATGAAATTTAAACAAATTTACATATATTTTTTTTTTCTTTATTTATTATTTAGAAACATTTAACATAAAAACATAATAACATTTTATTGATTTTTTTTTTCGAAATTTTGTGCAATTCCCCTCAAGAAGTCTCGCATATCTCTTGCGTGAAACTTCTTCACCAATCTTAAAATTCTTTCATCTGCTTGAATATTTTTTTTTAATTTTTTTTGCGGTTCATGTCCTGCGACTATTTGTTCTAAGTACATATCTCTGCCTCTTTGTATTATTTTTAATGCATCAATAAACTTCCATATTCATGGATGGTCCATTCCCAATTCATTTTGCAATCTTCTGTTTGCAGCTTCTACGTTGTTGTTAGTTTGGTTAATTCCTTATATAACTCTGTTGTGAACATTCCACATTCTTACATTATCATTTATTTGGCGGCGAAAGGGCCGCGGCGAAATGTACTAGACCCCTCCTCCCAAGCCTCTTGCCGTTGTGCACATTATATAAAAATACGTGTTTGAGCATGTTATCGGCATATGACGACACATCAGCGTAATATGTTCGGGAATGTTTACTTAAACAAAAATTTAAAATCAAAAGCCCTTCGGATATAATTTTAATCTTTATTTAAATACAAATAACTTTTTACGCATTTTAATAAATAATTATGTGGTTACATTTTTTAAAAGCAATTTTTTTAACAATTGTTTAACTTTTGGATTTAAATAAGTTGTCTGGTAATATTTCTTTGTAAATACTCACTTCTAGATATCATTAAAT
This sequence comes from Polydrusus tereticollis, assembly GCA_963920685.1. Lineage (NCBI taxonomy): Eukaryota > Metazoa > Arthropoda > Insecta > Coleoptera > Curculionidae > Polydrusus > Polydrusus tereticollis. Next base: position 76,115,611 of record OY987327.1, read on the forward strand.
ATTAAAAGAATACTTTGCACACTTTAAAAGTAAAAAGTACTTTTACATTTCACTATTGGTACCAACTTAACAAATTAATAAATGTAAACAAGCACTCAAAAAACACTACAAATTTACCGTAGAACGTAACCAATCAGATTAAACCTGTTTTGCACGGTTAAAATTGTCCTTATTCTCTCGGGGCCAAATCCAGCCCTCTCAATTAAAGAGCTGTGCTCAATATTTTTTGTTTTTTTCCCTGGGGTAATTTAAGATTTAACACAGGCACTGATAAATAGGATGCAATCAGAGAGCAAACGGCATGAATTTTATTCAGCAGTAGCTTTACGAAATTAATTAAATATTTGAATTTTAAGGAACATAAATATTTTTTGGTTTACACATCTAAAAAATTGTTTGGCTGACACATATCTACGCTGCATCGATTTATTCACGTAGGGTTGTTAGAGATGGAAGAAACTTTTATAAACAGAAATAGTAAAAATGGGCTTAAATCGCCAGAATATGTTATAATGCCGAGTAAATTGTCCCTGTTTTTTAAAAAGATCTTCGTTCCCTCAATATTTTTACGTAAAAAAGGTCCTCTAGGAATATGGTTATCTAGTGAACTGTTGTCGACATAAACTGAAATAATATGTTAAGTTACTTTTTTGGAATAATAATTAAAAGCGTGTAAGTTAAGGTTGATAATAAATTTAATGTAAAGACAATTTCAACAATTTAAATGTGTATACGAAAAATGAAACGAGACAATGCCACGAATAGCATCGGCAAACTGAATACAACCCTGTTCCCAGGGCGTATTTTTTTAGCGATTGACTAATCGGAATAAAGTTAAGGCTGTCAACAATCGCTGATCACTGTTTTGACAATATGCCACCCATATATAAATGATCTATAATATCTGGTACAATCGAAGATCACATGATCATACATTACCAGCCACTTATACAGAGGGTGTACCTTATTGTAATGTACTTATTTTAATGGGTGATTTCTAGACCACTCTTATGTAGTAAAGTTGATAAATATAAAAACGTCCTATAAGGCTGGATTCCGATATAAATGATAATATTTTATGTTTTCCGATTTTTATGAAAAATCTAAGTAACAGAATGAGCATGATGTGTCACTTGACCACCTTTCTCATTTAAGATATTAAGGGTAACATCTACTTCTGCCAGGATATTGAACCACGAGGGCTACAAATAAATATTCTTAAAAGTGTCCTTCGTATAAATAAAGTTTACGTGTCTTTCCGATTATTAACATGATTTACTGGAATAGAAATATTAAAGGTGGGAAGTTTTCAAGTTGGCGCCCTCTATAAACATATCGACTTAAAACTATTTAGGAATTACCCGTTACAATACATTTCTACACTGATAAAACTGTGCTCCCTTAATCAAATAATCTGATTTATTTGGTGAATAATTATATTGGTTATAAATAAATGTGATTTTTATTAACTAAGTTTTATTTAACTGAAATAAATGAGAGTATTTCGTTTTATTTGTAAAGTTATTGGACTGTTGGTGGATTTGTGTCAAATCATAGAACCTTTCAAACAAATATCTTACCAAAAAACCACTAAAATAACAAAATCCAAATAACTAATTATTTAATCGAACTAATTTTCATTTAGGAACTAAATTCCGTTAATCGCTAGTTAAATCACTCAATAGAGAACTATTTAAATGTCTAGGTCATTTAAACTAAATAATTATGTATTTACATTAAAATAATGCTTAATATAAAAAAAAACAAATATTTACAAATAACTAATTATTTAATCGAAGTACATTTCAAGTTAAGAACTAAATACCTTTAACTCTAATTTAAATCATGCAATGCCGAACTTTTCAAACAATTTGGTCATCCAAACTAATAATTAAGTTTCAAGAAGTAGTCCATTTTCTGTGGCGAGATTATGAAAGAAAACAAGGTCTGTCTATACCACCAAAATATTTTGGTGGTATAGACAGACCTTGTTTTCTTCCTTTAATAATTAATTATTTAAATTAACTCCTTTCGCCTACTTTGGGCTTTGAGTAATTTGATTGGTTATACAAAAGTGACCTGATATATCATCATCGCGTTTTTGGTTATTGGTTATTGGTGTTCGATTTTGTCTTGTAGAAATTTATGAGTGAGAGTGAAATCTTCTTTGTTAGTGGCACAGAAGTTAGTAGTTCCAGCAAAAATTAAAACAAAGATATGGGGAATAAACGTAATATGAATAATTATTTGAAAGATTGGGGTATATCGAGGGGTATATCCCATCTGTTAGATACTTTTCAAGGTAGGAAACTATATTTAAATATTTTAGTTACGCATGAAACGAGTTAAAAAAATAAGATAAGAGGCAAATAAAAGATACTTGTAATACCCAATTTGAAATTTTGAACACAAAATATTTTTAGGAAAATGTAGCCAGGTATTTATAAATCATAGCTACCTAGGTTACAAATAAGACAATTTTTCTCAATTTTCACCATATTTCAATACCCATCAAACCTTCTAACATAAAAAATATAATATAATTAATATAATATTAATAATTATTGTACCTAATATTTGCAAATTTGCCTTTTTTAAATTATTTATCAAAGTTATTAACTTCTCTGTAATGTTTTATTGACGTATATTTTAAGGAAGACAACAACTAATGTTGGGTTTACACAGCAAAATAACATAACATAAAAATAAAATAAGAGTTGAATCTACAGATCTGCTTATAAGACGTTTATAGAAGCACATAACATAAAAATAAGAAATAAAATAAGAGATGGTTCTCTTTTAACTTTTATGTTATTCTTATGTAAAAATCGTTAAGCGCGTGCGCGTAATTTGTCATTCCCTTTATTTTCGGCAAAAATGTGTTTTTTCTGTTGGTTTGCCTTATTATTTGAACACTATAAACAATTTGATAAGGTTTGTGATTATTATGGTTAGGTACTGATTAAACCATATTCAATAGCAACTTTTCAATATTTCTCATTTTTATGTGACGTCTGTATAAACACGTACTTGGATAAAATAAGAACTGATTTAAATGAACTTTCTGATCTATTAAAAATTAAAAAAAGGTATTTAAACCAAATAAGATTATACTTGATCTAAATAAATATGAAAGACAAGTTAAACAGTTATGTACTTGAATAAAAAAACAACGACTTTGATGGAAATTACCGATTATTTAAATCCAATCATTTAAATTGTTTAATTAAATAACATTGTTGTTACGGCAAATACATGTAAAACAAAAGTAAAATAAATATATACTTGATAAAATATATATAAATATCAATCAAATAAACATTTTGTTAACTTAACTTTTAACCTATTTACTTTAAGTCATTGAAGCGGCTTATTTAAGTTAGGTTAGTGTTAAGGAAATAAATATTTACTTGAATTTTATATTTAATGATTAATTCCAAATAAAAAGTAATTTGTATCAAATCAGATAATACTAATCGAGGCAAATAATCCCTTGGTAATTTTCAAATACATATTTGTTTGGCTAATAGGAAACAAATATTTATTTGAGCCAATGGAAAATTTTTTAATTCAAATAATTAATTTTATCAGTGTATGGAATTATTCCAGAACTAACCTAAACAAACTTTTTTCTTGATCTTATGTGCTTCATCAAATTTAATTAGTTTTGTAATCGTGCTTAAATTTACCTGATGTTTAAGGTTTATTTTTAAACCCTGTGTCATCAGGTTCAATCAAATAATGATTAAAATCAGCAATTTGGGCGTTATTATTCTACGAAATAACAGTCGGGAACAGGCAGAGAGAGCTTTCGAATCACAATGAAAATTAAACAACCTGGCAAACCAACCAAAACAATCATGGAAAATCTGAAAACAGCAGCTGTTTGAATTTCGCCAAAATTTCAATCAACGGTACTATTGTTTTTAGCTGACAAAAAGGGGAACCTAATTATACTGCAAATACTGAAAATTTTATTGCTGAACTTTACGAATTTACGAATAATGGGATTATGTAGTTTTAAGATTAAATTGTACTTCATATGAATGAAATAATTGTGTTTTTTTTTTATGTTATACTGCCTTGAATATTCGCCTCACACGCAACTTAACCCTTTAACGGGCAAAATTATTTAGTGACCCGATGACCTTGAAATTGCAACAAGGGTACTTAGGACGACTTTAGGAAGTATCCCAAAAAATTTTTTTGGTCATCTTCAAAGACGCCATTTTTAAAAATGCTGGTAAACCATTTTACCAAAGAGCGTCAAGGGTAAATTATGTGTTGAATGTTCTCTGGTAGATATGTTATACCACCTATAGTTATAGAACTATTAACTATTATTTATTTTGTTTAATACCTTAAGTTTATACAAAATGTTTAAAAGGAAAGAAATACAGACTGTTTTAACATGATTTAAAATTTTTCTTTATTAATTTTGTCTAAATTTTAATAGTAACTTTTTTGTTCTCTCTCCGAGTAATATTAAATACTTTGTATTGTAAAGATATAAAAAAACAAAGTGACACCAAAAATACATTTATTAACAATATTTTTTTTAAAAACTACAAGAAATTAATTTGTATGAGAGGAGACAAAGCATTCTATACATAATGCCACCTGGCACCCAATGCACATGACGTTGCTTCTCTTTTGAACTCCACATTTGGTGCATTCTTGAGAACGCCGCATGGTTGTTTTCTGAGGTAAAAGTCCAATGTTGTCGAAGTAGCCAACATTGCCAGGAGGGCATCCAAAAATTAGTACAATAATTTCATCCACCATCTTCTGCTTTTCCAACCAATGCAGTACACTGCCATTCTCTGATCAAACCTATCAACTCCATCCATAAACTGATTATAGTCCACAATTACATGTGGACATGATACAGCTTCCCTTTCTCCTACTCTGTTTGTGCGGAGAACTTGACCAATAGCAGCGCCATTGTGCATGTTACTGCAAACTGTAACTGCTTTCGTCCCACGATCTTTCCTTTTATTAATCGAAATTTCTTTATAGGTGGCAAAATCGTACTGTCCAACTGCCATTTTTTTATCCTTCATTAACTTATTTTTTGGAACATGTTTTCTTGTTTGACGTATTGTACCACAGCCAAATAAACCTTTGTCTGACAACTTTTGCATTAATGGAATAGTGGTAAAAAAGTTATCAAAATATATGCTTAAACTTTTACCTTGCAGCTGGTTAGACAATTTTAAAATTACACGTTCACCAAGTGTATCCTCGCTAGGACCCTCCTTTCCTTGATATACACATCAAATGAACATAAATACCCAGTTGTCGAACAAGCCAATGCTAATACTTTGAAGCCTCTTTTTATGGGTTCATTGGCATATATTGTTTTAGTGATGTTCTTCCTTTAAAAGCTATCATACTTTCGTCTATTGCTACACTTCTGTTCGGTGAGAATGTGGCAGAAAAAACTTTGTCCAAATGAGTGAGCACTAGTCAAATTTTATAAAGTTTATCGTAGTCGGGCGCCCCCCGAGGAGGCATTGTTGAATTGTCATTTACGTGTAAAAATCTTAGTATTTTTAGATAACGTTTCAGCGGAAAAATATTTGAAATACGCGTGTTATGAAAATTTGCACTTTTTGACCAATACTTTCGCATTTGAGGCAAGCAATTAAACTCCATTATTATTAAAACTCCTATAAAGGCTTCTAGTTCTTCTAGTGAAACGTCAAGATTTTTGTGATTTTGTGTGGCATTCAAATTAGATTGTTAAACTACAGACTCCAGGAATTCTGTCGCAAAAAAAAACATCAAAAAAGTCTATAGGCTCCACGGAATCAACCTAAAAAAATGGATGTAAAACACACATCACATCTATGTAATATATGTATTTACCTGAATATTAGGTCCCATTTCACTAGTAATGTTAATATCTATATATCTTCGTGGAGCGACAGCTATTTTTTCGCAGGTAAAATCTATCAACTTGATACTCTTCTTCACTATCGCTATTAGTTAGTGTAGCTTGAAGTACTCGTGGTTGATCAGGTTCATATGTTTTATCGGCAACTGAGTCATCTGAGTCATAATCCCAAAATTCCTCTTCTGATGCAGTTGAAAAATCACACAATTTTTGTCTTTTTTCACGAAGAATAGGTGTTGACATTCCAGATGAGGACGGTGTAACTATTTCCGAATTTCTTGCGGACCCAAAAGTTAACCTTGTAGTGCTTGGAGTTGCGGTATCATCAAGAAGTTGATCTTCTGCATATGAGTCACCATTAATATCAGAGTTTTCTGCTTGGTCTTATGTAATCTCCACAACTGTCAGCTCTGAGAATTTTTCCAGTAGCTTTCATTTCTCTCCATCTCTCCTCTAAATAAAGAAATTATTTGAGAATAGCTTTTAAAGCAATTGCAATATTATTTACAAAATTCGACCACATGTACGCAGTTATTGAGATACTGTAGACGAAGATGACGATATTGATCAATTATTTTTACTTTTTTGCGAGCCTGTATATTTTATCGGCTTGATTTATGCATATCTAACTCTGGTAAAATGTAGTATTTTATAAAAGATCTAAATTTCAATTATTTTCAAGTGAAAAATGAAATATGATGGCATGCAGTGGTTTTATCTTGAAACATAGTATACACAGTACATAACACATTTTTAACAGCATCACCATGTTGCCCTTAAAGTTTTCCGGGCGCACTGTACAATAGGTATAAAAGGTAGTAATACTTAAAGATAAGTGATTAAACTACAGGTTTTCATTAGAAATGCGTCGAAAAAGTAAAATATTAACCAGGTGTAGCATGTTAGATATTTGTCTTATTTTTACCTCAAAATATATCCGTTTTTGTTTTTCAAAATTTTTCTACAAATAACCTGTAATATAAAATAAAAACTACTCCTATCGACTTGCCCTATCGTCTACTAAAACTATAACAGTATAACTGTTATACCGCGAAACGTAAAGATCGCATGGTATTCAACTAGGGTATGTCTACGACCTTAAGCACTTATTTGCTCTACCGGAAACAATATTAGTTTAGCACATTCCTCCTTCTGGCTGGTATGACAGTTAAAAGAGTATGTTTTGTGTAAATATAGTGGACGGGTCAGAAGCTCAGAAGGTACCAACTTTTTTATTTTAAATTGGAATCTTGTCAACTTTCATTCATCTAAGATTTGCATTGATGAGTCGATTTAAAAAATAAATTCAATAACTCCATATAATCAAATTTACCTACTATTGTTTTTTAAATTTAGTATTGCAGAGTCTCATTTAAAATAAAAAAGTTAACTTCCGTTCTCCAAATCTCTTCTATTACGAGGATTCCAAAATGAAAAACACTTTACTGGAGATCGGTCAATCCGAAATTATTATTTTTTTAGTCAAAACTTCGGTAAAATGTTCAATGTAAAGAACTGTTTAATTATTTATAGGAAAAACAAGTTTGTCCCTTTTCTTTTCGCCAGACCCAGTGCTTGGACGCGTTTCCCATATTACGGCTCATCGGCAAGGGCATAGAGTCTGACGAAAAGGAAAAGAACCTTACAATGCATTTCAACACATAATGTAACGATACATGTGCGAGATGTTGCACGTGGCGACATCTCGTGGCAATCCACCCAACCAGACCTGCGAAGACTTAGAGAAGACCAAACGCACATGTATCGTTAATTATTTATGTTCCAATTTTTGTTTCTGACTCTGACTTGTCTTGCTACTGTTAAGTTACAGAAAAGATTTTTACCAATTTGAAAAATTCCATAAAAGGATATAATTTTAACATATTTCATACTTTTTTGAGACCTTGTATACATTTTACTAAATAATTGTTGCAATTCAGGCCTAGAACGCCCCAAAAAACTTTTTTTTCAAGACCTCTTAATTACTCACGATATTCCCGTTCTTAAAATTAACACAACCTACGTGAAGCCCTAACACCGGCAAATTAAGCAAATATAATCAATCAAAATGAAATAATTGAAAATTGATAAGTAAATAAAGGCGAACCGATGTTATAACGTACTTATTCCATTCATTAATCACTTTTATGGCAAATAAAAATATTACTGCTTTCGTGTAGTAACGGAGTGTTTGATTGTAATAATTACCCAAGCTGACGCCTTAAACTGAAAGTTTCTATTTAAAAAACAGGACCAATGGGTAATTTATAAAGTTTTATTGTTTGATTTAGGGTTGAGTTACCTCGATTTTGAAAGAGTTATTAAGGGTAATTAGTTACTTTAGGGTAGATGTCATATATCATACCATAGTGGTTTAATGCAATGGTTTATTAGGTGAATTATCTACAGTGTGTCCCGCTTTTCATGAATACACCCTAATATTTCAGTTATTAATAATGAGATTTTCTTGAAATCTTGGTGGTAATTGTATGTTGGAAAAATGACGTATTTGGCATAGTGAACATTTTTATTTACCATTGGCGTGCGGTGTTGGTGGGGTAAAAAAATATTTTTTTTTCGGAAAAGGATATTATGGCTTATCTTAGATAACTGTTTCTATCAGATTTAGAATCAGCATCCCCAAAACCCCCTTAATTCATATTTTCAAAATCTCCATTACCCTAATTACGATTTAGGTTTTTTCAAAGTTTAGATACGCGCGTTCTGTTACCGTTGGCATGCTGATCTGTTTTGTTGTTAAACAAATTAAGCAAAGAGTGCCTTGAAACAAAAAGTTTTTGTTTGATATTAGGTAATTCGTACGAATTGTCAATAAGTGAAGCAGTGTTACTTAACTGTTAATAAGATAGTACAAAACCGAAGAAATGATCCGCTTATTTGGTAATAATGAAAGATCTACGCGTCAGGTTGCTGGAATATTCAATGAAAGGCATCAGGATCGAGCACCAATTACTCACGATACCGTTGCCAAAATCAACAGATTGTTCGCAAGGTATGGAGCGGTTTTCGAAACAAGACCAAGGAGGTACAATTTAAATCAAAGACATTATCCAGACGACGAACGTATCTTAGCAGAGTTTTGAAACAACCCAAATGGTAGTATAAGGGTAGTTGCGAGGATACTGAATTTAACGAAAAACAAAGTATGGAGCTGTTTGAAACGAAATAGGATACGGGCATTTAAACCAAAATTTCTAAATACTCTATTAAATGGTGATTTTGAACGGCGGTTCGAATATTGCTTATGGTTGCAAGGTAACTATCTTAACGACATACTTTTCTAAAGAATATTATGTTTATTGACGAGGCAACGTTTACGACAAACGGTGTGGTATCTAGTCAAAACTGTAGGTTTTGGGCAGCCGAAAATCCGAATTGGGTAATTAATTGTAAAAACCAGTACAGTGAAAAAGTGAACGTGTGGTGTAGCATATTTAGCACAGAGACAAAACTTAATCTTTCAGTGAGATGGTGCCCCCGCACGTATTATTCTATGATAGTTAGGAACTTTTTAGGTGCAACTTTCCCTATGAAGTGGATAGGTAGAAATTCTCCTTTAGAACCATGGCCCCCCAGATTGCCGGATATTACCCCTTGTGACTTTTCTCTGGGGGGGGGGCATTGGAAAAATAAAGTGTATGCTACTCGGTAATAGAGAGGAACTTTGTATTATAATTAGGTAAGCGTGTCGGCAAATTACTCACCAAACTTTAAGAAAAGTGAATGTACGTTTAAGAAGAATTGTTGAAAGTGTATTGTTTTAGAAGGTAGTTATGTTGAAAACACAAGAATCTAAAACGTAATTTTGTTAGCACAGTTACAAATAAAGTATTTATTAAAACAAACAAGACTTTTTTCTGCTAAAATCAGCTCTTGAGATTTTGAAAATATGAATTAAGGGGTTTTCGGGGATGCTGATTCTAAATCTGATAGAAACAGTTATCTAAAATAAGCCCTAATACCCTTTTCCAAAAAAAAAACCTTTTTTATTTCACCAACACCGCACGCCAATGGTAAATAAAAATGTTTACTATGCCAAATACTTCATTTTTCCAACATACAATTACCACCAAAATTTTAAGAAAATCTCATTATTAATAACTGAGATATTAGGGTGTATTCATGAAAAGCGGGACACACTGTATACCGGTGTCAACCAAATTATTGTAAATAAGTAATTAAAAAACATTTTAATAAAAAAAATAAAAAAAAAAACTTTAATAAAATCCAATATAAATTAATTTTTTCGTGGAAAATAGTTATTTGCAGATCTCTCAAAAACCAGGAAAGATAATAAAACGCGGTTTTGGCCAGAGTGTAGCTATTTTGGTGCTCTTCTAAACTCTTGTACAAAAAGTATACTGTACCAATTAATTTTTTTAAGAAAATTGAGAAAATCTGGAAGTTTTATACAAAGCGCCCCCTGAGAAACAAAACACGAGTTAGCGACACCAAAATCAGTTTTTAAATAACCGCGGAATTCTCATTCAGACGAGCCTAGGTTTATGAGAATCGGATATAAGGTGTAAAAGATACACTACCTTTAAAATTAAGGTATTCACTAACTTCCCCTACCCTTATCATCTGAGATACGAAAATTAACTTATGAGCAAACTCCCGCAAAATTTCCATTCATATCACCAAGAAAGTACCTTAATAAGGCAAATTTTTAAAAAATATTAATTTTAAATTTTTTCTCAGCGGCAATCGTAGAACTTCAAAATTATTTACAGCATTTCCTATTTGCTGATTTCCCTATAAATCTTCTTTTCCTGAAAATCTATTATCAAAATTTTCTGAGATGCAGCCGCTCGTTACCCTTACTGGACCACCCTGTATAACAATAAGAAAGGCATTTTTTATTCATATTTAAAAGATTTACAATAACAATGTTTCCAAAGTAGAAGAGAAAAAGAAGAAAAAACAAAAGAAAATAATAGTAGAGTAAAGTATTAATATTTAATTACAAGCGGGGAAGAGAACATATTCAATTAAGTACATATAACAGGAATAAAGTTGGGAGGTAACTCAGCTTCTCTTTATGATAAAATGCCTCTTAAAGTGAACTTTGAAGTTGTTAAGAGATGAGCAAGATTTAATATCTAGTAAGGAAGCAAGCTATTGTATGTTTTAACTGCATTATACAAAAAAACTATACTGGAAGGCGGCTGTTCTGTGCCTGGGAGTATGAAATGTCTTATTATATTGTGTAACCCTGCTTGAATAAAGGCACGTTTGTTAACCTTATATACCAAATTGCGCAGTTGTATCTGGTATCCTTCGTCAAGATAGAACCAATTAGACGCAAGGAATGATGGAGTTACATAAATTTAATTTGCTAGAAACATGGTCTAGATGATCACAAAAGGAAAGTTTGGGGTCTATATGGGTACCTAGGAACTTCACTTTTTTTGAGAGATTTATGTTAGGCTTTTTTCAAAATCAGACCATTCTTTCTACACTACAGTTCTATTTCATCGCAAACAAACGTATTTGCATACAAATCATCCAGACTATCGGCAGTGACCACAACAGTTGTATCCTCCGCATACATTGTCACATGACGAGAGACCACATTCATCGGCAAATCATTTACATATAAAATAAATTAAAGTGGACGCAGTACAGAGCCTTGTTCTACTTGTTGCGCTTCTATATATAACAATGATTCTTTTATCAATCCCATATGATTTGATCCATCTCAGCATTGTTCCACGGATACCTAGGTTCGGTAGTTTCGTAGCTAGAAATTCTTAATGTCAAACGCTATGGAAAGATATATTTTCATTCATTAATGTTTTTGATTGATTTCTGATAATCTTCACAGTACTTGCCAACTTCTGCCGCACGAACAAATCGTATAGAACTATAATTTTTGCTACCATCTCCCAAGCTATAAGGTATTAGATTGCCCAATATTTAAAGCATATTTAGATACTTTAAACATTATTTAAAATACAAGTCGCCTGCCTATTTTTTCCGATATTGTAATCGTCTTTTATTACTACTTTTCGCTAAGATTCTGATTATTCAGTAAAACCTGAAAACTTTTGTATTTAAATTTGCTTTTCTGTCTTATAGTTCTTGCTGTAGATAAGGGTCTAAATGCAAACGGAACCCTGTACAATGATTTCGTTGACACCCGGTTTACTACTGACAGAGAACTTAAAGCAATGACAAATATCGATACTGTTTTTTTTTCAGATCGTATCACCTTTGGAATAAACCGCCTTGTGTCAAAATCAGATGACGAAGAAGAGCCAATGAACAATAACAATACCAAGTACTGTCAAAAAGAGGAAAATAGTAGCTACTTTAGCGGAGACGAGCGAACGTCGCCGAGAAACGACAGTACGTGGGATCATTCGCCTTCTAGACCTTCGCCGAGTACCAGTCCTGAATTGGAGGTCGATTCGCCACCACATTCAAGAACAAATTCACCTTCACTTAGGTAACATTAAATAATTGCTCAGTGGTTCAGTAATTTGTATGAACCCTTAATTTCTTCTTTTCAGAGATTCACCACGACCATCGTCTGTGACCGATCTACGTAAAGAAGAGTCTCCTAGCAAAAAAAGTGAATCATTCTCAGTCAGTGCTCTCTTAAGACCCGATAACCCGAAAAAACTCTCTAAAAACCCCCCTTGTTACCAGGAAACCATATCAGTTACCAGATCCTACCTCTACCCACCTTTTGTTGATCTCATGAAAGACGCGCAAGCATTGAAGAACAATACTCACGAATACAACCCTTCGTTTCTACCGAGAGGCTTCGTTCATCCAGGTTTTTTCCCGCCAAATTTGTATCAGCAGAAAGATGGGGAGGAGCGAAGTTTTCTTCCCACTCCTACGTCACTGTACTTTAGCGCTGTTGCAGCGGCTATGGCCAGTAGTAATCAGTCGGGAGCACAGTACCCCCCAACTCCTTCGGCTGAAGATATATACAGGTTAAGGCATCATTTTATGAATAATAATCCAGCAGCTGTACATCCCCATCATCATCATTTGCTAATGAGGCCTGGAATGATGCCATTAGGTAGGTTTAATTAAGTTTTCTGTTTAAGTCAAAACGTGCATTACCCTAAACGTACAAAATGTATTGTCAAGTATTTACAAAATGTTTTTTTTTATGGCAGGTGATGTATACTCTTGCATAAAGTGTGAGAAGATGTTTTCTACGCCACACGGTTTGGAAGTTCATGCAAGGCGATCCCATAACGGCAAAAGGCCATTCGCATGTGAGCTATGCAATAAGACTTTTGGGCATGAAATTAGCTTAAGTCAGCACAGGTAATTTTGTTCAATATTATAAATATTTTATTATAAAAATTTTATCAGAATAAAGTTGTTTTTGGTACTTACTCATTTAATTTTTTCTTTTCTAGAGCTGTCCATAATGTCGAAAAGATCTTCGAATGCAAGCAATGCGGAAAGACTTTTAAAAGATCTTCAACTCTCTCTACACATCTACTTATACACTCCGACACCCGACCTTACCCGTGTCAATACTGCGGGAAAAGGTTTCATCAGAAATCGGACATGAAAAAACATACTTACATACATACTGGTGAGTAATTTGCTATATATTAGAGACTTTTTAGGTTAGGTTGAATTATAAATAATTCAGCATACAACAAAAAAAAAACGGCTTATCGTGAACATCTAAATGGTGAAAATAATAAATTCCTTGTAAATAAACCTACCCCTTTAAATTACAAGCAAAGCCTAAGTATAAATCTATATATAAAAAATGTGAGAATAAATTTAAAACCTTTGTAATTATTGTTTCAATACTTGTTATTGCTGTAAACTGAAACAATAAGGATAAGTTTACCTATTTTCAACAAGAAATTTAAATATCGGAAATATTCTTGTTTTAGCTGATTTTTACCTACGTTCCTTGTACTGTATCTTGCAAAGGAAAACATCTAAGTAACCTCTACCTAAAATAAACTATTATTTATTACGAATATCACTAACTTCCGGAAATCCACCGCCCCAAGACTCTTGCCCCTTCGTCGAATTCCAACCCTTCTTGTCTTGACGTCGTTTATTAATTGCAGAGGCGGCTTACCATTGAATTATTTACTAATTAGACAAGAAGGAGGCCATAATTTTAGCCCCTGTTAACGGCTGCTTGCGGCAACATTTCCAGCTTGTAATCCAGAAGTTTGGCAGTGAAACTTTGTTGAGAAAGTTTATGCAGGTTAAAGGTTGCGAATGCTTGTTAGCATTAAGTTTGATATTAGGGACAATCTGATTAAATATAATACAGTATGTCCACGGATGGGGCGGACAAGAGAAGAAGTGGATCTAAATGTGATGGGAAGTAAAAATTTTATATTGCAATTTAAGAAGTATTGTTTACACCTACTTTTAATAATTAAAATAAGAAGCATGCTGTCTGTAGAGCCATGAATAAAGCTGAAAATCCTAAACAAACTATGAATCAAAACATTAAAAAGAATACTATAAAAAAATTAAAAACGCGTATATTCCTTTCTTGCTTTTATATCTGCTTAGCACCGGCCGAAATTTCTAATGTAATCTTGGTCTTTTCTTACCATATCCTTTCAAGTGAGATTCTTAATTTGGCCAGACTTTAAGGGGGTCGGTTTAGAGCTCACTTTTTTACCCATTCGATCCCACAAGTGGGGTTAAGGTCTGAGCTTCGAGCTAGTCAATCCATTACTGCTAAATACGTCTTCACAACTCTTGCAATATGTGGTCTTGCATTGTCATGCATTAATAAAAAAGTACTGCCTATGAATAGACCAAATGGTACAACATGTGGTTGGAGGATTTCAGTAATGTTTTCGTCAGCTGTCAATCGTTCAAAAAAGACAAGTTAAGTTTTTGCCTCTGAATTAATTCTTCCCAAAATCATAGTTGAACCACCTCCTTAACTGACAGATTACTTTAAATAGCATTGAGCGTATCGCTCACCAGATCTGTCAAAACCTTTAAGACCTCTGACATTACTATACAAACAAAAATGGGACTCATCGTTAAATAAAACGTTACCCCACGGCAAGTGATCTCTGGCAAACTTCAGGCTTTGGGGTCTGTGTTGAGGTAGAAGTTTGGGACCGACAGCCGCTTCATGTGGTTTTATGTGGTCTTCTGCGTATCTCCTAAGAAACGTTTGTTTACTAAAACGCCTGTTATAAACACCAGCAAATTCTTATTGATTGATTTCAAAAATGTTAATATCGATAAAGCATTCGTCGCACTGGATATCTCTTCTTACAAAGAAAATCCCATAAAAATAACGATATCACTAAACTTCTTCATATTAATTAACTGCCATTTGCATCGTATTAATTTAAGCATTCTAGTAATAATAATAATAATAATATTAATAATAATAAGCAACCTTTATTTTAAAAGTATGTTACATAAAGATACAACATAAAACGAAATAACGCCAACCAAAAAGAAAGAAATATTCAAAACGAACAATTCCTAATTCTACAAATTTCTGAGAGATTCAAAATATTTAATAAAATTGTAAGGCTTAATAGTTACCAGCAATTCAAATATTTTCTTTTTTAACTTATTAATATTATCAATTTTCTTTATAGTTGTGGGCAAATAATTAAAGAACTTTGCACAGTTATAGTACGCTCCCCTTTCAGTGATTATTAATCTATGCCTAGGATAATTATTGTAGTTCGTATGTCTAAATGGATATATTGTTTGTGGAGCACTGATTCTAAGTAACTCCCTATTTTTATAAAAAAGATATTATACATTCTGTATACAGACAGAAGCCACAGTTAACAAATTGTTTTCCCTGAATTTACCTCGATTCTCTAAATTTAAGCCCTAACATGATTCTTAATGCCCTTTTCTGACACACAAATAATTTTCCTACGTCTTTGCTATTCCCATACTGAACTATACAATATCGGATGTGAACCTCAAAATTCGAATGATATATGACCTTCTTAGTTTAAAATCTGTGTATCTTGCCAGGACACGAAGACTGTAACAAACTGCAATCAATTCTTGTTTAATGTAATTGATGTGGTGCTCCCAAGACAAAACATTATCCAAAATAGGCCCCAGGAATTTTCCTTTCTCACTTAAATTTAACGAGTGATTGTCAATTTCTATTATTTGTGGTTCTTCCACACAAGACCTATTTGTTTTAAATATTAATGTGTTAGTTTTATTATGGTTTAATATTAATTTTTTTTTGCAAATCACTTGCACCCATCATAATATTTTTAGTTTTTTCTTCAACAAGCATCACATCATTGTCACTCACCAATATATTTGCATCATCTGTATTTTACACCAATCATTATAGTTTTTAGATATATCTGTTATGTTGTTCATATACAATGACCGGCAGAAAGTGCGCAGCATATGGAAACATTTTTTATCTATGAATTTAGTAAGTTTATTTTAATGAATAAAATAAATAAATAAAAACGCCTTTATTTAAAACTCGGCGAAGGTCAGCTGAGCTGTTAACTTAACCGAGCATGCAAAAAATAATACAAAATATAAGTACAATAGTGATAACAAGTCTTACATTAAGATACTCTTCAAGAAACATGGTAAAAAAGCAAATACTTAACAAACATAACGAGAGATAAGAGGTAAGATAGATAACATCAAAGTGACACAGAAATAGAGCAAATTAGTTATTAGTTTGAAGGAGTAGGTTCTTAAAACTATATTTAAACGTGCACCGGCTAATATGGGGATATCGATTGAGAAGTCCGACAGACGTGCAAGAAAAAGAGCCGCGAGTCATGGCTTTATAGGTTCTAGGCAACTGATACTGCATATTAAAACGTGTTCCACGAGGAGTGGATGTTATGTCTGGGAGTCATTCTTTCAAACAATACGAGGGACTCTCAGTTTTAATTAATTTATTCAGGAAACAAGCAAAATGAAGTTCTTCTCGAGCCGCTATACTCAACCACCTCAAATCACAAAGTTTGTGACTGACATGGTCGCTTCGTTTAAGGTTGTATATAAAGCGAATGCAGGAATTCTAAACTTTTTGTAGCCTATATTTGGTTGAGCTATCCAAGCACGGTCAATACTCAAAGTTGCAATAATTTAGGTGACTAAAGATCAGTGCTTCACACAGACTTTTTTTTAGTTTACAGTTGAGAAAGTCTTTGCTCTTATAGATGTTGCGGAGATTAATGTAAGCCTTCTGGAGGACTCTAGATACCTGCCCACGGAATCGAAGTTGGCCGTCAAAAACAATGCCCAAATTTTTATATTCCTCGACTACTGGAATATTAGTTCCATTTATGGATGCAACCAAATTTTGAGCGGCCCAGTCTTTAGCTGGTCCAAAGTATATTATGGCCGACTTGTTTGGATTAAGTTTTAAACCATGATTGTGTGAGTATTTAAATACCGATTCTAGACACTCATTAAGTCTTCTCAACGCTTGCACTGCATCAGAAGGAGAAAAAGGGATCTGAATCTGGGTGTCGTCGGCATACCTATGACTGATACACTCTCCAAAGCAGGACGACATGTCCGCTGTGTAAATAATGAAAAAAAGAGGACCAGGGAGTGATCCCTGGGGAACCCCTCTATTAACTTGTAGGGGCTTTGACTTTGCGTTATCAACCACAACCAGCTGTGATCTATCGTTCAGATAGCTTCGAATAAGCTGAATAGTTTTAAAATTGAAACAATAATGGTTTAACTTGGTGCAAAGCATGGCGTGATTGAGAATGTCAAAGGCTTTGCTGTAGTCCAACAAGACCAAGCCCGTTGTTTTTCCCCCATCCGCCGCCAATAAGATGTCATCCAAGACCTTCAACAATGCTGTAGCAGTACTGTACCCTTTACGTAGGCCTGACTGCAAATCAGGTAACAGATTGTAAGTATTAAAGTAATCAATTATTTGTCTATAAATGAGCTTTTCAAATACCTCAGAAAGCACTGACAACAAGCTAATTGGTCGAAGATCAGTAAAATTTTAAGGACTATTCACTTTCGGTAGCGGAATAACTTCCGCCACCTTCCATTGAGAGGGGAAAATGCACTCAGCAATGCATGAGTTAAAGAGTTGAGTGAGGATAAGCAGGATAGTTGGATAACATAGTTTTATCATTTCTAACGATATTCCGTCCGCACCGGACGCGTTAGATTTCATTTGCGAAATAGCCCAGACGACTTCCTCCTCCCTCACTAGTTCAAGCTCAAATTCCGCTGATGTGCATTTTAATTCAGAAAAGTTTTGCACATCCTCAAAGCAAAATAACATCCATCAAATCCAGTAAAAATCTTATGGTATACGAGGGAGAGTCAAAAATTTGAAATTTTGCTAAGAGTAAAGTACCTCCATTTTTTTATTTTAGAAAAAAGTTGTATTAAGAAATATTGTTCAAATTTCAAAGATATACACAAAATCCAAGTTTCGCTTATTTTGGACAAAAAATAGGATTTAATCGTTTATTCTGAATTACCCTGTATAAAAAGTACATCGTAACCATACAGTACGTAAATTATATTTTCTGTATACCTTGTTAGAGATAACCGTCAATAGAATGTCAGATTAGTTACTTTTAAAAATATTATGGCCGACATAAAAATATTAAATATTTTTGCTGCATACCTTATTTTATTTTTTGAGGAAACAAAATACTTTAATCTACCTGATATTTTGTTATACACTTTAACTTAAAGCACCTTCCAAATTGTATATTTATACATAAAAGTGCAAAGTTTTTTCTTTATTTGGACTTTAATTGTCATAATCGTCATAAGAAAAAAATTAAAAATTGAAAATATTTTTTGTACGGATTTTATTTGCCACGATAATTAATAATAAGGATGAATATAACTTTATATACTTTATATCGAAACATTTCAAACTTCATTAAAAATACAAAGAAATCTTTTTTTATTTCGGAACTTGAAGCCTAAATAATAATAATACAAATCATTTTTCTTCTCATAACCAATACCACCGTACATAAACAAAGACTACTTAAGATCAAAGCAGCCATAAAAACAAGTCAAGCATTGAAATTAAATTATTGACATTTAGCTAGTTCTGTTGTTAAAATAAAATTTGAAAAGTTGTCTTTACATGAATAAATAGAAATAGTTCTAATTCAAGGTAACAATTATCACAGTTATCGCGAGACAGCAATTATTTTTAACAGGATGGTAAATTAACAATTCCCCCACAAATGGATCGAACGGTTTTCAGAAAATCTCTGGCCTGCAATATCATCGGACATTACTCCTCTGGACTTCTTTTTCTGGTTGCGTAAAAAACCAAGTCTATAAAAAATATCGGCTTTTTAGAAATTTGAGATATCTGAAGAATATTATTATAGGCAGTATATCTCCAAATTTTTTTTTCAAGGAACGTCTTCAAACAAGCTGTAAAATTTATAGAAAATGCAGGAGGACATGTAGAAACATAAAGTTATAATTACTGCTAATGTCAAGAGTCTTAATTATTAATATTTTTTGTTCTCTAATTTTGAGTTTGAAAGACTTATTATAAGTTGGATGATCCTCAAAATGTATTTGGTAAATAAAAATTACATTGGTCCTTATTTTACCTGGCAAATGAAATCCGTACAAAAATAGTTTCATTTTTTAATGTTTTTGTTATGACGATCACAATTAATTAAAATCTAAATAAAGAAAACACTTTGTACTCTTATGAATAAATATACCATTTGGAAGGTGCTTTAAGTTGAAGTGCACCACAAAATATCAGTTAGATTAAACCGTTTCGTTTCCTCAAAAAATAAAATACGGTGTGCAGCGGAAATATTTAATATTTTTATGTTTTATTTTAAAAGGCCAAAATATTGTTAACACTAACTAATCTGACATATTATTTACGGTTATCTCTAACAAAGTGTACAGAAAATACAATATGCGTACTGTATGGTTGCTATATACTTTTTATACAGGGTAATTCAGAAAAAACGATTAAATCCTATTCTTTGACCAAAATAAGCGAAGTCTGGCATTTGAGTATATCTTTGAAATTGACATAGTATGTCTTAGTCAAAATTTATTCTAAAATGAAGAATGGAGGTACTAATACTCTTAGCGCAATTTTCAATTTTTGCTTCTCCCTCGTATACTATAAGACTTTTGCCGGATTTGATTGGTGTTATTTTGGTTTGAGTATATGCAGAACTTTTTTGAAATGAAATAAATTTAATAAATTCACAGATAAGAATATATGCCCCGCACTTTCTGCGGATCACTGTATATAACAAAAATAATTGGTCTCAAAACACTACCCTGCGGTACTCCAATATTGACTGAGACTTCATTCAATAAAAATCTCTGATTGTCCTGTTCTATTAACACTTGTTGTTTCCTTCTAAATAAGTAAGATTTAATTGGATCTAAGGCTGTGTTTCTCTGATACCGTAGATATTTAACTTCTTAAAGGCTATGTTAAAATTCAATGTGTCGTAAGCCTTTGATAAATCTAAAAAGAGCCCTAGGGGAATTTGCCCTTTTCCAAGGACTCTAATATAATAGGAATGAATTGAATGTGTTGACTTTCTCTTTATATATTCATGTTGTTGGTCACTTAACAAATTATTTGATACAAAAAAATCAAACAAACGTTCAGATATCACACTTTCAAACCCTATAGAAAATGATCGAAGCAAGCTATTAGTCTGTAGTTATCTATTACTGGTTCATCGCCCTTTTTAAAGATTGGCACAACAAGTGCATTTTCAAGACTGTCCGGGAATATGCCGAACTTCATAGAATTATTCACTATGTAACAAATAGGTTGTACAAGTTCTCCTATAACGTATTTTATTAAGATAGATGATATTTCATCATGTCTTTTCAGTGTTTCAACTACTTTAAAAATTTCCTAATCAGAACCAAATGGTACATCATCCAAGCTCTGAAGTAGACACGTAGCAGCATTTCTAAAAAAGTTATTAAGATCATTTGCAACAATGGTTGGATCCCCCTTAATTGGAGGTTTAGATATATTTTTACCTTTTATTTGATTAACCCTAGACCCTAAAGCTGATAGTAGTTAGGAAGCATTTGTAGTTAAAAAAAAAACAGTATCTTAAAAATCACTATATCTTCATAATATGTAATTTTTGACATAAATAGACAAAAAAAAGTGCATCATTCACTAAACATCTTAAGGTGGTTAAACTTAATTTTATCGTGACTTCCAGTAGTTACACGTAATTGCTATCCCAGCATCACAAAAACGTTAATCCCAGTAAAATATATTCTACCAATTTATTTGGTAACATATGCCGTGATACCAGCAGTAGGCCATTTGTTGTCTTAATTTTATTAGCACCCCCATGTCGAGCGGAAGGGCCTAACTGGCTAAGTGCCGCTATCGAGTTGCTAATCGATGACGGGCCAGACGCACGCTAAGTGAATGATATAAAAAGAAATAATCATCTTTATTGATATCTAAAAGTGAAAACAATACCTGCACCTAAACTTAAAGTTTTTACAATTTATTTTGGTTATATTTTATCTATTGATGTTAAAACAAAAATCACTGTTTCACCAGTGGAGGTTCGTGCCTCTCACATGTGGGTCATGAATTTTTTAGGACCAAGCCCAAATTTTGACAAATTTGGTAAATAAATAACGCAGAAATTAAGTATGGCAAAAGAGGGTTTCCTTCTCTCCTACACCCTTTGCAATATCCGTCCATTATATGAATGTTATTCTTAGAACGGCAGATCAAAAATTGATTTAAATAATAATAAATTAAAACATTGTGCAAGACATCAACAAAAATATTAACAATGCGTGTATTTCAATCAATGCAAATAAAATAAAAAAATTATTTCTTCATGTTAAGTTAATGCGCCTATCTTTCAATAACGAAAATTTATTTATAATAATTTGCGTAAAATCTTCTAATTCCTGAAGAGAGCAAAACAATTTTTTTTTATGAATAACGGCAGATGTAGCTTTCCGTTGACATCTCGTGGCAATTAAATGCATCACCTGGCCCGTCTAACAAAACTCAATCAGAAACGGAGAAGTAAACTCCTGCAAAGACCAGACACCAGACCATTTTTGTTAGACGGGCCAGGTGATGCAATTGATTGCCACGAGATGTCGCCGGAAAGCTACATGTGTCGTTATTCATCCATATTTCAGGATCAAGTAGACTCTACCGGTGTTGCTCTCTTTCGTCGGATTCTATAGCCTCACTGACGAGCTGCTATACAGCGAAACGCATCTGGGGATGAATCCAGCGGAAGGAAGCAACTAACCTTTATATGTCTAATTATTTTCCAGTTGAAATGAACACAAGAGACGATAAACGGACATTTGCCATTAAATTTCTGCAATGTGTTTTAATGCGTTTTAAACACGAAAAGTCTCTCTTAGCTGAGGTACTTGTTGCTGGAGTTGTAGATATTAAAACAAGAAGTTTGTAGACCTCTGGAAAAATTTGACAATAATCATTATTAACGAATATCTGTAACACATAGGTACTCAATATTTAGTTTTTCAAATTGTTAATATATCGTGATAAATGACCCCTAACTCATTAAAAAGTTGTGTTCTTATTTATGATCACGTTTTAAAATATTCAGGGGTTTCGTAGTGCGACCTTTATTTATTACATCTCTCCCGTCATCATCACTAAGTCTATAAAATGGCGCTTCATGTAAAGAACAAATTACATCATGAACAAGATTATTCATCTTATATAATAAAACAATAGAAAATGTATTTTGTACTTATCTGTTTATTATCGAAAATATCCTGAACTTCTCCAATCAATTCACATGCAAAATTACAAATATCTAAATAAATACATTATTATACTGCATTCGTGACCACCACGTTCCTCTAGTTCTATTTAACTATTTTTACTATTAATTTAATAATGTGAGCGTAGGCAACTATTGCAAAAACTATTTTCATTCAAGAGGGCTTGGACTGAAAAACGTCGGACTTGGATTAGATCACAATTATAAAGGGGCCTTAACAGACAGGCGTATAAGTATTAATACCTGAACGCACGGTCATGTACGGGCGTTAATGTTCGCCAGTTTGTAGACAAATTTGCCGGCCTTTTCTAACGTAAAATTTGTCTATCGACGCACGTACATCACCCTGCGTAGGTTAAAATTGTGCCAAATTCATATTATGACATTCTTCGATAATGCTTTCTTGTAATTGTTCTAAATTTTCAGCTGGTGTTTAAAAAATATTATTTTTGAAATGAAAAAAAAAAAATGCAGTAATCCATAACCGTCAAACAAGGTGATCTGGGTGAGAATTCAATGTCTGTTCAAAAAGTGATCAATCTGTCATCGAAGAGTAGTTAATAGTTTTAAAAATAACCAAAACGTAGTTCATCGTCAAGTAATTGCTTCAGAAATGGATTCAAAATATTGTCCCTATACCGCTGGGCTGTAACTGTATCATGGAAGTAAATAGGATAAACAATTCTTCTTCGGGAAACAGCCAATCAGACGCAAATTTCTTGGGGGTGCAATGTGGACTCAAAAAAATGGGGAGTTTTACCATTCCACATACATATATTTTGAAAATTCACAAAAACGGTGAGGGGAACCAAGCTTCGTCAGAAACAAATGTGAGATCTAATAAATCATTTATATCCAATAAATTTTGGGTAAACCACTGACAGTAGACGTCTGCGTCTATTAAAATCTACAGCTCGTATTTCTGGGAATATATTATATGGAAACAAATTCTACTGTTTTTTTTAGGAATAGTCCCGTATGTTCCATAAGATCTTCACACTTATTGAAACAAGCGTCTTACACATTTTGTTGGCTTATTTTGCATTATTTCACGAACCATTGCAACAAGTTCTTCTGTCTACCAGTTCCTTTCTTATGTTGTATAGAACCTGTTTCCCTAAACAGAGCCACGGTTCTTCTCAGACAATGATACTTTTTACTTTACTTTGCATATGCTTTATTGTCAGAAATTCTAAGAATTCATCGACAAAGCGATTTTATTGTAACAATAATATAGTAATTTGGTAATTATAATTATAATTATCCTGGGCATGACAATATATAGGGTAAGTGCGGGCGAGTTGCCGCACATTTTAAAAAAATTTTACAATTTTTGTTTAAAAACATGTATTATCTCCAACCTTGGTCAAACGTTAACATACATAGTAGTCTTTGAAAATATGTAAGAATAAACATTTAAACTTTTATACAAACAAATAAAATAATGGACATCTCTTCCCTTGAACAGACGGTACAAATGTCGCCGTACATTGTACTTGATACATGTAGCCATTGTTGGCATTTTGTACACTGTATCCAATCAACTTTTTGTCGTCTTCGAATATTGCTCAAAACACTTGATATAAGAACAATCATTACCAACGTCTTTATCTTTTTTAATAGAGGTTCTTCGTCGCTCTTACTCCAGATATCCTTTTCTGATATCTTTGGGGTTGTTTTAAACTCTTTTTAATCTAATTTAGTGGGCTTAATTTTTACCATACGCTTTTGGCTTATATTTTCGTAATTTATTTTCTGTTTTCTTTTTTGTTTTTGTCGAGGTTTTTGTTTTTGTTTTTGTTTTTCTTTTTTTGTTGCAATATTTTGTGAAGAATTTAGAACTGTTGCACCTTGTTTTAGCCTCTTGCTAAAGGAAGCTGGTATGACCGGAATTGGTGAAACTTCTGGCAAATGTTTGCTTGGTGTAATGATTACCTCCTTGTTCTCTGTTGAAATGGTGTGGGAATTTGTACCTACTTATATTTTGATGGAAAGAACATGATGGTCTTGGTTCTGGACTCGTATATTCAGGAGTGGGTGTTTTCCATGAAGGGTCTGGTTCTGGAAGAGTAAGCTCAGGTAAAGGTGTTTTTGAACGTCCATTTGGAGTATCAGTTGCCGACTCAAGCATGGTAAAAAAGTGATCTGGAATAGTATTTGGATCGAAAGGAAATATTTCTGTAGCTTTAACCCGTTAACAGCATTTCCAACACTGGCTGCTTTTATCCATGCTTTACCGATTACTGTACCAGCTTGATATCTGGTTAAATTTCTTGAACTATGATTCTTAATCCATAGCTGAGCTTCTTGATTAAAATACGCTTTTTCAGCTTGTTAGGATTGCAGATCATCCCTAACTTTTAAACAGCTTCAAATAGTTGTTATTCTGTCCAAATGCTCTTTTCGAGAGCAGTTAAAGATCTCTGATATTTACGTGGCATGATATACCTGAAAAATACAGTAATTCCTTATTTTAGTAGGTATTTAATTCCTGTGGCACCATGCGGCATCTATACCGACGTTCAGAGCGGCGTCTATCCTTTTTGTTGGAAGAGACGCCGCATGCCATTATTCTCGACGTTGTAAACATTGTTATCCTAACATTTGCACAATACCTTTAAGAAAGACCCAAAACAACAGCAAATTTCGCAAACATGCAAAACTTTTAACAAGCACTTTGTAATTCCATAATCTAAACTAACGAATAAACTTTTTTGGCTAAATTAAATACTTACGATTGCAAAATGCTCGACAAATCACAAACCGTTTGTTTAAACGCACATAGCACAGAATAATACGTAATTAAACAGCACTCTTTATTAAATAAATTTTTTGTGGCGCCATCTGATACGTGGGGGCCAAATTACACAGGGTGCGGCATCTCTCCAACCGCGGCATCTCTCCCGCACTTACCCTAAGAATATGCCTAACTAATCGAAAAAATGTATTTTTAAAACACTACAACCCAATAGGGGTAAACAATTAATAAAATAAGAATACTTGACAATTACCCCCCCCTGTAATTTTTTTATTTGATAAATTGAAACACCCTGTATAAAATACATTTTTAGATTCTACTAACATTTCTAAATAACTTTTGTTAAATATACCCTATACCTAAATCCAATAGTTACCCCAATATTTGGATATAAACTCAATATCTACCGATTTTTAATAGTTGGCCATGCATAGAGAATAAAAATGATAAATGGTAATTCTGCCATGTTTATTAATGAGTATTGACATAATATATGCTGTTGTAAGTAAGTTAATTTCTGTTTGTCGATAGTATGCCCTATTCCGAGATAGAAAAACAAAATATCTTAACTTATTATATAAAAACAATAATAATGCTCGTGCTGCTATAAAAGAAATGAGGCGAGAAAATCCAGGAATGCATCTACCAACTGGAAGAACATTTAGGATGATATATAGGAAATTCCAAGAGACGTCCAGTTTACATAGAAAGAAGAAAGTAAGTGCTACGAATGAAAATAGCGAATTGAACATTCTACTCTCAGTGAAAAAAAATCAACATGTGTCCATAAGAAATATTTAAAGAAATTTACGAGAAACTCAAGAAAACATGGCCAATACATCTTACGGAAAAATTTAAAAAACACTCAAAACAAATTGCTTTAAGCCCTATAAAATAAGACCTACAACCAAACTAACCCCAAGGCAAAGAGCAGATCGGGTAACTTTTTGTCAGCTAATGTTACAGCGTATAAACATAGATAATAATCTCTTAAGAAAAGTTCTGTGGACTGATGAATCAACATTTGTGACAACTGGTATGATTAATAGGCAAAACACGAGGCATTGGGCAGTACAAAATCCACATTCGTACAGAGAGTTTCAATTTCAGGGCCGCAAATCCGTTAATGTGTGGTGCGGTATCCTTGACAACACCATTATCGGACCTCATTTTTTTGAGGAAACTTTAAATGGGGAGAGATACTTACACTTCCTAGAAAATGATTTGGAGGAATATTTAGACGGGTTGCCCCTTCGGCGCGCAACATATAATTTTTCAGCAGGATGGAGCACCGCCCCATAATATAGTTAGAGTAAGAAACCACCTTAATGAGAGATTTCCGAAGTGAATAGGAAGAAATGCACTGATAAAGTGGCCTACTAAAAGCCCCGACTTAACCCCAATAGATGTGTTTTTTTGGGGTTATTTAAAAGCTCGTGTAGGGTGTAGGTCTCCACAATGTAGAAAATATTAACCAGTTGAAGAACTTAATAACCAACGAAATAGCCGTTTTTAACCGGGATCACCCTAATTTTACAATGGATTCTTTAGAAAATATACGCAGAACCCTAGTTAGGTGCCTTGAAGAGAACGGAGGGCCCGTTGGACAGTTCGCCATATAAGTTTTCTGTAGGTTTTGAAGTTATGTTTATCTGTGTTATAAATTAATTTTATTTAAGTGAATATAATAATATTTAATTTGATAATAAGCCACTTCGTGACGAATTAACTTTTATATTTAAATATCTGGGTAAGTGTTGGATTTAGGTATAGGGTATATTTAACAAAAGTTATTTAGAAATGTTAGTAAAATCTAAAAATGTATTTTATACAGGGTGTTCCAATTTCAAAAAATTAAAATTTTTGTTTTTCCTGTGTACTATCGAATTTAATTACTTCTTTTATACCGGAAGAGATAATAGTTCAAGTCACCCACGCGTCTGTATTTTAATTTTTTTTTTATTATATCAAATAAAAAAATTACAGGGGGGGTACATTATACGCGATCACCCGGTACATAATAATACAAATACAAAAAACAAAGTCAAAAATGTAAAACAGCATACAAATTAAATAAATGAAAATAAAATTGTAAAAATTAAAATACGAAAACAAAAATGTAATTTAGATAGGTATTTGATTAAAAAATATTTTTAAAAGTCTTGTAAAATTCGTCCAAGCTGTAATATGCTTTCCGGAGTAGAAACACTATTCACCTTCTTGCGGACCTGGAGATATGGCAATTGTCTACAATCGATACTCAAGTGGTTGTGGATCTTACTTTCATAGATTATTGACTGTTTCATCAAAGTGAGCCTTGGTATAGGAAGGCGTATATTTTGGTTTTGTCGCGTGTTATATTTGTGTGGTTTTGATGCGTTCTCAAGTTGATGAACGTATTAAAGATATAAATATCCAGCAGTAAACGCGTCGTTAGGAAAATTTTCACGAGAATCGTCCATGCGCAAACGCTGATTGAATTGCCATTCACCATTTACTCTAACCCTGCTTCGAATATATGCTTCAACCCATTGCGTGAATTATTCAAGGAATTGGATAAATTAGCGTTGAAACAAATTACTTGTAACAATTGCTAAAGATGACGTAATAACTGATTGAAGATGATAATGCTGGTATTTACTTACATCCAATAGGTATTAAGCTCTACCGCTTAGCAGTACGGCCTTAGATGCAAAGCACACTTTGATGATAATAATTTTTGTTCGCATGGTATAAGAAGATAATAAATGTACCGGGTGTTCCACCTAAGGAGGTAATTGGCTATATCTCAGAAAATAATAACACTAGGACTTTGGGAAAAAATATATATCGATAAAAGCGGCCAAGAGAAATTGCTGGAAATTATTTTCAAGTTCGAAAAATCACCGCTAGGGGGCGTAAGAGAGCTTTCAAAATAGATATGCCGATTTTCTCTTGATTTTTCTTAATAAAAATGTGTTAAAAATATAAGCATTGTATTCTTCATAAAATTATGCAACTTTATGTTAGAAATCGTTTTTTTCTATTTTCAATAATAAAGTGGTGGGAGCAAGTCAAACTTTTTTCTTTCAAACGCTGATATCTCTGCTTTGGATAAACCGATATTATTCAACTTGCTCTTAAAAAAAAGCCCTTTTTTCCTCTACACGTAGATCTATTAACTATACCATATTGATTCTGATGGTGGCCACTAGATGGCGTTTTTCCGTAATTCCTCAATGAATAAGGATTTTCTCAAAAAAATCAAATGTTATGATATGACTTTTTCATCATATTTTATCTTGGGCTTATAAAGGCTAATAAATAGTGGAATAAGAAATCCAGGTCCGTATTTAAAATAAAAAAGTTGATGAAGGTCGCTCGAATCCGAAACGTCGGGCTAAAAAACTAACCCCATCAGCTTGTAGAGGAGGAAAAGTTACTATAAGGAACTGAAAACCGGAACGTGATTTCTTTTGTTAAACTAGAGAAATTAGGGATAATAATTTTTAATATGGACAAATAGGCCATTATTATTATTAATTATTATCCCTAATTTCTCTAGTTTAACAAAAGATATCACGTTGCGGTTTTTAGTTCCTTTTAGTAACTTTTCCTCCTCTACAAGCTGATGGGGTTAGTTTTTTAATCCGACGTTTCGGATTCGAGCGATCATCATCAACTTTTTTATTTTAAATACGGACCTGGATTTTTTATTCCACTATTTAATAGCCTCTATAAGCCTACAATAAAATATGATGAAAAAGTCATATCATAATATTTGATTTTTTTGAGAAAATCCTTATTTATTGAGGAATTACGGAAAAACGCCATCTAGTGGCCACCATCAGAATCAATATGGTATAGTTAATGGATCTACGTTAGGGCGGAGCGAAAATAGACGCAAAACAAAATTTTTTGGAAAATGAAGTTGCCTGCATACGCAATAGGTGCCTTTTAGGATACTTAGGAACAGAAAAAAATATGAGTGTCCTACGACAATTTCTTTGGCTGCCGAAATGGCCTTGAAAGCTTAATAAAAAGGAATTTTCCAAAAAATAAAAAAAAATAAAAATATGCAGCTCTCTGCTTGTTTCTTTTTAGCAAATTAAAAAAACAACCCAGAATTCACCACGTGGAGGTGGCGCATGTCGAGTTCCACCCTAACCCTCCCTACCCTACAGAAATTAAACGAGCTTTTATGAACCCGTCTCGTGCTTCAGAGCCAAAAACTGCTATAGAATCTTCTGTTATTAATTTTATACACCTTTCAACTGCCTGCGAATGACAAGGAAATTTTAATACGGGTATTTCATCCGGAATCACAGAAATCATATTGGTTAAGTTTTCGTTTGATATTCCAATTGTCAAGGGGGGTTCGTTTATACTGACATTCTGCCAATCAATTAAGTCGACATAATCTTCACAATCAAAATTTAGTTCATTCACTTGAAATATTCTAACGTTCTCTGTTTTGGCCGATGATTTTCTACGTTTTAAAATTTTCCTTAAAGCCAACTCTCGAATGAATTTTCTGTCATCTGCTAACATTGCTACTAAAAGATTCTCCGAGTGAGCATAATATCCGTTCCTCTTTATTACAGAATCTATAACTTTTTTAAGGTCGCCAGGGAGGTATCGAGATCTTCTAATCATGTTGAAAAGGTGTCTAGCACCATCTTTACAAGACCAACTGCTTTTAATTTCGAACCAACATACGGCATACACTTTAAGAATTTATCAACAGCATATTAAAACTTTTATAAAATTTGAGACCAAGACTTTGGGTTTTTTAACTCCTAATACACTTTAACTATAAATTCAGTTAATATTCGAAGGTTTTCAGATGGTTCTTTGGTAGCAACATATAACCTTAGAACTCTATTGGCTGTGGTAAGCCATCTGGCGTGTGACATTCTTCCAGGGGATTTTAAAGCTAAATCTTCTACACAAAATTCCGTTACAGATTCCTTGACATATCTCAAACATGTATTATTGATCGGTACTTAACGTTTTCACATCTATTGGAGGTAACAGTCTCAATTTGTTTAAACTCTACTACAGGTAAGTTCTCGCACGATTCTAGAAATTTGCCAATTTGTCCCGAAAACCCACTTGGTCCGGAAGTTCTTCCGTCTAAATAATTCATTAAGTGACGTAATGGTAATTCGTTCATATGAAGCAAGCAAACCAACCACTGTAACGGCTTCTTTAAATCTGATTCTAGACCTCGAATTACTCCATTTTTTGAACCTGTGTTTACCACAGTTCCGTCACAACCTATAGCCACAATTGTATTTATATCAGTATTTTTTTGTAAAAACTGAAGTATTGAAGTTTTAATTGCTTTTGCACTTCCAGATGTTGGACTTACGTGTCCGATATATCTTGATCCGGGTTCACAAACTAAAGCATAATGTTCCTCGGTAACAGTTTTTTGATAGTACTTATTTCTTTTTTATTCTTTGATCAAGGTTTTGTCCCTACGCCCATCAAAACAGATTGCTTGCACGTCTGGAGTATGGTCCCCAAATGTTTTTGTTAGATTAGCGCGACTTTTAATTATTTCTCTGAAGGATCCCTTGCCTTGGAAGTAGATGAAATACTTCCTAGTTCGTTTGGCTCACGCTTAGACGTAGAATGTTCCACTGTTTGAAGCTCACTTTTCTCGTGAAAAGTGTGCGAGTGCTTTTTGATTTTCCTTTGTGGTCTCAATATCTAAATTACCGATTGCCATTTTTCGGTTTATTCTTTGATCTAAAAGGAATTGTCGTTAGGCTATTGGTATTTTGTTTTTGCACTTACAAGTTGAAAAATTTTTACATTTGCACTTTGCAGATAGCAATATCAAACAGTTTTGTCTCATGCAGACCCTTTAAATATCTGTACTCTTTTATTGTAATTGTCCTTATACTTGGATTTAAGGCTCTTCTTAATTGCTCGATATATAGCATTATACTGTTTTATTTGATTAAATATTTGCTGGTCTGATACTACGGAAATCCAACTTTTCTTCCATATTTCTTTTAGGTCTTTTACTAGCTTTATACAAACATCACTTACACTGGGTTCTTGTTTATTCTCGTTCAATTTTTCTAACCTTAGCCACGAATAATATTTAATAACGTCAGCATATATTGGTAAAACATTTTCTTTGAAGGGGGTTAATACGCCAAAAAGCTAAAAACTGCTTAAAAAAATTTATAAATGACTGAAATTCAATTTATTCACAAATCGTAACAAAAACTTAAATAAATAAAAATAAATTAAATTGCTTAAATTTAAAATGATTTCGGCAGCCAAAGATATTATTTTTGGGAACTCAGATTTTTTTCACTTATTCTAGCATGTAATAGACACATGTTAAGCATGCAGGGCTATTAAGTTTCAAAAGTTGAAAAATTCACTCCGCCCTAATCTAC
The DNA here is from genome assembly GCA_963920685.1 of Polydrusus tereticollis. NCBI lineage: Eukaryota > Metazoa > Arthropoda > Insecta > Coleoptera > Curculionidae > Polydrusus > Polydrusus tereticollis. The sequence goes on from OY987327.1 coordinate 76,147,447, forward strand.
GTGTAGAGATAAAAAGGGGCTTTTTTTCAAGATCAAGTTGAATAAAATCGGTTTATCCAAAGCAGAGATATCAGCGTTTGAAAGAAAAAAAGTTTGACCTTCTCCCACGACTTCGTTATTGAAAATAGAAAAAAAAAGATTCCTAACATAAAGTTGCATATTTTAATGAAGAATACAATGCTTATATTTTTAACATAATTTTATTAATAAAAATCAAGAGAAAATCGGCATTTCTATTTTGAGTTCTCTTACGCCCCCTAGCGGTTATTTTCGAACTTGAAAACCAGTGTTATTACTTTCTGAGATATAGCCGATTACCTCCTTAGGTGGAACACCCGGTTACAAAGTACTATTTCTATCAAATTTAATATTTTTACTGTAGTATTTAATATGACCTTTTTATTTCAATTCGAAGACGCCTTTGTAACCTATTGGTTAAAAACAAATTGGCATAGATAGATAGAAAGATAGATACCTTGCCTACCGCGACGTGCCGTCACTGGTTGAAACTTGTTTTGCACCAGGAAATTTTTACTGTAAATATGGTAAGCAAGAAGTTAACAAGAATTAAGAAGTTTATTCTTTTTAGAGTATCAATTAGTTAAATCTTGTGCATTGTTTGACTCATGATTTCCTTGATTTTATAATAATTTAGTTTTATTTTCATTGTAAATTATTCATTTTGTATAATCGGTTGAGTAAGACAGTAACTAATCGGAGGGAGAACAAGTTTGGCAATCAATAACTTATTCGATTGAAATAGGTGCTAAAGCCATCACATAAAGCAGGATTGTTTATTACGTGTATCTGCTTTGTCCTTATTTTTTGGGTTAGACGCAGAAACAGATAAAGCAAAACGGTGTTGTTTTGTTGCTTTTAAAAATATATGTACATTTTTCGCATCTAATTTATTTTTGGAAAATACATTTTTTAACTGACAGCGCTGAATTTTTTCAACTGCGTCTCACGTACACCCCATCAAAATAATAAATAAGCCGGGGCCCGCTTCAAATAATAATTACCACCGAGCCCGGCATTCTTTTCTTGTTACCAAATCAATTAACGTCCTCGGTGTTTCTTATAATTAGACTTTTTGTAATTAGAAAAAACTCCATTTTTAAAATTGCCACTCAGAAAAAAAGGGCAAGGAGGAAAAGCCGACCAGTGGCGGACTGAAAAATTTATATTTAAAACTAATTATAAAAGTGGATAAAGTTTTGAAAGACTGGAAGAATTATTACAGTAGGCTTTTGTACAAAGTTGTTTTCATTAATTTATCTTCACGCTTAGTACGCACTGGGCGACATTATTGCCGACATCAATCTTACGCATACCTATATGGTGTTAATCTTTTCAACCAACCTGCTTTCGTATTAATTTTTACTGCCCAAGCAGGGTTGTGAGGTTTGGACCAGCATTGCTTAAACTTCGGTTTTTATGTAATGTTAGTACATACAGGGTGAATCAGGAATTAGTCCAAATAAGAAAAATATGTGGAAAAAATAAACGAATTGTTGCCAGATTGAGCGTTATTTCAAAAAATCTTATATTCTTAAATGCCAACACCGCGTTTTTTTAAAAATTTTGATATATCTTGAGATCTAGGCAAAACATAAAGAATGCAAGTTTTTGATTAGTGGCGGTCTTGGATTAAATTGGATCTTATTACACCTTAAGAAAAAATTTAATTATTTTCTTGTATGTTTGTGGATTAAGTTTACGAAAAACATGCACTGAATTCCATGTTAGGCATCCCGACAAATCTCGTCCTAGTCCAGAATTTTTAAGACAAAATTCGGTCAAGTTGACAACTACTTTAAGTGTGCATTAAACAATAATAGCTCGTAAACCGCTACCCTTATCAAAAACCTGCATTTTTCATGTTTTACCTAGAATTTCGAGATGTAAGTATTAAAATTTGTTAAAAAATATGCGGTGTTGCTATTCAAGAAAATGAGTTCTTTTGAAATGGCGCCCAATCTGACAACAAACAAAGCTTTACTTTAGGAACTACAAGTCTATCTCTTCAAATAAAAAAGTTATCCTGATGAGATAAACCAATTAAACCCGGTTTAAATTAAAAAAAAGTAGCTTTTTTGATTTTGTCAAATTTTGCCAACCGCATGTCTAAGTAATAATTCCTTGTATTACCCAAGAATAAATAGTATTTCTAGAGGGCACCAAAGTAGACATTTATTAGGAAGTTTTCATTTTTTTAAATGCCAGTGACGTCATGCGGCATGATTTGAGACGTTGTCTCTTGCTCTCCTAATTATAAACAATCAAATTGACTGCCATTGACAATTTTATTACATTTACTTCGCACTTATTACTGATGAAATAAATACGAATAATGTTATAAATAAATATTGCCCGCATAATAAAATGTACAAATATAGAAATGGCATTTCATCGATATCGACATAGTATATTAGGTATAACAAGTATGATCACATCACTACATCTCTTAACAGATAATTTATTTTAAATAAAAAGTGAGTTCCATGAGCCCTCGCCTCCGTTCATCTTTTTACCATCCGAAGCCTATTTTCTTGAAAAGGCTTCTTAAAGAGTTAAGTCAACCATCAAACAGTTCTCTGTCTTTCAATTTCTAACTTAAAGTTGTCAAAGTTACATGATGTTTTAAAAAAAGTTACAGCTTATGAATAACCGATGTAAAATATTATAATTTTTAAATAATACAACTTACTTGTTTCGTACATTTCATAAATAGTGTCACGGATAGAACTTATATCCAATCTTCACACATTTACAACTCTCTTTGAATTAGAACGTTTGCTTTAAGGTGATTATAATAATTAATTTTCCTTAACTGTTGTTGAAATTGTGCTTACAGTGGAAATATTCAAATCTAGGGCAGATGCTACACGCTAAAAATTAGTAGTAGAAATAAAATATCTACACCTTACCATACCCTTTAAATTTACTTCTCTGTACTTCTATTGAGGGTAGGGATGGTTGAAACAGGGCTTTTTTAATAACAGGTATAACCTGTTTCAGTTTTAAAAATTACCTGTTTCAAGAAACCTGCTTCAGTTCCAAGCTGTTCCAAAACGTAGATAATTAAATTGTACCTACCTGTTTCGCGTCGGCGGCTGACGCTGCCCTCCTGTTGCGATCACGCGGAATCCGTTGTTCAAGGTTGCCGGTTGTCGCGTTAATAGCAAGAACGTTTAGAGTTGAATTAAAATATTCGCTTTTAGGGACTTCCCCGCTGTTTTCTATTTGTTTGTTATATTTACTATTTGTGTTCTATACGTCGTACGTAGTAAATCGTATTGTGTCGACTGTCTATATTAATGTCGCCGATGTAAGTAACTAAGCAAGTACAACAGTTATTTTTCTTAAATAAAATGTATAAGGAGTTTAATAAAAAGATTAACAATGCGAAAAAAAAATAGCCCAGTGTGAAATTATTTTACAGTCATCGATGACAAATGCACAGTGCAAATTTGCAAATTGCAAATGCCTTATAAATCTTCGATAACAATTTAAAAAAAACACCATTATTGGGTAATTAGGTACCTATACTGCATTTGGTTATTTATTATAAATTTTGAAAAAATTAAGTTTCTATACCTGCTAGTTTTCGTTGTTTACTCCACTTAGTTTATTAATATGCGCTTTTATCATTATGAAACAACCTAATGTACTTAATAGTTTCAATGTTACAAGAATGATTTTTTTTTATGTTCTTTTTAATAATATTTCTATGCTTACTAATGTGTACTGATACTATGGACTTTATCCAGAGAGTTTTTATTTTATATTTATTTAATATTTTTGTTATATAAAGTAATACATATGTTTCTATTTTTGTGTATTTTCTAAAAAATAATGAACATCGACAACACCGTGCGTAAGCCACGGGTTCTCGTTTATGCACCGAGCACCGAGCGTCGCAGCAGACGAGGTAGAAGTTCTGACTCGCAGAACAGATAAGAGGTTATCTGACCGGACTACTGCAACAGAACAGCAAAACTGGAGCGGCAACAAGTAAACGAGACGACTGCGATACCGCGTAGCTAACTGTTTCATCGGAACAGGAAAACATATCGATTCATACCTGTTTCAACCTGTTCCATGTTAAAACCTGTTTCGAAAAAAACAGATCCTGTTCCAAAGCGTCATCCCTAATTGAGGGTAACAATAGGCTATTGTTGTTAAGCTCTTCCTGAAAATAGCTTCTTAGAGAAGCTTTTAGCTCTTTGCACCGACTATTTAAATGCTTCGGCATTTTTCACATATTGTAAACAACGTAATCGACAGAGATATGTATGTGCACTTTTGTTTCTCTTAATTGAACAGTTTTTTAATGCTATTTATGAAAGGATCTGGAGTTTTTGTTAAAAAATAGACGCAATACGGAACCACGAACAACTAAGGTTAGTTTTGCATGGAACGTCAAACCAAACCAGTGAACGAGCTGGCGCCACCGCACCGTTTACAGTTGTGTTGCCAACTATCGGCCAATAATATACAAACTATATTAATTTTTACATTTTTAACTCGACTCTAACTCAAATAAACAAAATATTTGCTATACGTGGGTACATATCAAAAAATAATAGTTTAAGTTTGTAGTAAATTTAATATCGCATAAAGTTTTAATACTTTTTGCCCCAAACTTAATTTCGTCATGGCTTACGGATCTACAATTATTAGCTGCTTGAAGACATGCATCGGTTTTTATTTTGCATTAACTGTATTCAATGTGTTAGGAACCAAAAGAATGTTAATCACAACCTCAAGTTTTGCACCTCGGATTTCAATACGAGTAGGTTTGTCGACTTTTAATAAAATCACTGTTTTGCTGCAATACAATTTTTATTTTGATTGCTTTTCACCATTTCCAGTGATCTATTCGCCTAACCATTGGTTTCTTCAGTACTCGATTTAATTTTTCTCCCGAATATTGTCTTGGTTGCATCAAACTTTTCAGTCAAAATGTGCGCATATATATGTCTTGTTTGCCTTTAAAATATGCAGTTATATAATATGCATTCTCTTGACCAAATATGCATACCGGTATGCAATATTTCTTAATTTACTAAAGTAAAATAGGGTAAAGAAACTCACTGGGTTCTAAGAAAGATGTTTATTTAAACAAAAATGCAAAAAAAAAACAAAGAAAAATAAAAGTAAAGTGTTTTTTAACCTGAAATTGTATAAAATGCATTATTACTAAATAATTTTCAAAATTTTGAACTAAAAAGGATTGTCTTCTTTCAGTAAAAATATGTTTATACAAAGAGAAGCTTCTTTCAACATCTACTGATGTAATCGCACAATACTGCAACTTAGGTAGTAAAGTATAAGGCCATTCGTTGAATGGTTTATCTTCATAAATGCTTTTTACTGCAGTTACGTATTTAAATCCTTCATTCTTTTTTACAGTTACATCCAATTTGTTCCTTACCTGATCTCCTACTTTACCGGGTATATTGTTACATTTAGCGGAAAAAGTTTCAACAATACTAATTGAGTCTCTTAGACTTAAATTTCTACTCTCTAACCAGGATACTATGTCCCGTATAAAACTGAAATTCACCTTAATAAAAACCTTTAACTACCCTTCCACTTTTTAACAACCCTTTACTTTGCACAACACACTGTGAATCGTCATCTAAATCCAAAATTAGTTCATTAATGACTTCGAAATGTTCTGCATAAAATATTGCGGCCTTAATCCATGTTTTCCACCGAGTAATTAAAGGTTCTGGAGGTAAACTAACTCCTGGTAATCTCTCCATCTGCACTCTTAGAGGTGCTTTTAGAAACACTTTTTTTACATTTGAAATCAATTTATTTACTAAAGGACATTCAGTTCTGACGGTTTCTGCGACTCGGTTTATTCCATGTAAAAGACAATTCACATGAATAATGTTGGGGTAAAGGATTCTTAAGTCATAACCTACTTTTACCATATACGGTGCTGCATTAGATAAAAGCACTAAAAACTTCTCATCTGGTACTGGATTTGGGGAAAAAAAAAAAACTGGATAGGGGCTGTTGAATAAATCGGGTTACGTTCACATTATTAGTTTTGTCTAGCTGCTTAAAAGTTATTAAATATTGGTTTGTTGCTTTATCTTCTTGAAGTGCTCTAATTATTAGATATATTTGCCACAAGCATTTATGCTTTTATCAACAATAGTGTAAAAAATTTGATCATCCAGTGAAGCTCGAATTTCTTCTAAAAAGGTTTCGTATCTGAATGGATATTCTTCTTTCTAAGCGTGGATTCGTCAAGAATGGTTTGGTGACAATATTTTTGCAAAAATACTCTAAATTGCGGGTTTCGCAATTTTTTTAAGGGTATGTTTGCTGTGACCAAAGCCTTGCATAAGTCTTAGTAAAAAACTTCCTTTTCAGATTTCGATTTTTCTCCAACATTTTGCAATGCGTTTTTTATACTCAGCTGAACTGGCTCAGATTTCATGCTGTGTAACTTTGATTTGTGCAGCGGTGTTTTCAAATGTTGATCGATTTGGAACTTCTTCTCACAAACAATAATTTTTGCATAAGTTTTACAGAAGACTTTTTCTCTACTAAACTCTAACTTTGGGAAATTTTTAATCCACGATGACGTTTTCGCCACTTTAGGCATTTTAAGCACAAATTTAAAATCACTAGTTTCACACTGAAAATACTGAAATCTTTCGACACACTATAACAGAAGTACGTGTTACAACCCGATATAAATTCAGTTTGTTAAGCAGGTATTAATAATGCATTAATAAATGACAATAAACAAACCCTAACAATATACCTGCAAACCCCGGAAACCCCCAATAAATACCTTGTGTATAACCAAAATGTAAATATTAATTATTATATAATTATCTTCAGATTGGAAAACCCCTGAAACAAGTGCCGGACTGGACATTAAACCTATGAGTCTACGAGTTTTCATGACCGGGCGTTTCTAATTTTTTGATATCGCCGAAAACACAAAAATATGCTCATAAAATAATAATTTGGGAAAAATATGCATTTTATTATAAAACTGACAAAATATGCAAAAAATGCATATATATGCACTTTGCATATATTCCGCCCTTTATACATATATTATATGAAATATGATTATATTGTGTTGGTGCGGATAATACTTTTTTTACTAAAACCACCCTTGCACAAATTATTTTATATCTGGGGCGATACAGTGAATATTTGGTTGTTTATTTACGTTTCAATTGACTAACCAAAACAGATTATAATAATGATTGACCCGCTTGTGTTTTTTATTTATTTTATTTATTCTAAATAAATGTATGATTTTATTAAAAAAAAACTCCAGCCGGATTTAGTCAAAAATCCGGTGAACCCAGACATCCGGTAGAGACCGCACAGGCCGGGCTGGATTTGGTACCGCGTCCGGAGGTTTGCATCCCTAGTCATGAATGCAGATCAAGCCCCGCGTATGAAGAAGAGTTCTTTCTGGTACAATCTTAAAGATATTGAAATAATTTTTTAGTATTTCTTTTGTTTTTCATTATTTTTAATTTAAATTCTCCGGCAAAACTAGCTAATTTTAAAACCCATATATTTTAATTTGAAATTAAACCGAAATTTTTACAAAGTACGTTAAAAAATCTCATTAAAATTCAGCGAGCGCTACGAAGAAAGATTTGCCGTCAAAATCAAGATGGCACTGGCATTACATTAATTGCTACTAAAAGAACGTTTTGCCTGTCAAGCGCCAAAAAACAACGGCGAATCGAGACAAAAAAGAAGCGGCTCTACGTGCCACACGGGCAGGGAAACTAATTAGCGCGATATAAAAATCCGTCGAGACTGAGAAACAAATGAAAGTGCACGACACCCCCGCCCACTATAATTGGTTAAGGGCGGTGGAAAAAGGACGGGAATAAGTTTGCAAAAGACAACCTTTTTTGAAGTATCCGATAGGTATACAATTACAAAATTTAAGGATTTTTTAATGATAATAATATTGTTTAATAAAAGAAATCAACGCGACTCCCTAGTGAAATTCTCGAGTCATCACATTCACATCACTCATAGGATCATATCCTTCCCCGGTTCAATACCTGCACAAACAGTAGAAGAAGTGAGTTTTCTTATTAGTTGGTGATATAAATGCAGCACTCTATAGTATGTATACGATTTCATGCATTCGTGTGCATTCTACCCACATTTCTCCTAATAATATTGATCCGTAGCCTTCAGAATTAAAACCGTGGACTTCAACCAGGCATACGCGCCACCAGAGGAGAAATCGAAGTAAGCGAGAATTGATAAAATATCAGTAAGGATGAATGCGATTGCGCGAAGCAATATCATGGCACGAAAGCGAGTCTCGGAATTTAACCGCTTCCTTAAAAAGAAGGCGAAGTTCATAATAAAATGTTCGGCAGAAACGAGGTTATCGTTTTACTTGCTTCAATACGTTCGGTAATATACAAGAGCTCCTCCTCCACTTGTTTTAGACCTACTTACCCTTACGCTTGTCCTTTACAATCCGGTCGGTCCCGATCAGTGTCATAATGGTAGATAATCTAAAGGGCTTTCTTTCCTGAAATTAAGGTGCGGGTCGCGGAATGATATGGATTTGGAGTTTTTCTGCAGACCCTAGAAAAAAACGAGCTGTTGAGAAAAACACGTTGAAATTAAAATATCTTGTAGGTATCCCTGTTCTTTAAATTACCTTAGTAAGGTCCTCTGACGGTACTACTGTAATAAATATATGCTTATGTAACTGGATGTTACATCTTTATACACAAAAAATAGCAAGATTTCACATGACTGTGTGATAAAACTAAAAATACATTTATATCTAATCCATCTACCAAAATACTCATTTAATACATAAGCACTTAAGCAACCTGTTTAAAATAAACACAGAACGTGCCACACAAGTGGCCAAGTAGCTCTCTCAGACTAGCAAGTGCACATCAACAGCTGCCGAGGGGTGGATTACGAAAACACCCTGTTATAGCGTGGCTTTTTGTCGCAACCCTTAAACTATTGTGTAGAGGGGCTTAGATGGAGATTATTCTAAACGTTTGGGAATACTAGGCCAGAAGCAAAAAATATTAAAAAGTCATAAGCTGCATTTCTGACCGTCAATGCACAGGGTGATTCTGAACGGTGGCTCGTACGTTTTTTTTGGTTTGTGTAATAATTTTACATTTTAAACTAAACTACCTTCACTAATTATTCTTTATCAAAACTTTTAATTATCGTGTTATTCTAGAATACTACTTTTGACTTTAACAAAGTGATAATCTGATTCAAAGATAATCTTTGAGTTTTTTATGCAGTGCAATTATGGCGCAATCATTAAAATAGATATATGATATTAATTCTTGGATAATGTAGAATATTGATTCAATGGAACTTATTGCTCGTAATGTGTCAAAAATCGGTACTGGCATAAGCACAATTTTTAAATTTGGCAGAACAACGGTATGGAAGTGTATCCAACACATGGGTTTTAGATTTAAAAAAACGAACAAAAGACAAGTTTTAATGGAATCCAGTAGAATTTGAGAATGGCGATCTGAATATCTACAAAAAATTAGGATTTACAAAGATCAGCAAAGGCCGATTATTTACTTGGATGAAACCTGGTTCGACACATATGATACTCCGGAAAAGGGTTGGGTTGACTCAAGCAGCATGTGTAAAACAAGCGCGCCATCAAAAAGAGGTAAACGAATTACGATTTTGCATGCTGGATCTAAAGACGGATGGATTCCAAATGGATTTTCTCTGTCTGCAAAATACATTAATGATTCTTCTCTGGATTATCATGAGGACACCACTGCTGATTTATTTGAAGATTGGTTTAAAAACAAGCTAATTCCAAATATACCTCCGAATAGCGTAATTGTAATGGAAAATGCAAGCTTCCATAAGTAGGCTGCAAAAAACATTAATGATTCTTCTCTGGATTATCATGAGGACACCACTGCTGATTTATTTGAAGATTGGTTTAAAAACAAGCTAATTCCAAATATACCTCCGAATAGCGTAATTGTAATGGAAAATGCAAGCTACCATAGTAGGCAGTTGACCAGGACTTCCTCCTCAAATGACACAAAAGCAACAACCCAAAACTACATTATATATATGATAATGACATTTATTTTCAGAAAGATTATACCAAAAGGCAATCAATTGAAGTTATACAAAGTTTAAAACTAACGAGTGATTTTTAATTATTTTGCTCAAGGGAGGCCATGCATTTTAAAAGCATCATGGCCGTACTGCGTAGATAAGATGACATGATTATTTTATGACATTTACGTCTTATTTGAATTTGTGTATTTGTAAAGTTTAAAAATTGGACAAATTTTGTAATTTTTGCAGTTATTTGAAGGTAGGTTACTATTGCTTTAACTAATATTTCTCCGGGGAGTCGTCTTTTGACTATTATAAAGTGCTATTTGCAGGATATGATTTAATTTTTTATTTTCTTTTTTATTTTTCAGCGTATCAAGTTTTGGTGAAGCTTTGTTGCCGGATTGAAAGTTCTACAGTAAAAATGTTTAGTGAAGCACAAAAAATTTTTATTGTTGAAAGTTTTTTTAGAAATGGAAACAAAATAGGCGGTGTGTGGAATTACTCTATGCATGACTGCTTTGATGAATTTCGAACCGAGTTTCCTGATGTTGCGGTGACCTTTCATAATTTTCGTACTGGGTCACAATACCTAATTGATAAATTTCGTCAGACTGGTTCTGTTCAACATAAAAAAGGGGCTGGAAGACCAACGAAACGATCGAATGAGGTTATTGAAGAAGCGCGACAAATTATGGAAAATAATCCTTCAACTTCTATTAGGCATTTATCTCAACAAATTCAGCAAACGGATTTATGCTACAGTACATGTCAAACACTTTTGAAAAAGGATCTGCATCTATACCCTTATCGTGTTACGGCTATTCATAAACTCCTTCCCAATGACGTTCCCCAAAGACTTAATTTTTGTGAATGGTTTTTAAACAATTTTCAAGAAGAAAATAGTGGTGCTTTTGAAAAAACATTTTTTACCGATGAGGCTTATTTTTATTTATCAGGCTATGTTAATTCACAAAATATGCGAATGTGGAATACGCAAAATCCGCATGTTTTTGTAGAAAGACCTCTTCATCCTCAAAAAGTTGGTGTGTGGGCAGCAATTAGTTCTAGAAGAATAGTAGGCCCAATTTACTTTGATGGCACAATTACAGCTGAGAGATATCGGATCGAAGTTCTGACAACTTTTATTAATGAGCTTCACGATGATGAATTGCGGGAAGGTTACTTCCAACAAGATGGTGCTACACCTCATGTAACCAGAGAAAATTTAAATTTTTTAAGTGAATTTTTTGAAAACAGAGTTATAAGCCGAAATACGCAACAAATATGGCCACCTCGTTCCTGCGATTTCTTCTTGTGGCCTTTTATAAAAAACTCCATTTATCGAACACCAATTGAGGATATAAATGATCTTAAACGAAGGATTTCAGAAAAAATTGCCGAAATTAATAATTCTCCAAACGTATTGGTTAATGTGTCTCTGAGGGTAAGAAGAAACATCAGAAGGTGTCTAGAAGTAGGAGGCGGCCATATAAAGTAGGCTTTCAAAGTAAGATAGCTCAGGATTTTATATTACATACCGTCAAAAAACATTATTTTAGGTTTTCAACGTGACAACGCTGCTTTCTTGCAAATTCGTCCTATGATTTAATCTACGCGCTACTGCTACACTATGTACACTGGGTCACAGCCGCCCTTGAGCAAAATAATTAATAATCACTCGTTACTAAAGGAATACTTCTGAGATAATTATGCAAAAAATCTAGGGCATACAGTTTTAAGGCTTCCACCATACCATTGTATATTTAATCCCATCGAGTTGGGCAAATTCTGTTACACATGTTGAAAAAGTGGAAAAATTCTATATCCATATAAACAATATGGCACAAATAATAATTAGAACAGATGATGATAGCGATAGTGATATTGGTATAAGTTAATAATTATTATAAGTACCGAATAATTTGTATATTTTTGTAATCATAAATATAATTTTTAATAATAAAATAACTTGTAATTTCACACTTAAACACAAATAAAATATTATTTAATGTCTTACTTATTTTTATTACAAACCATGATTAAATTCTAAGCAAAATACGGACCTGTTCGGCCATATTTCAATTTTACAGCTGGCCCGGGCCTTTCCTAATATGAATCAGTTAGCCACTTTCTTAGATCCCTGAACAGACTTTACTGTAGAAGCACCCCACCATCATTGGTTGAACTCCAAAATTAAACCATAGGGCCCTAGAAGCTCCGACTAAGGTCTTTTGTACGACGTTTGTACTTCATCTACGTCATCTGTACGTCGGTCTTCTCTACGTCGTCTTTTTTTTGGAGTGTAAAGTCCCTCTGCTACTACTAGTTTTATAGTATCAGACAAGCTTAGCTTTAGGAACTAACAAACCTTACAATTTCTTTTTAATAAAGCCATCAATATTTTGAAATTATTCTTGTGTTTGATTTAGATAGTCAGGTCACTCAGTCAGAGCTAGCTCCACGACTTTCTTGGAGGTTTTCAGCGTTTCCTGTAGTAAAGCTGGTGGCGCTTGTTGAACCCCGATACGATAAGGCAATTTGCCTGCGTGCTCGACAGTTGGATCTGTTGGTGTGCTCTAACAACTACTTCATTTTTTTTCCTATTATAGCCTACATCATTTATTTAATTCAATTAATTTTATACATCTTTTCCCTATCAACAGTACATTGGTTATTTACGGTTTTACCTATTTAACGGTGCTCGACACAGTATCGCCTAAAGTATCATCCTTAAACAAATATAATAAATTAGTTAACATTTTTTTTAGTTGTGCGTCGCAAAGAAACGAAGTATAAATAAGGCATTTTTGGCAAACATGATTTAAGTTTATTGTAAATTGAACTTTTCTTAGTCAACTTTAGGCATCTTAAAAAAATGAGCTTCTGTAATATCAATATGGTGCACTCGAATCTCTTAATCTTCGGTTTTTTATTCTCCATTACATTTTTCGAAGCTTCATTCATAAATTTCACTACCCCTATTCGGCTCATAAATCCCGCAATAAAAAACAAAAGCAGGAAATCAAAAATACAGTATGGGCAATAATGTTTAATAATTGAGCGTTATGGCTTTCAGGAAAGCTTTCAAAAAGATTGAGCGCGGGCTCTACGGCATAATGGGTTCTATTAAGAGGCGCCTTCCGTTTCGCAGGAGGCCGGGACGTAAAACAGATGACTGCGGAAGCACCGCCGTAATGGCGGCAGATTTCGCGCCGTGGTTATGTTTTAATAGAATTTACGGTTATTACGGGCAGAGGGTTGAACGGCAGGCGGGATTTTAGGCGCAACTTATCGAGGTTTAAGTATGCCAAGTTGCCAAATTGTCTCGTTAAACCGTTTCAATTTTCACTTTGGGATTGACAATAGGATTTCATTAGTTAAAATGAAAAGTTTCACTTAAAATTTGAAAATTCTCAATCCGGAAGTGACGAGCTCTTAACCACTGTAATTTATTTAGAATATAATATTTCGGGAACTTACTCTATTTTACTTAGGTATAGTTTCAGTTATTGATACATGACGTATTTGAATATGTTTTTGCCCCAAGGGATGCAAAAACTTATTACAAAATTTATACACGCCTCGTAAAGAGTAGTAATGCAAATAGAAAACAAACCAGTCACTAGCAGATGTTTTATAACGATGTAATATGCATGAGATGACAATAATTATGAAAGATTTAAATGCCAAATAGGCTAAAGCAGGATATAGCGAATATATCGTTAGAAAAGGAAATAACTAACCCTGAAGAAACATTGCAGAAAAGATGTCAGTCCTTTAATGAGATCAAAACTAAACATTTGACACTGAGCTAATGGAGAAAAGAAGGAAAGTAAAAACAGAAAAATTAAGCATTGAAATATTCATACGGAAATAAAGCGAAAAATAACTATAAATTACTCAGCTGATTTTATAGGGAAACATAGGAGGTAGAAAGGGGGGTACGCAATGCAATCAATGCAATAAAAGTAGGCCTTTCTCTTGCTACCATTACCAACAAAAAAGTTCTCGCTGTCATAATGATCGCCAGCATCCTTTAAGGTGCGTGTACATTAGCAAGAAACTTGCGACATTTATTTCACAATAAACTTGGATGCATGTTTACACTACAGCAACTATTTGCCGCAAATCGTGTCTGGCAAGTAGTTGTGAGAGAAATGTCATGCATTATTGCAGAAAATATGTCTGGTGCGTTTACACTGAACTTGCACTGTAAATATTTGTGGAGGAAAAGCAAAGCAAAATTTTATTTCAAATGGCGGGTCAACAAGGTCGATATGCCCCTGCAACGTGTTTGGACTCATGGCTGTCCGATTTCGTATTTTAAGAAAGCCTATAGCCTATAGAACTGGGTCCTGAAAAAACGGCTTGTATTGTATCAGCAATATGTGTCTTACACAACTTTCTAATTAGTCAGAAAAGTCAGTTTTATGCACCAGAGGGTTCTTTTGATATGGATGGACAGGACGCAGAATGGCGCAGTGTCGGAATGCCACAGTCTAACCTGTTAGATCTTGATCGTGGAGCGGCTCATAATTGTAGTGCAAGTGCTAAAGATATCAGAGACGAATTTAGAGATTACTTTGTTTTGCCACAGGGCGAGGTACAGTGGCAGTACAGGCATATTTAGGAAACTATTTATATTAAATAAATAGTAATTATCTACCTAATATTACTTACAGAACATGTTTATTTCTGTTTATTTATTTTGTATTCATTCATAATAGTTAATATACAATAAAAGTAACGTCTGCAAGTTATTTAACAAAATTAAGGCACTTACCAAGTTATCAATAGTTGTAGGATCGGAATGGTTACAACTAATAAACTTCAGCACATTAAAAAACTCATATGTGATGATATACACATCGTCAGCTCTATCACCGCTTTTTTTTTTTTATTCGTCTTAGTTCTTGATGATATTGTGTTCGTAGATTGTGTAACTTTCGAGATACTTCACTTTCCACTGTATCAAATTTAACAGCTAATTCTTTTAATGCATTTTGTTTTTTAATCCTGTTTCTATAATTGTTACTTTTTACATCCCATAATTCCGGATATAATTCCCACTGTGTTATTAAAGAAAAAGTGTCATCTTTCGACCAACACTTTTTTTCTGCCATTTTATAACTTTACAATTCACTCTCGCGTAAAATTTCTAACAGATATGGAAATAAAATCTTGAACTCTGAGAGCAGAATATACGTCGTCTACACTGAAACGTATTTAGTTGCAGAGATCAACTGTCGCCAATACACCTCACCTCTCGGACTTTGGTCTCGGGAGTGTTTACGCAGACGCTGACATCTACTTGCGCAATAAATGTCGCAAGTTTCTTGCTAATGTACACGCACCTTAAGATAGGCACCACTGGAAGAGGAATATTTTACCCCACAAATCAATCACACGAGCCGAATAAATCAAACGAATATTATGAACTATGTAGTTGGGTCACCTAAAGAGGATCACTTCCCTTAAAGCATATTCTAGGGCATAGCTTATCAACTGTTGTTTTTTTACTGCCTTTTCTGTCTGTATTGTTGAATTTCAAATCCATGATCACAAAACTGATCCTAAATTTGCCATCAAATTACACGCAGAAACAATTTGAATGGCTTTTAATATTATAAAGAAAATACACATGGAATTTAAATATGATTTTGCAAGCAGGCAGTTCTCTATCTTTTTCTCTTTATGTCTCAATTGACACTTTTATAGACAAAATAGCTACAATTTATAGGCCAATTACAACTGTGTATCGTTTGGGCCCATAAAATTATTTAAATATTACAGATGTTATAATAAACATGGCAACAATGGATCCTCAAGATGCACTTTACTAGATGATCTCCACGAGCAAGCAGTTTAAAGTTTTATCCTGACTTGGGGGTGACACGACGATTAAAATGAGCTTTCGTCTTTGTTGTGGTGTAATTTCATAATTTTACGATTTCTGGATTTCGTAGGAAGCTTTTCATGATAATTGCGACAGTTTTAGCATTTGGGAATGGAGAATTTTAGGATTAGAAGATTTATTTTAATCTGCTATAATATTTTTGAGAAATTTTGATAAAACTGTAAGTAAGTATATTATGTAATATATTAGTTAGTGCAGAAAATGTGACTCAGTGTAGATTAATAATATAAATTATATTGTACATTTGCATATAATACTGCATTGTTAAAACTAGTTGCCAATATTATAAAATGCCAATCACATTGCATTCGGTGATGAAATCCTAAAATAAATTATGTACCATAGTAAAGTGTTGCAAAATTGACTGACTAAGGGGAAGCGCATTTTACTACCTTAAAAAAATTAGAAGTGATACCGCATCGAACAAAAAATTAATTTAATTATCGACGAGGCGGTATTCGCGATGTGCCTCGTCAAGGAAGTCGAAACGCGGCAGTTTTGTGGACGCTCTCTAGATCCGATTTATTAGTGTGGACACCACAATACCGCTAAATGGGTTAGCAGCGTAGAAAAAAGTACTACCGAGGATATATCGGCAAATTAAATCACTTAAAACTGATTTAGGGTCTTCCAGTCATTGATTCTTATAACAAGTTTTACTTAAATCGTTTTTATAGGAAATGCGTGCGACATGCACTGTAAAAACACCATCCTGAAGATGCATCCATCTGTGCAACAGAGGTATCGAAAATTATCCTTACTGGCATGGAAGCCTTTATCCCTTTCTCAACAATGTGCCCTTCTAACGGCAAGCCTTGGTTTACCAAAAATTGCGAACGAGCTGTTAAATCAAAGAATTATTTCTACCAACAATAGCCTAAAAATTCTACCGCCAAAAATCGTACCAACTTTGTTAACGCTCGAAACCAATGCAAGCAAGCGATAAACCAAAGCAACGAAGCACACAACCAGAGGATCAAAGACAAACTTCTTGAATGTCTTAACGGCTCAAGATCATTTTGGTCGGTAGCTAAGGCCGTCAGTCAGAACTTTACGAAGTGAACCATTCCACCTCTAACACGTTCTGATGGCATCATTGCAACGAAAGCATAGGAAAAAGCGAACTTACTGGCGGAACTAGTCTTTTCACATTCAACGGTTAATTTTCAGGCAAGAACTCCACCGAACATTCTCCCTGTAGAATCGAGAATGCCCGAGATTTTTTTTCAGCGCCGACATGTTAAACGAATCTTGAGGAGTCTTAACACCAAAAAAGCTTCTGGTCCTAACGAAATTTTAGTGATCGTAACTAAGGCATACGCTGATGAATTGACACTGGTATTTTGTAGGCTTTTTAAATTATCTTACAAAAAGGAATATTTTCTTCTTGCTGCGACTGCGAGAGTCCAGCCCATACACAAAAAAGGCAGGAAGACCTTGCCAACCAACTATCGTCCAGTCGCATTGCTTTCAGTTATATATAAAGTTATGGAGAAGGCAATCAACGAGAAATTATTAAAGTACCTGGAAGGCTTCAACATTATTAGTGACCGCCAGTATGGATTCTGTAAGTCTAGATCAACAGGAGACCTTCTCGCTTATGTTACTTATGTTTGGAACAACGCAATTGAACATCATGGGGAGTCCCGGGCGATAGCACTGGACATTTTCAAGACCATTGACCGGGTATGGCATGAGGGGCTCCTAACTAAAGTGAGAGGAATGCCGGTTCAATTTCGTTCATGGCTGTCGAGCTTTCTTAAAGACCGTTTTCTGCGAGTGGCGATGGACGGATTTCTTTCAGACACATTTAACATCAACGCCGGAGTCCCTCAAGGTTCTATATTGTCGCCCACCCTCTTATTACTATATATTAACGATCTTTTGGAAAAAACTAAAAATCCTATATATAGCTTCGCTGATGACAGCACACTTGTTTCATCTTTTACTTTGGATGCTCGGACATCAGCTGCCAATGCACATCTCTATAGGCAGCAAGAGGTCTCACATCTCAACCAAGACCTGGAAGAAATTCTGTCTTGAGTAATAAAGTAGAATTTAACACTAAAAAACCCAGGTGGCAGTTTTTTCTAAAAAAGTTTAATGTCGAAGAACCGGATATAGACATGGCAGGATACTTGATTCCTTTGGCTTCATCAATTCATTTTTTGGGCGTCAATTTAGATAGTCATATGTCTTGGCATAGTCACGTTGCGGCCATTGCTAAGGCAGCCTCGCAGAAGCTTGGAATACTTTTCCGAACTAAGAACCTCTATACACCCCAATAACTTTTGATGCTCTATAAAGCCCAAATTCGACCATCGCTGGACTACTGCTCGCATATTTGGGGCTCTGCTCCCAAACATACCCTAAGATTGCTAGATTTCATTCACAGAAGAGTCATTCGCTTGATCGATGACCATGATCTGACAAACAACCTGGAACACCGAAGGCTGGTTGGCGACTTGAGTCTATTTTACAAGTGCTCAACTGAGATTGCCCGTTTGATTCCACTCAGAGCGGTGCATGGTAGAAATACACGACCAGCCACTGCAGCCCACCCGTACGTGGTTCAGCTTAGTGTCCCTCGAACGACACACTCTAAAACGACCTCCCTGAGGCCCTGTTCCACAACGAATATAATCTCCAAAGATTCAAGACCAACGTGAATCGTCTCCTGCGCACACGCACCGCTTGCAGACCGCCATAAAGGATTAATCCTGCAGTGCTGTGCCTTATCATAAAAAAAAATCCTGACGATTTACAAACCTTCGTTCTCCAAAAACATATTTTAGTGCATTCGTGGTCTTGTCGTTTAATCAAGTATTATACTAAATTTTAACAAATATTTAAAAAATGAGAATCATATTTCATTAAATTATAACATTTTATTTTTACTCACTACTAACATGTATAAAAAACATCAAAAATTTAAATCTTTCAGTGGTAAAAATGACAGTTGTTCGATGCGATTCTAAATCACATTAGTAACAAAATCTTAATCCCAGTAACAGGTCTTGATTCGTGTGACATGTGATGCAAGTGTAACATGCTTTCCCGCCAGAAATTATTACATGTGTGACGTTTTGCTCCTTGGGGATGGGGCCAATTAGGGGCGTACAGTAGGGGAGAATTTTTAAAGAAATTGGTAATAGGAAATAGTTAATACGTGTTTTGTTTTGTAAGTTAATGCATTATTTTGAAATAATATTAGTTACTTTTAATTTTACAATAGTGTCTAGTATAGTTCGCCCCACGGTTCTAGAGAGAGGGTAGTAAAATGCATACAAATAGTCGGTATGATGCGATGGTAGCTGTATAGGCGTGCGTAATAATTTAGTTTTTTTTTAAATTATTTTAGACTTCAGATGCGTAAATTTAAAAAAAAAAAAACATTCGATGCATGTAAATAACTCTAAAGGGATTAAACAAACTAAAAGAAGTTAGTGAACATGGGCAATTACTTTCCTAGCTTGACTATGGACAACGTTGCCTTTTACATATGTACCTACTCATTTTTTAAGAGCTATATTCGTTTAAATATAATTATTAATTATAAATTAAGTAATATAATTCTGCATGTAAAATTTCTGAAGATGTCATGAAGACAAGCACATTCCGACTAATTTAATATTAGGCCTGTTCCAACCATAAGTTTCAAATTGTCAAATACAATCAGCCAGTTGTATAACTTAACAAGGCATCCTGGGGTCTAGATGCAATATTCATCTGGTAGACTCAATTTCTGATTTAAAACTAGTCCTGGACTGCTAGTTGGAACAAGCCTATTATATACGATAAAAAGAGACAGAACAACTATCAAGGCCCTGGTGATAATTTGTGACCCAGGAATCCGCGCTGTATTATACGCGCGTTGCCAAATTTACCAAATTAAATTATTAATTAATATTTCTTAAATATTTTCTTCGCCACTTTAAGGATATAATAAATTATATTAAGCAAATATAATTCGCGATGTAAGGGGGATAATAAACGGGATATATGGTAGAGGGAGTATACAATTTACGCATACATAAAATCGTATTATGTAATATATTTGAATTATATGCAAATTAATATTTTTTGGAAATTTATACAGAGTATTACGGTTTATTTTTTTTCCACATACCTCAAATGTCTTTCGTAGCCCACGAGCCGTGTGGCGAACTAGATCTAAGTATTTTTTAGGTTTGTTAAATTAATTTATTACTGTTTCTGGTTCTAACAATAAAAACGCGCAAAACAGGAAAATTTATGAAAATTTTAAATTACCCTTTTTGCCCATTTTAACCATACTATTCTTACAAAACGCAGACTATTGGCTTTAAATATATATTATTCTGGTCCTTCTTTAATTAATTAAGTTTAGTTAAGAATTTAAGGAGGCTGAGCTAAGCTTGCAAGTTCTATTTAGCTAGACATGAGACATGTCTAGATTCATTTACGTTAGAAAAATACAAAGGGAGAAAAAGCAGTGGTAGGAATAGTATCCCTTTACACTCTGATGGTTTCTGGACTTGAATTGCGTGGGGCTTTCAACAAATATTCAACTGGTTCCACTTTAGCACAATATTTAAATTACTCTCAACATGGCTTCCTTGGCCTAAATTTAATATACTCGATATATTACCAAACGAAAAGTATATTAGAAATTGATATTCGGAATTCCAATTCGAAATACCGACAATCGGAACGAACAGATGAGAGAGTTCTTAATGGCCTTTGTGATTTATGGCTGCAATAGAGCGCATTCCGCGCGCTTCATTTCTTGACTCACAGATTACGATTTTCTCCATTTAGAAATGAGATTTTTATTTTATGACAAACGACTGAATGCGCTTTAGTCCTTAAAGTAATGGCCTATCGTTTTACAGTACTGTGAATTAAATTAACATAAAAATTATGAAAAATTTGACAAGAAATTGTTGATTTTCTTCAGAAAAGGAAAAATATAAATTATAAGATTTATCACATTATACGAAACTGATTGTCAGATAAATAATATAGGTTTTAACTAATCCAGTATAATAAAATATCTTATAAGCTTACAAAATTTAAAAGTACTTTAGTTTGTACTCGACGCAATGGTTAGAGCGTGTCCTACTCTGTTGAAGGTATCAGGTTCGATTCTTGACCAAAACAATATACCGGGTGATGCATCGCTTAGTTGAACATAGGAAATCCCATGTAAATTCTGAGGTGGCTAAGTATTGGCTCTCCTATACATTTTATACATTATTAGGATTGCTTTGTTAATAAGTTGTATACATTATGATATACTGACGTCTCGACTGACGTTTTGCTGTCATTTTCAAATAATTATTTCAACAGTATTATACTAATAGACTTACCCCATCAGGCAACCGATTTCTTGAAAGTATCCAGAGGAAAAATCTCTATAGGAACTGATTAACAATATCGTCAGATTTTAATAATGGCTTTGTCATAAAGATTCAATTAAAGCACAACTCCCTAGATAATAATGACAGCCCCTTATCCACCACCATATAAAACTAAGCTCTGTCTGAGCATAATGGGGCGAAGCGTGAGAATCATCTGCGGATCGCCACTCAATACTAATGCAATTATCGTTATTGGCTTTCGTAATTCCTCGTTTCGTAACCTGAACCTCGACACGTGTCGAAGCAAACTCCCCTGTGACCGGAGTGAATTTTTTAAATCGTGATTTAAATCATAGTTTAATTTTGATATCAGGAGTGAAAAATATTTCTATTTTTGAAGCAGAATCTCTTTTCCGTATAGTGCTCAACCCCAACTATTGCCTCTGACAATATCGACTACGTTCAAGGATATATTGTCCCAATAAAATAAATCTAAATGGCGAAATATCTGGGTTTCACACTGGCTATCTAAAAGGCCCAAAGCAGCTTATCCAGCGCTCTGGAAAAGTAGCATTCAGAAAGTCCATAACAGCTGCAGCACTATAGGCGGGAGCAGCATCATATTGAAAAGTTATCCCGCCGTATTGATCACACATCCGTAACGATGCAATAGCATAGTATTTGAGTAGTACTAAATGTTTTTCAGTATTCAGATTACTCTCTATGAAAAACAGACCAATTAGTCTGGCTTTAATAATTCATTCACAAACGTTTACTTTCTGCTTTATCTGATTATGCATTTCCTAAATTAAGGGAATTTTTCACGTCCATATTCTGGTATTTTGTTTGTTGACTGTCCCACTTGTAGAGATCAATAACTCTTACTGTAATATTGACCTAAAAAATAGATCTTTTTCGACAGCCATCTGGGAAGTAAGTACTTCCCAGCCTAGTTCGGGAAAGATGTATCATTTTGAAGAAACCAAGTTTCCTATAGTTATAGCGTTTCTTAAAAATAATATTAATTAAGAGTAAATCAGTTCTGCCTAGCAAGGAGCGAATAATAGTGTTTTATGCAAGAAGAGCATAAAGTAGCACTCTCCTTTACTATTGGGAAGTTTGTGCGCATGAGCTGAAGGCGAATGCCGCAACTCCCAGGATTACCAAAAAGACGCTTTATGCACCAGTTTCATACAGTATTTTTTCTACGATCGTAAATGAATGACTTGTCATAGAAACCCGACCTTGTTCAATTTTCCATAGGTAACTTCGTTTTATCTCGTTGCGCGTCCACATCACATTAGGTGAGAGTAAGAAAAGTTTCCATAACAGTTCATTTTTTCACTCTGATCTACTTTTTTTAATATGTTAAAGAGATGTACTTTATGCATTTATAATGGTGACAAAAAGTACAGTTTTTATAACGAGCGTAGAAAAATAAACTTATTACAGAATCAGACAATAACTTAAGCTACTTAGGGAAAAGAAAAAATTCTTCGAAAAAATGGTTCTTAATGCGTCGATCCATCAAGCTTTAAACGGCAATAAGTGCTTCACACGCCGACGCGGCCACGGCCACGGAAGCGGTGGCAGCCGCGGTGCCGGCCAATCTAAACACATAGAAATAAATGAATGAAATCATACCAGCGCGGGCACGTCTACATCAAGTGGCCTAGGGCAGCGTTCTGATATGCGGTGACGGTCAAATACAACGTGTCAACTTTGACTGCGAGAAGTGACAGTAGTAATGGTAAATAATATAATAGAATTGTTAATAGAAAATGTTAAATTATATCCCATCCAAATTATAAAAATATAAGGGCTAAAAGCAAAGTGTGGGACAAAGAGCTAATAGTAATAAAGTCTCTTCTTCAACATCGTCTATCATAATAACAAGTTATAGAAATAAAAATGAAACCTGGACGTTTAAAAAAATATTTTCGTATACATTAAATCTGTAAACGGCAACTACCTTACAGCTCCACTCACCGCTTTGGTGTGAATACTCCAGACCGCTCATATGATCGCCACCGCGGCCGCCACCGCTACCGTGGCCGTGGCCGCGTCGGTGTGTGTAAGCCTTAAACCTGACATTTTTCTACTAATTTCTTGACATTAAAGTTTTGTTTTTCAGTCACTTTGCTATTGGCAGCGGAGTATTTTTCTGCCGCTGAGAGCGGAGGTAAAAGTATGACTGTGTGCTTATGAATAAATATATGTTAAATAATACAAGAAATTTATAAACATAATTTTGTTATTTAAATAAAAATACAATATGTAACTTAATTAACTATATGTCTTGAGGGAAGATCCACGCAAACGGCTGTTTTTCAATTTATACAGGCAATTTTGAGAAATCTCGAGGACGGCAAAATGGCAATGGGGACGTTTCTTTCTGGATCTATCAAAGACGTATTATTGTCTAGATCTAGATCGAGGTCTGCTTATAAAAAATTTAATCTGCATGGCATTAGGGGAAATGCCCTAAAGTGGTTTAATTCATATTTGATTCAAAGGACTCAAAGAGTGGTCGTAAGAAAGGGCAACATTAGCTCGATATCAGAAATAATACAAAATACAGTGGGTATCCCGCAGGGAAGCATACTAATAGGCCCAATTATATTTATAATCTTTGTCAATGATCTAAATTTTGAAATCAACCATCCTTATTGTAATATATCAACATATGCTGATGATACCAACCTACTAGCGGAAGACGAACAAATTGATAATGTAGTAAATAATGTTGTAAGGAGCTTCATAAAATGTAAGAGTTGGTTTAAAATAAATAAGCTAATATTGAACAAAGAAAAAACTAATACAGTATTGTTCCGAACAAAGCAGTCTAGAAGGAAATACCTGATTCAGTTGTAATATTATATGATAATCAATTCTTTCTACAAAGAAGTGCAACATTTCTTGGTATTCATTTGGATGAATTTTTAAATTGGTCGATACACATTAATTATAATAAAACTTATTATTGCCTCCGTATTGTTTTAAAATATTTAAATGAAACCGCTAAAGGAACGCTGTACTTTGCAAATTTCGAATTATCCGTTAGATTTGGTATTATCTATTGGGCTGGAAACTCTAAGATACCAAAAATGTTTGTAATACAGAAGCGTGTTTTGAGGATATTATATAACATGTCTTATTGACAATAATGTAGGAGCGTTTTTAAATCAAAGAAAATATTAACAATTTTTGGTTTATATATTTATGAAACAGTATTATTTTTTTATAGGAACAAAAATACATGGCATGTACAAAATCAGCATAGGTATAATACCAGAACTAATGAATTAAATTATCCTGTCCATCGTCTAACCTTATCGGAGAAAGGTCCATACTATATGGGGTGTAAGGTTTTAATGCACCAACGGAAAAATTATTCAAAAGACAATTAAAAAACTTACTTGTAGACTTGGAGCCAAATAGTACAAAATATGTTTTGGAATTGTAAATAACTTAGCTATTTTGTTGTTGACGTCATTTAATTTCATGTTGTACATTTTTGTGTATACAAATGTAATTTGAAATAAAGATATCTAAACTAAACTAAAACTAAAACTATATAAACATTAAATTAAAAGTACAATTAGTAATTGTGGCTCCAGAAAAATTAAGACTACTTGTTGTGATGGTAGCATCCTGATTTAATTTAGTATTTTTTAGTGTTGAACCCTCGAAGAAACCACTTGCTGCCGAATTTATATCAACGTTAACATTATTAGGAATTGGTTCAGTAAAATTTCGTTGTAATTTCTTTTTTTGTAAGATCTATCTTATTTATCATCGTTTCCTCAATGTACCCTTTACCTACATTCCTGGATTTCCACCCCCCTGGCGCTTAAAACACGTTATATCTGCCCCTGCATCCACAAGCAGTTTAGCAGAATTTCTCCTTGAACAATGACCGGTGTATTCTGATGCACCTGGTAATTTTAAAAAGCCGGAGTTTCATTAAGAACAATACTTATCGTATAAATTCCCACTAGCAAGCAATTTCTTATGAACTGTCTGTAATTGGTAAACCTGCAAACTCGTCATAAAAGTTCCACTTTTACTCCTAATAAAGCATTATGCTATTTCATAATTTTATATTATGTAATATTTAGTTAAACTTTAGGGTTTGAAAACTTTTTTTTTCCAATCTCCAAATCAATAAAACAACTTTTCTTGTTAAAGAATCAGTTTTAATGGAATCAAAACAGCTGAACCCCAATTACTTTATGATCGAAGTTGAGAAAATCGTAAAGTTTTTCCAACGGCACCGGGAAAAGTTTAATGAAAAATCCACTTGCGCCCTGTCGAAGCAATCCAGTCAGAATAACACTAGACGGTATGGCCCGCTTTCGATACACCCAATCGAGTTTAACGAAACCAGTAGCGTCGTCGACATACTATTGCATTACAAATTGTTTTAAAGCTTGCGAGTATATTTGTCTGCAAGTGTTATTAAATTGACAACTTTCAGACTTCGCAGCCTTCCCGACCAAAAAATTATTTTAAAATGTTGGAGAAGACTAATTTATATGCCAAGGCAATAACTGATACTATGTACCAAACACGGATTAAAATGATATATTAAAAAAACGGACAAATAGTTTCATTTTTAATATCACTGATCCGAGATATTTGTCTAAAAAGTTACATATTTAAAAATTCCCAATGTTGGCAAAGATAAAACGATAAATGTGAGCGCGCGTCAAGAGATTGGTCAAAGCGCAGGCGCATGCATTTGAACTGGTTGCCTTTCGCTTAAAATTTAAGAACCCTGCATTTTTTCAAAAAGGTTTTATTAAAGTACCGTCAGAGTAGGTTACTAAGATAATTTAATAAAATTTATATTTTTCCAACTTTTAACGCGTTTCCCCCAAAATGTCGTTTTTCCCACGGTTTGCACGATTTCTCGAAATGCTTTCAATACTTTTAGTTGATTTTTCTTAATTCTTCAATATTATTTCCTCTTTAGTCTCTCAAGCCACTTCTGTTCTTGATCTTCCCAAAAGCTGCCAAGATCAATCCGTTTTTACCATTTCCTACGTTCAATGATTTTGTTTTCCCAAATATATATACAGAGTGTCCCACGACGATTTTTTCAGGTCATATCTCGAAAAACGAACAAAATTTGGGAGATCAACACGACTAGTAATGAAGACTTTCTGTGTATGATGTATTTATTTATTTTGGTTTTTTATTTTTGGCCACGTTATACCAACGTTCATACTTTAAATGGATATGTTGTTAAACTTTCGAATAGATTGTTTTAAGACAAATTCAGCCATAGCATACTAGTTAGGTTTCTAAAGGAAAATTACTGAAATATGAGCGAATTATACAGGGTGTTTCCTAACCTCTCTGAAAAAATGAAGGAGGTGAATCCTCGCCTTATTTTAAGATGAAAATGTGGTATAAAATTTTTTCGCATGTCGCTTCGTTTTTGAAATACAGGGTGTTACAAAAAATTTGTATTATTTTTTTCATTTTATTAAATGATGCCAAACGATATTTGCTAAACATAAGGGATTAGAGGACTTTACTATGGGTCAATTTTAAATTTTACAATTAGTTCATTGGCGGGGATCTGGGTAAACGAGTACCTTAATTATTTAATTATTTTTCGTATTTTTATCATTATGTTGCGTCAAATGATACGAGTAGGCTTTGCCTCGTTCCATGGCAACCACAGTTGTTTTTTCCGTAACATTTGTCCCCTGTTTAACATCTTTCAAATAATATCCCTTTGAATTGTTTTTAAATTTATTTGTACTACATTACATACTTTTCGTAATGGCTGAGTTTACCAATGAAGAAATGGCTCAAATTCATTTGATGTTTGGCAAATGAAAATGCGCTAGAGGCGAGACATTTATATGCAGAACGTTTTCCTAATAGACGAGTACCGTGTTCGGAAACATTTACAAGATTGCACCTCAGGTTAGAGGAAATAGGTAGCTTTGCAAAAAGCAAAATAGGCAGCCGACCACTTACAGTTAGAACCGTACAACTTGAGGAAGAGGTCTTGGTGGAAGAATCTCCAGGCACTAGTACGAGAAAAATCGGGAACGAGTTGAATGTGAGTTACAAAATAGTATGGAGTATATGTTAAAGGACTATTTACTTTATCCTTATCACGTACAAAGAGTGCAAGCTTTGTTGCCTAGAGACTTTCCAGCTCGAGTTAATTTTTGGAACTGGTTTCAAGAAAATTCTTTAAGGGTCCAACATTTTTCGGCAAAAATACTATTTACAGAAGAAGCAAATTTTTCCAGACAAGGCATCATAAATTTTCACAACAACCATATTTGGGCGGAAGATAATCCTCATGCTATCATCGAAGGACATCACCAGTATACATTTTCTTTTAATATTTGGGCAGAGATTATTGGAGATAGCTTAGTTGGACGGTACTTTTTCCCAAATCGACTTACTGGTGATGTCTATTACAACTTCCTTAGAGATGAATTGCCAGAATTGGTGGAAGCAGTGCCATTAAGAACGAGAACTTTAATGTGGTTCATGCATGACAGCGCTCCCCCTTACTTTGCAGTATGTGTTAGAAACTATTTAGATCAACAATATCCTACTCGTTGGATAGGTAGAGGAGGACCTCACCCATGGCCACTCCGTTCGCCGGATCTGAATCCATTGGATTTTTATTTTTGGGGTCACCTTAAACAACTCGTTTATACTACTACTATTGAAACTGAAGAAGACCTTCGACTGCGTATTATTGATGGTTTTAATACGATTGCCGAAATTTTCCAACACGTAAGAGACAATTTGACACGTCGTGTACGTGAGTGTTTACTAACTCATGGAGGACATTTTCAGCAATTTATTTGAGCTTTGTTCATGTGAGTTCATTATTAAAAGCTTTTAAATCAATTATTAAAATGATTAATATTGCTTTACTAATTTTTTTTTAACACCCTGTATTTCGAAAAAGAAGCTACATGCGAAAAACTTTTATACCACATTCTCGTCTTAAAATAAGGTGAGGATTCACCTCCTTCATTTTTTCAGAGAGGTTAGGAAACACCCATGAGCCTGAACACTGAACAGGTATCCAATAATAAGAAATACAACCAGTCAAATAATGAAAGGAATGAGAGTATGTGCGTCATCTTTATTTATTATAGCCTTAAAAGTGAATAAAAACAACAGAGCGTCTCTGGGGTTGCGCAATACGTCTCGAATTTAAAGTAACGTACTAGACTGAGACAGAAGATATTTGTGGAGTTGTCCATCGATGTCAAAGTCATCGTTTCGATCTGTCATCTTTAATTTTTTAAAAGCGTTTTTGTGCCTCTCAATTTAATCCTATAAACTGTTCTTTTCATAGGCATTTTTATCATACTTCCGTGTTGGCGGTAAGTAATTATGGATATTTGTTATTATTAACAAGTCCAAACGCTAGTCACGAAAATTTTGACGTTGATGAACGTTGACTTTGTTTAGACATTTTGAACCTCATAATTTTGAGTAGATTCATATGGTTTAGTCACGTGGAAGTAATGATGCACCGACAAAGACTGTAGTGTCATTTTAAATACTCTTAAGCATAATTTAAACAACGAATTCTAAAACGCGTATGACACTTCTAGAATATTTAAGAATAAATTGAAAATAACAAGAAAGATAAACAAAAATAAATAGTTTTCGAAATATGTTCAAAATTGGTTACCACTCTCCCTAATACAATATTCAAATATTTTTATAAGATTTCTGATACACGCTGCCATCCATAATAATATTGTCACGTCTGAGAATGGACTTAGATAACAGACATTAGGTGTGACACAAATAAAAGAACACAGTTATACAAAACAAAGCTCTTTACTCGTACCATGAACATTTAACAGAAGCACTTAACTTACTCTAAACATACATTATAACTCGATGTGCCCTCTGAGTCGCGGGGATGAAATTACTTGGGTGACTGAACCACGGAGCTACCGAGCTACTATCGGCTATCAGCTGATGGTTTTGTGATAGCTTTTGATAGCTCTCATAGGTCACCAGGCTGGGTAACGTAAATTAATGATCTAAATGTGCAGGATGAAATAATAATTCGGAAAAGGCCTATTTTCAAGACAATATCTATAGTTATTATTCTGCATGGCTGTATGCCGCTGTTATTTTGTTTTGCGGATCTTGGGTATCTATAATTTTGGTACATATGCAATTTCTTTAAGGAATTCTCAAAAAAAAAAACTAAAGGGGACAAATCCGGTGACCGTTGTGTGTATCGTTGCCTGTACAGATTTTAAGCACGTCTTCCATTATTTTGACATTCTCCGTACATCAAGAGCATGTTCGGCATAATATTATATACATTTTTTAATACTTAAAATTGTTTACAATGACACTACTTGGGAATCTTGTGTCTCGTGCCATGACAGCCCCCGTCATAGTCACCATTATTTGATTGGTTGCTTTTGTCATTTTTCATTAGAAACGTAATACTATACTAGGTATGGTTGAAATTACCTTAAAACAATATATTCGAAAGTTGTATATTGCAGTAAAAAATAAAAATTTGAAGCATGTTTCATTTCCTGATTTACAGTGGTGATATACGCGTCTGTCTGTCAGTGTTCATACTTTTATTTTACTCGACTGTTCTTGCAATTTTAATAATATCCGAACAGAATAAAATACATCTTAGTAAAAGTAGGTCGCAAAGAAATTCTTGTAAGAGTTAATAAGTAAAATATCTACGCCCCTGGGCCCTTGAAGTAACAAATTTAGATTGGCCCCCGGCTAAATATTTTCGTTGGTAACCGACGGCAGATTAAAGTTTGTGCAGCGCTCAGAACACTCAAATTCACGGCGAAAGCTGAGATGGATTTGTTATTTCTTTCCCTGAATTGATGGCAGGACGAGTTCCTCAGTTTTACCAAATTTGATTTAAGTTTATTTATCTTCTTTTTTTCTTTTTTGGTGTTCTGTGAGCAAATGAAATTTGAAAATACAAGGCCGTTTAAAGTTGTAACAACTGATTTAACATATTTATTTTAGTGAATCGGTCATACTTTTGATCGCTTCGAACAAGTGATGTTTTTTTATCTTTTTAGCAAAGCTTGTTTTCACAATCTTTAAATTATGATATACAAGTTCTAAATAATTAGAGCGAGAATATATTATTATTACACACAGTGTGTAAAAAGTCCCGGACCGGTCAATTACTTAGAAAATGGCGAACAATATAAAAAAACTTCCGGTTTAAAAGTTGTAGGCCTTAAAAGAATCTATAAAACTAGGACACCTGTAATTATACAGGGTGCCTCAAACAGTCATGGTTAACAAAACTGTGGTTTATTTAAATGGAATGACCCCTTTTTAATCACGTTTTCTGATTCCTCTAAACATTCTAAACAACAATTATGCAACACATCATATGGCTAAACCCATTAGTCTAAAACATAATTTGAGTAAAAGGACATAAATACAACCGGTAAGATATTAGCCACATTTTGCAATTTTACAAGCTTGGACCAGAATGTTTTGCGATAAAACTGTAAAAAAACATAAAAATTGCACTAAATGTACCCACGCAAGTTTTGTCAAAAATTTAATAACAATTAAATTAAATACAAGCAGTAAAATTAATAACAAATTTACAAGAACAAGCATAAATTTAAGTAAGTCGTTATTTAATTAAATGTTCAAAATGGCCCCCTCCCACAGTTTGACAATGAGCTAGGTTATAATAAAATATGTCGATGACGTTTTGTAACATTTCTCGGTTAATAGATTCACATTCTTCAATAATACTTCTTCTCAATTCGTTCAGATCTGCAGGTTTTGTCACATACACTTTATTTGTTAGTTGTCCCCAGACAAAATAATCATGGGGCGTTAAGTCTGTCGACCTAGCGGGCCATTTTATGGGGCCCCTTCGCCCTATCCAGTGGTTAGGAAAAGTATTATTTAAGTAAACTCTTACAGCTTGCCCAAAATGAGGAGGAGCTCCGTCCTGCTGAAACCACGTATGTCGTAATGGTGGTCCTACTGTATTGGTTATTGCTGGCACAATTTGCTTTGATTTGCAGCATGTGGAGATAATATTCTGCATTCAAATTCCCTCTCTAAAGAAAGGTCCCACTAATCTATTGCCAATAATACCGTCCCACACATTTGCTTTCTGGGGATGTTGTGTGTGTGTTTCTCTCATCCAATGTAGGTTCTGATCAGCCCAGTAACGACAATTATGTCGATTGACATTCCCGTTTAACATGAATGTTGCCTCATCGGAAAAAATCATTTGATTAAAAAATTATTATTTTCTTACTGTTTTTGCATCATTACTTCGCAATATTCCATTCTACGTTCGAAATGGTCTTCTGATAATTCCTGGACTAAAGTTATTTTTTAGGGGTAAAAATTACTGTTTTTAAAATAATTTTAACGGATTTAAAATATACATTATCTTGGGTAGCAGCTTTTCTTAACGACAAATGTGGATCCTGAACAAAATGAAGTAATGTCTCTAATTTTTTTTCATCACTAGTTGCCGATTTTGGTCTCCGGAACGAACTTTATGACATTCAAAGAGTGTCAAATCATAGTCAGTATATAACAGTTGTATATAATAATTATTTACAATCCCTTTTAGTTGACAGATCTGAAGATATGCTATCTAAATTTTTCCGATTAAATATGCTTCTCTCATGTTTCTTATTTTTAAAATGGATAGACCATAGATAAGTTTGCAAAGGTGATAGACCTTAGCTTTGAAAATCCAAACTTTCGCAATATAGGATTTCATTGCTGACTAATGCGCTTGAGGCACATTCCCGGCCTTTCTCCCGATTGCGGAGCGGACAGGACATTCCGGGATGTCCGGGATTCCCAGGATATTGGTCCAACCTCGGAAAAGGAATTAATATTGCATTCCGCGATAAACCGGCCGCGTTTCTGAACGTTTCGGGACTTGATTTACGAGCTCCCAGCTGTCGTCATGTAAATTAACTCCGGAGAAAGTTGAGTTTCGGAATTTTTTAGGCTGTTTCGAGCGCTGAATTAAAATTATGGACATAATTGAGTTCAATATGTATGTTCAATTTGTACAAAAACGGTATATACTTTTTTTTTATTATTAGTTAATCACTGTACCGACTTAAAAAATCGAACGACTTAAAAATAGTATGCTATTTAACCAGAAAATTCCCTAAAGGTATCTCAGATTTAATTAGAATTTAATTGCCGTTGTACATTTGCGTGGCTTGACAGTGTTATATTTAATTTATTGTTTTTTTTACAGTTTTCGGGATATCCATGGTTTGCATATTAATTTTTGGATTAAGAAATTGATGTACATTTTAATTTTTTGCTATTCATGATATTGGAACATACTTCAATATTGTAATATTATAAATTTGGGAACAAATTTAGAAATTGATTAAAAATTTAATAGTGTATTTGACGAAATTGTAAGAAATATCTCAATAATAGCAAAAGAATACAACTTGGCAAGTGGTAATCATAATATGACATATAAATATGTATACATGTAACAACTTTGTTCTCTAGCTACTTGCTGAGACCTAATACAATAAGGATTAACCAAATTATGCAAAAACAGCTATTCTCTAGGCTACATGCCTCAACGAGCGCTTAAGTATATAGCAAAATTTGGCGTATTTTGACTAACACTGTTAGTACTAATATACAAACTCAGATTGCAGAAACTACCGGCAAAAAAAGGAATGAGTCTGAAGATGGCGCTACCAATATTGTACTGCCTAGGCAGAACAATATTGTGGCTATAGGTTTTGTTTCGATTTTCCAATGGTAGGTATGCTCGCTTGTCGAGCTTGCCCTGTACTGACGAGAACCAAAGAATTCGAAACCGGTCTACAGGTAGCAGCAGTGTAGCATCCTATCAGTGCTTTCTTTTCCGGTAGTTTCTGCAATCTGAGTTTGTATTTTAGTACTAACAGTGTTAGTCAAAATACGCCAGATTTTGCCATATAATTCAGCGCTCGTTGGGGCATGTAGCTCAGAGAATAGCTGTTTTAGCATAATTTGGTCAATCTTTATTGTATAAGGTCTCAGCAAGTGGCTAGAAAACAAAGTTCTCACATATATACATAATTATATGTCATATTAGAATTATCTTATTTTACTTGTATATTTAATTATGAATAAACCTAACCTAAAACAAAATTGGTACCAAAAGTGAAGCTATAATAATGATAAAATACAAAATATTGTTTTAATTTAAATTTTCCTCAAGGATCTGTTGCAAAGAAACCTGCCACCATTGTTGAACAAATTTAAGCTATATACTTTAAGAAACATTTCTCCCATCTTTCAATCTTCTTGATTTCTACGCTTTTTGGGAAAAAATTACTTAATTTTACCAAGAACACAACAAGAGAAGAAGTTTACACTAAAGTGAATAAAGGATAGTTTTTATGACAATAAATCATTTGTGCCAAGTTGTTGTGCGTGATGACGGCGCGCATTGTGATTGACGTTCACGTCACATACAGAAGATTACAAAGTAACATTTTAGTTTAATCAAGTATTATTAATCAGTGATTATTTTAAATAATGTTAGTTTATCATCTTATCTACCTATTCACAAAAATATGTCTTTTTTGTCACTGCAGTCAAATGCTACGGGGCTTATTGTCAAGTCACAGATTGAAATTTCGAATTACTTATTTAAATTCTTGCTTGTAAAAAAGTTTAGTTTTATTACCATACTATGACGTCTAACTTTTTTATTGATATTGTAATATGTTGTCAAAATTTTATTTAAAAAGAATCTTACAGCAAGATTTAAAAATAAGGTTTAGCCGAAATTTATTTTAAATATTAGTCGCTAAAGTTTTATATAACTTGAATGTTCGAAATCATACAGTAAATTTGTAGAGATTTTTAATAAATCAAGACGGCAGTTGCCGGAGATTGGATAATCCCAGAAGGCCGCCATTTATACACACACATTTCAATGTTTCGCAAGTGCCTCACGTCCGAGGTGGCTGTGCTAAGAGAAGATGATATTTCCAGTGACGTATCGTAAACAAAAGCAAAAATATTTTCAATACAATAACAACAAACAAATACATATTATCCTCAAATGCAACACTTACTATATAATTTGTTTTATTATTCTTAGATATCGTAATATTAAAAAAGCGTCCTCAAAGTATGCCGTGGAATCAGTTACGCCTGGTTTAAATTATTACTCATGAAAGGTTACCTAGGTAAAAGGTAGGATTTTCAAACAGAATTTCCAAACATAGTTGTAAATTTCGACCAGTTTAACCAAGTTCTGACTAAATCTGTGACTTTGATTAGAAAAACAGGAAGTGTGAATAGGAAGGAAGCTAGTGGTAGACCGAAAGGAATCAAGGCGAATTGTTGGTGTACACCCATAAACCCCTTTGGCATTTAAGCCTTCAAGTATTCTATGGAACCTACAATAGAATCCTGAAATGGGACCTGCATATGCGAGTTTATCGTCTAAACTCAGTCAAAGAATTGTTCCCAAACGACAATCCGCAGCTAATGCAATTTTTAAAGTGGTGTATGGCTAACTTACATAATATTGAAAACGTCTTTGAAATCCCTTCTTAATTCTAACAATGTAGAGTTCTAAAAATCCACCAGAACTTGAGAGATTTATTTTACATTAACCTACGTTACCTTTCTTTTTTTTTATAATCAGGCACATCACTGTAATGATCAATCTTGCGGTATGCACAGAAAACCTTTCACGTTGGTCTTGAATCTTTGGAGATTATACTCTTTGGAGAAGACAGTCTCAGGGAGGTCGTTCCAGAGTGATGTGGTTCTCCAGGTGAAAGACTTTTTAAATAGTGTCATTCGAGGCACACGGAGCTAAGCCACGTACGGTTGGTGGAATCAAGGAAGCAACCTCAGTTGAGCACCTGCCATGAAAATATTTGTGAAAGAGACTCAAGTTCGATGTTCACTGGTCACCGAATAAACGAATTGCTCTTCTTTGAAAGAAATCCAGCAATATCAGGGTATGTTTAGGAGTAGAGCTACAAACATGTGAGTAGTATTCCAGCGATGGTCAAATTTGGGCTTTATAGTGTATCAAAAGCTGTTAGGATATATAGAGGCTCTTAGTTCGGAAACGTATCCCAAACTTCTCCGAGGCTGTCTTAACAATGACCGCAAGGTAACTATGCCAGGACATATGACTATCTAACTTGACGACCAATAAATGAATTGATGAAGTCAAGTAAATCGAGTGTACCCCCATGATTATATCCGGTTCTTCAACACTAACTTAAAAAAAAAAAACAACTGCCGCATGAGTTTTTTTAGCGTTAACTTCTACTTGATTGCTGTCACTCCAAGATAGAATTTCTCCTCCCAGGTCTTTGTTGAGATGGGAGACCTATTGCTGCTTATAGAGATGTGCATTGGCAGTCGATGTTCGAGCATACAAATTAAATGATGAAGCAAGGGTGCTATCGTCACTGAAGCTCTATACAGGATTTTTAGCTTATTCCAAAAGATCGTTAATGTATAGTAAAAAAGGGTAGGTGACAATATAGAACCTTGAGGAAAGGAAGCCGTCCATTGCCACTCATAGAGAACGATCGTTAAGAAAGCTTGACATCCATGAACAAAATTGAATCGGTATTCCGTATGCTCTCACTTTAGTTTGGAGTCTCTCATGCCATGCCCGGTCAAATGCCTTGGAAATCTCCAGGGCCAGCACTCAGGACTCTCCATGATGTTTAAGACATTTGTGATAGATTCAACGGCATACTTTGATGGCGTTTCTTTTTCATTTCTACGCTATAACTTAATGAAATCGTTATTATACTGCTTTTATTTACATCGCACAAACATATTAATCGTTTTACAATATCCGAAATTGTTTTACGCATATTTGAATAAAAATGTTGATTGTACTTTCAAAGTTTCTTATTTTTTATTGATTTTATATTGTCCGGTATAACGGTTTTGGCGCTAAATTAGCCATAAACTATTTAGTTGTATTTGGTAAACTTTTAGGTGCTTTGAGTTTGTTAACAAGTTTATTTCTGATTTTAACAAGGTGAACTACATAATTCAGCTTGAACTTAACTACAAACTTGACTACAAAATTACATATATTAATATTATAGAGAGGGTAGTCGTTGCTGACTAGTTGAGAAAATAGACTAGTGAGTGTTGGGGAGTGCAGCAAATGAAAGAATACTTTTTAAAGTTATTCCAAGCTTTCGGAAATCTTTATTTCATTTCCATCATCAGGGAGACTACAAATTAATACAACATGAAATTAGGAAAATTGTTGCGAACAATAATCAAAATGTTTACTTACAACTTTCTTGAGATTGTTCATAAAGATGTTCGTATAAAATAAGATTTGGATTTCGACAAGTTTTCTTCTTACATGTCTCTTATTTTAAACGAACATCTTTATAAACAATCAAGAAAGTTGTAAGTAAACATTTTGATAATTGATCGTAACAATTTTCCTAATTTCATTATGTCTCCGTGATGATTCAAATGAAATAAAGATTTACGAAAGCTTGGAATAACTTTAAAGTGTATTCTTCCCTTTGCTGCACTCTTCAATACTCACTAGTCTACTAATATAGCTTATATTATAGATATTTACGGTTTCTGTCCATAAGCACCACCCCTCACAAATATCCCATATCGCATTAGCGATTTTACAAAAGCTTTATAAACTAGCATCAATATTTTCTTCGTTTTAATATATAATATATAGAATTTTTGTACGCATCTTGCTGGAGACCTGAATTATTATTTTAATTTATGGTTAAACGTAATGATTGATAATATTATTAGTGATTTAAATTAGCTTACTGCTTACGCATTAAATTAAAAAGGATCAACATTATGTACATAAAATTCGGTGTCAAAAAATGGAATTACTTAGAAACAATTTTAAAAAAATATCTAATATAATATGCGAGATTACGGATTTCCCTACGCCAATGGCGTAATTTTTATTTACCATTCTGACCCTGTCCTTAAGCTCGAGGCTGTTATATTCTCTGCGTGATTTTTCTCAACGCTTACCAAGAAGTGTCAAATCAGCCATAAATTTTACTTGTCCCCGTGGAAAACTTTGTTTCTTTATATTATTTTGATTCAGATTTTGTAAGAACAATACATGTTTTATAATATACAGTCTTCATCATATAAATTTGTATACCAGTATTAATAATAAATAATAAATGCATAATATAAATAAGTGTTTTCGTTTTATAATAATTTTATTATTGTTGCTGTCCATCACAATTTACTGACATATGATACACAAAATTTTATCAAATTAATATTTTATTTATTTATAAAAATATTAACAAAATGCCTTGGATATGTTGCAAACCCAATTGAAATCCTCTTTAAATTTGAAATCAATATTTTTCGAGCACTCTTATATTTCTTATTTTTTTTTTTTATATAAAAGCTAACTATTCAATTTAACACACATTCAATAAGTACAACGTTAAGCCAAAAATATACTTTTAAATTTACAACCAACCCTTCTCTTCATAAATTACATAATCTGTCCGCACACGATTCCCATATCTTAAAGACCGCTCTACGACTTACGTTATCGATTGCTATCAGTTTTGTGGCGGCCGTGATTCGTCCCGAAAAGCCCCGCCCGCGCCCTCTTGTTTCCATGGGAACGAGTACGACGAAGACAGCTTTATGGGCGGCGAATACCATGGAAGGAGACGGAGTGAGCCCGAAACTAATGAGCAAAAAGATGAACCGAGTGAGTTTCAAGTGGAATGAACGACTAGTCTGGAGAATGATTGAGGTGACGTGTTAAGGGTTAAAGGTCGAGGTTTATTGGGTTTTGATTTTCTCGGGCTTCGGGATTTTAAATAAGGAATTTAGTAAGTAGGGTAAATATTTATGTTGTATAGGGCGCCAAGTAGATCGAGAGATATTTGCGTACTTATTTTATTATTCGTGATCTATTAGGAAACTTATTATATTAATTGAAATTGATGTAAAGTGTGTTCACAAATATAAGAAACCGACCTAAATGACTGCTATTATTAGGGTATTCAAAACATAATAAACAACAATAAACCAGTTCTGTGAAATGATATGGGCGTAATAAATTTTAAGTGGGTACCGTACTCAGGTAAATAAAAATGCGGATAAACCAGGGTCCTTTTTGATTTTAGTCTGTCAACGTACACTGTTGAGATGCCAAACAGATTATAAAGAATGTGTTTTTGACATTAATGTCACGCGGAAATTTGTGCCCTAAAGAAGTTGTAAAGAAAACGGCTTTACTTACAAAAAAATCCTTTTCCACAGTTTGGAAAATTACACAAGGGCCAATTTTGGAACGCAGAAAAAGAAGTGATATTGGAAAATCAAGAACGTTGGATTAAGGGGACGAGGGACTTATACGACGAAAAATATATAAAATGTATGAAGAGCAAAGTGTACCAACATTGGACAATTTAATGAAAAGGCTGACAACAGTTGAAACAGAAATTAAATGCTTAAGAACGACATTGTGGAAGCGCCTTCAACACATGGGCTTTAAATTCAAAAGGATTAATAAAAAGCAGGTTTTGATGGAGTCCAAGCGTCTTCAAGAATGGCGGTGGCAATATCGGACCAAAGTAAATGAATACGGAACTGATGGTAGGCCGATCATTTATTTAGATGAAACGTGGCTTGACACCCACGACACCCCGTCGAGTGGTTGGGTCGATTCTAGCGGCAAATGTGTAACACGTGCCCCATCAAACCGTGGAATCTTACATGCTGGTTCTGAAGATGGGTGGGTGCCGAATGGTCTATCTCTCTCGAAAAAAAATTTTAGTGAAACTAAAAAAATTTCTGAGGTAAACTGGAAAAACTGCGTACAACATGTAAAGAAAGTAGAAGAAAGTTACATTTGTATTAGGAATGTAACAGAAAGGTGTATTATTACTTTAGATGATGATAGCGATAGTAAAGTAGATTTAGTTGGGTAATTGATTAATTAATATAATAATTTAGCATTATAAGTGTAAGTGTAAGACTATAATTCTATTTTTATATTTTTAATTTAATAAACTTAAATAAACATCAGTTTCATATTTATTCGCTGCTAAATTAAATATTTCAATACTATGTATTTTCTAAGACGGTCCTAGCTCAGTCGGCATTGTGTCATATCCCTATTTAGGTAGAAATAAATAAGAGTCATTTGGTCAGTTTCTTATATTTGCGAATATTATACTTAACAAGTTTCTTTACACGTTTATCCCACGGTCAATTCATTTTCAAATGAGAAAGTTTTATGAAAACCCATTGAACACTACTTAAGTTATTTAAACACGAATACATGCTTACAAAAATACAGAAACTTTCACCAGGAAATACTAATAGATGCTATACGTACTATTAATTTAATATATATTAATATAATATATAATATTAAAAAGTTGCTGGCGGTTGTCTATCTTGAAAGAAAATTATGCACATGTTAACCATGACCATCTTCTCGACTATGCCAGTGAGTATAAGAGAGAACATGTTATCGAGTGATATTGTATAAATCGCTTTCTCGCTTTTGTATGACCATGAATTAATTACACTATTGTCAACAGCGAATACTTTACTTACAAATATTTCGCATTTAAACTAAGCCTGTGATCAATCAGTATATGAATTAACTAATACTAAAGTGCATTTTCTGATTTTTTTTTGGGTG
Source organism: Polydrusus tereticollis (assembly GCA_963920685.1). Taxonomy (NCBI): domain Eukaryota; kingdom Metazoa; phylum Arthropoda; class Insecta; order Coleoptera; family Curculionidae; genus Polydrusus; species Polydrusus tereticollis. Next base: position 76,187,537 of record OY987327.1, read on the forward strand.
TCCTTTTAAAAATGCATAGTTCCCGAACAACTTTAATAAATTATATTGATTACATTAGTTTTAAATAATTTTACACACGTAAACTAGCAAGTAACATACTAGTGAGCTATTCTCTGATTCGCTCATTATTAAAAAAAAAAACACTTAAGAAAGCTTTAGGAAATATAACGAGTGATTATTAATTATTTTGCTCAAGGGCGGCTGTGACCCAGTATACATAGTGTAGCAGTAGCGCGTAGATTAAATCATAGGGCGAATTTGCAAGAAAGCAGCGTTGTCACGTTGAAAACCTAAAATAATGTTTTTTGACGGTATGTAATATAAAATCCTGAGCTATCTTACTTTGAAAGCCTACTTTATATGGTCGCCTCCTACTTCTAGACACCTTCTGATGTTTCTTCTTACCCTCAGAGACACATTAACCAATACGTTTGGAGAATTATTAATTTCGGCAATTTTTTCTGAAATCCTTCGTTTAAGATCATTTATATCCTCAATTGGTGTTCGATAAATGGAGTTTTTTATAAAAGGCCACAAGAAGAAATCGCAGGGTGTTAAATCGCAGGAACGAGGTGGCCATATTTGTTGCGTATTTCGGCTTATAACTCTGTTTTCAAAAAATTCACTTAAAAAATTTAAATTTTCTCTGGTTACATGAGGTGTAGCGCCATCTTATTGGAAGTAACCTTCCCGCAATTCATCATCGTGAAGCTCATTAATAAATGCTGTCAGAATTTCGATCCGATATCTCTCAGCTGTAATTGTGCCATCAAAGTAAATTGGGCCTACTATTCTTCTAGAACTAATTGCTGCCCACACACCAACTTTTTGAGGATGAAGAGGTCTTTCTACAAAAACATGCGGATTTTGCGTATTCCACATTCGCAAATTTTGTGAATTAACATAGCCTGATAAATAAAAATAAGCCTCATCGGTAAAAAATGTTTTTTCAAAAGCACCACTGTTTTCTTCTTGAAAATTGTTTAAAAACCATTCACAAAAATTAAGTCTTTGGGGAACGTCATTGGGAAGGAGTTCATGAATAGCCGTAACACGATAAGGGTATAGATGCAGATCCTTTTTCAAAAGTGTTTGACATGTACTGTAGCATAAATCCGTTTGCTGAATTTGTTGAGATAAATGCCTAATAGAAGTTGAAGGATTATTTTCCATAATTTGTCGCGCTTCTTCAATAACCTCATTCGATCGTTTCGTTGGTCTTCCAGCCCCTTTTTTATGTTGAACAGAACCAGTCTGACGAAATTTATCAATTAGGTATTGTGACCCAGTACGAAAATTATGAAAGGTCACCGCAACATCAGGAAACTCGGTTCGAAATTCATCAAAGCAGTCAGAGTAATTCCACACACCGCCTATTTTGTTTCCATTTCTAAAAAAACTTTCAACAATAAAAATTTTTTGTGCTTCACTAAACATTTTTACTGTAGAACTTTCAATCCGGGAACAAAGCTTCACCAAAACTTGATACGCTGAAAAATAAAAAAAAAATAAAAAATAAAATCATATCCTGCAAATAGCACTTTATAATAGTCAAAAGACGACTCCCCGGAGAAATATAAGTTAAAGCAATAGTAACCTACCTTCAAATAACTGCAAAAATTACAAAATTTCTCCAATTTTTAAACTTTACAAATACACAAATTCAAATTAGACGTAAATGTCATAAAACAATCATGTCATCTTATCTACGCAGTACGGCCATGATGCTTTTAAAATGCATGGCCTCCCTTGAGCAAAATAATTAAAAATCACTCGTTATTATTGCCATTATGATATTAATATTAACAATTTCATAACAGTTCCGCAGTAACTTAGACACATCATAGAAACGTAGCCTATCTTTACTCCAAGTTTAAAATTTCTAGTGTGTACGACGTCGGAGGAATGAATTCCAGTGGCGTGTGCATTTCGAAAAGTAATAAATGATGAATTTTCGTTGGAATATCATTAAATTTTTTATAATTTATTTCATTCTATAAAACGACGACCGTTGCCATTTGGATTTGTTAGTCCTTGCGAAAACCCATCCATAAATACCTGCATTGAACTTTTAATATCTTGATCTTGCCATACCTTCTCAACTATGTGTGCCATTGAGCCATGTTTTGTCGCTGTAATACAAATTTTTCTAAATATTTTCATAATTTAATTTTTTTCAATTGGTAGGCTTTTTCGATTTCGTTTAATATACCTGAAATTAATTCCTTTTAAAGTTTGTTTCAAAACTCTTAATAATATTTTAGGTAAAGATGTGTTTTTAATTTCAGCCATTCTTTTTTTTTATTGTGGATATTTCATTTAGGAAAGAATATCCACGGATTTTGCGACAAGTATTATGTTGCATCATCAAGTATTATTTTTCCGTCCTCTTACATGGGCTCCTCGACTATCTTCTATCTCGTTATTTTCCTGATTAAGATATTTTATAACACTGAACACAGTGCGCAAGGAAACTTTCGTTAAAGTGTCACCTATTTCTGCAGCATCCAATGTGGTTAGTTTAATATTTCGTTCCAAGATTGCATGGTATACAATTTAACTATTATTTGTTCTTTTAATGTTAATTGGGATTAGTTTTTGTAGATAGACAACTAGTTGAAGGCTTGTTCATATCCATGGTTTACTTAATTAAAAGCAGTTAACAACACTAAATGAAGTTTACTAACTACATATTTACACACAACAATATCTATGTGAGCGACCCATGTACTACGAAAACTGAAAAGAAAGTCACAAAATTTATCGATAAATGAATAATAAGAACTCAAATTAATCAAGCATCGCGAAAGCTCTGCCGGCACGCTTATTTCCAAATCTTTGAAGTTGTGAATTCGGTTAGTTGCCACATTTATTTCCTCCGCATTCAAAATCCCAGGATCGGAATCGCGTCGTGCTATTTTAAATGCATTTAGCTAATTGCAGCTTGTATGACAACGCCGCCTCTTAAGTTACCTGTAATTGGAGCGACAACGTTTAATACACGCATGAAAAACATTTACTTGTACAATATTTTTATTCTGCCGCTTCCTAGATTTAGTGATTGGTATTAAATGAGTCACTGACGGAAAATGTGAACTTGTATTTTTTTTATTTTGTTTGGTTATCTTTTATAGGTCTAAGCTTCTTTCTTTGTTTCAGGTGAAAAACCTCACAAATGTTCGGTCTGCGGCAAAGCCTTTAGTCAGTCCTCCAACCTCATAACCCATTCCAGAAAACACACCGGATTTAAACCCTTTGCGTGCGACCTCTGCGGACGAGCCTTTCAACGTAAAGTGGACCTCAGACGTCACAAGGAAACTCAGCATACCGAACTCAGGCCTATCGTCACATAGTGCCAGACAGCCGGAAGTTCAACGCAACTTCCACTCGGAAGCTCTCAAGGGCAACTTCCGATTGGCGGAGCGACTTCAACAGTACAACTTCCGGTGAATACTCAAGTTAATCATTTTAGTAACGCTAATAGAACTCATGTACAAAGTAATAATTCGTTAGAACGTTCTACAAAGGGGTACTTTAGACCACATCAGTTGGGTCTGCTGAGTCAGGATCAGAGACTGCTAGATCATAATTCGGGACTGAGTTCCACTTTTTCGAATGTTTGTTGGACAAATTAAGAATAGAAAGTTCTTTTAATTGTGGCAGGTTTCATATATTTCTTAGTAATGCCTATCGAATTAAATACTAAGTGGTTTTGTTTACAAATACTACTTGTCATTTCCAATCCTTTATATTAATTTCTCTGGAAAAAATTAGTTTGTTTTAAGACAAAGTTATGTTCTTTTTTAAGTAATATTTTTAAGTCAAAAATTCTGATCGATCTGCTTGAAACTGAACATAAATTTGATACAATTTTTTTAAGGATCAACCATATCCCATTATTTTCATTTTCATCGCCCAAATTTTTGATGAATTTAAATCGCAAATAACTTTTTTATTTCATGTCGGATTTAAACGAATTTGAAAGAATATTGTAGATAAATTAATGAAGAGTCGCTCACATTTTAAAAATTAACTAAAAAATAGACGTACGTTTATAATATTCGGGTTTAAACAAAAATACATTTCTTACCATAAGTTTAAGACACTCTGTCGAGTGGCGAAACAGTACAATGTTCTAAATTAAGTTTTAATTATCAAGTCACATCTATTTTTAATATGTTTGTTTTTGGTTCAACTCGATATCTTTATTTTTGTGGAAAATATGAGTTTTTTTAAAAAACATTGCGATTTCCAATAATTTTTCTGAACGAAGAACTAAGGTTTTTATGGAGGATTACAGTGACAGTTTTAATTTTTACCACAAATACGATTTTTTTTTAAAGAAACAGTACAAACTTGTTTAACAAAATTTAATTAATCCTCTATAAAGCCATTATTAAACTTTAAACTCTAAGCACAAAAATGGCACGAGCGAATTAAAAAAAAGCACACTTAAAAAATAACAATAACAATAAACAATAACAGTAACAAGTAACTCAGTAACAAGTGTTTCCTCCACGGGCTCGAATGACAGCCTCCATTCGCCTTGACATCCCTTCAATGAGGTTCCGTATACAATTGATCTTGATCAATTGGCTGGACCAGATACCCCCGACCGCACATTTCTGCCCAATATGACCCGGACATCGTGTCTAAGTCAGGGCTACGGGGGGGCCAATTCATTTTTGGGATTTCCACCTCATCTCAATATTCATTAACTACTCCCACAACATTAGGTCGAGCGCTATCATGAATTAGTATAAAATCGTCTCTGATAAATGGAGCAAAGGGTGGTTCTAAAACCTGACGAATATATCTATTTGCTGTCATTGCTCCCCCATCGACTCAGCCATAGCTTACCCTAGGCAAAAAATGGTTTTGCCCAGAGCGTTCTCCTGTTCTCCTATAGATTCTTTGACGACCGTCCGGTGATTTTAAACAAAACCTAGATTCATCGGTAAATAGGATATTTTTCATCTCATCAATGCCCCAATTGTGATGTTCCCTAGCAAATCTAGGGCGTTCAACCCTGTAATTTCTTAGCAACTCGGGAGCGGTTGCAGGTCTCCTTACGTTTAATCCAATGGCAGATAACCTGTTTCTTATCGTTTTCTCGCTTACTTGGACCTGCCGTACGTCCTCCAATATGTTTCTTACCTCCACAGAAGTTGCTCTTCGGTCACGTAAAACATTTAGTGCAATAAAGCGATCATCTCGTTCATACGTACACCTCTTCCTACCACATTGACTCCATCTAATGTACTCGCCATGCAGATTAAACCGATTTACAGCCCTTTGTACTTTACTTTTTGTGATGTTTAAAACTCTTTCCACGTAATTCTGTGACTGTCCATCCTGGATTAAAGCAATGGCTTTGGCAACATCAGTCAACAAGAGACATATCCATTATTAAAAGTAAGAAGACACCTCAGAAGTAACACACATTCATTTACAAAAAATAATTTGATAGCTTTTGAAAGCCGTAAATGACAAGTCCAAGTATGAGATGAATCGACAAAACTGTCACTGTCATCCTCCATAGCAACCGTAATTCCTCGTACAGAGAAATTAGTGGAAATTGCAATGTTTTTTTAAAAAATTCATTTTTTCCACAAAAATAAAGATATCGAGGTGAATCGAGAACAAAAATGTTAACAATAGATGTGACTTGAAAATTAAAACTTAATTTAGAATAATATACTGTTTCGCCACTCTACAGAGTGTCTTAAACTTATGGTAAATAACATACTTTCGTTTAAACCTGTATATTATAAACGTAGCTCTATTTTTTAGTAAATGTGAGCGATTCTCCATTAATTTATCTAAAATATGTTTGAAATTCGTTTAAATCCGACATTAAATAAAAAAGTTATTTGCTATTTAAATTCATCGAAAATTTGAGTGAATCGATTATTTTGCCTGTGAGTGTATTAACTAAAGTCTTAAAAAAATTATTTCAACATAATATTATACCTTTACAATTTTTACGTATATCTGTGATTTTAGATGCCATACTGGATAAAGGGTTTTAGGCACTTTATATATAGTTTAGCACAATGTAAATATGACATTGCCTGTCAGGACGTATAACTAGATTTACCAAAGATAAAAATCAATATTGATTGATTAAAATGCGTTTACACCATTTTATAATTTTGTACAGAGCAGTTTTAAATAATTTTTTAAAGGTAAGGTAAACCAGTATGTATATAATATTAATATCTAAACTGTATTGTATATTAACACTTTGCAAATATTCCTATAGTTTACTAAACAACATGTCCAAAATCGATGTTGTCACATAGAAATTTGCTTTATTTTCGACAACATATGAATGCATGTTTCTTATAAAGGGTCCTCCTTAATAAAAACAAATAGAACATTGGTATTATGAAAGCTGACGTTTCATTTGCATTAACGTTAGAAAAGAATAACCCTGAAAGTTTCTAGCAAAATAGTATTAAATAAATATAACTTAAAACTATTCAAAAACCAACAACTAGTAACCGATTAAAAGCATTTTAGTACAGCAAAGATGAGAACTGTAAGTAGGGGAGACTGAGAAAGGTTGATACAATTTTTTGATATTTGCAGATAAAAAAAATATTACTAGATTTTTGTAGTTTTTCCATTTATCACAATGTTCTCAAACATAGCCCTGAAATATTTTTATAATTATAATGTTTTCGTTAACAACTAAATAGTATTTAATAATTTTTTTCTATAGGATGTTTTATTGTATTACGTGTCCCTTCACTAGGGAGGAATGATACAGCTGTGGGGAGGTATTATACACATGAAAACTGTTTATATTTAACAAAGCTAAATACAAAAGAACAAACAAAAAATATATCTGTCAAAACTCTTAAATATTACCGTACAGGGACATTTTTTTTAAGTGTCTCACCCTATTAGCGATTTTCCTGCTGACTACAATAAAAAACAAATTACACATTTCTTAATGATTTTTCACAAGGAAGCCAAATTTAATGACAAAAAATATATAGGTTCACAAATTTGACAGATACGAGGCCATCAATAACTACACGAATAAACTGCATTTTCGATCCGATTTCAAAAACATCTAGTTGTTGATATTTATTTTTAACCCCGTTTCGGAAATATGAGGTTCTTAAATTGCCTTCATGAATTATGTCTCTTAAGTGTCTCAGCCCATTAATAAATAGACATTTTAAGCCCCAATTTTTTTTACAGTAACCTAATTTTCCTGGCCGAGCTATTGACGCTATATAAGCATATACGACAGATGTCAAAAAGTGGCAGATACGATGCCATTTTTAATGGCAACTCTCATCAATAACCTTACGAGTGAATTGCATTTTGCGATCCGATTTCAAAAGCATATAGTTGTTGATAGGTATTTTTAACCATTTCGGAATTACGGGGGTTTCTAATTTGCCTTCATCGATTTCGTTTTTTTAAGTGTCTCCCTTAATATTATTAAATAGACCTTTTATGCTGTAAACAACCGATCTGTTAGTTTTTGACATCTGTCGTATTTGATTATAGCGTTAATTGCTCGGCCACGGGAAATTATGTTATTGTGAAGAAAATTGGGGTTTTTAGCTTAAACCGTCTATTTTTTAAAGGGGTTTGAATTGAAAGGACAAAATCGATAAAGGTAATTTAGGAACCCCCGAAGAATGGTTAACTTACAGAACCACCGGTTAGATTTAGACTTTCAAAATTTTTTTGGTATTTTTAATATTTACCATTTTAATAGTATAGTCGTAATTCTAAGTACCTATAAATAAAAGTATAATACTATTTTGAAACATTTTGCTTAGAAACTAAAACTAAGGGTTGGTAACCCTTATTGTAATAATTATGAAAATTAAAATTTTTAGCCATAAGGTCACCTTTTATAATACCTATAATATTTTTTTCTACAATGAATAACTCTTTTTCTTGATGTCGAAATAAAGGAAATATTCATGAAATGTTTCAGATTGTTTCTGATCATGCTGTATAATTAAAAATACCAATTTACATCATATGATGTATTTTTCAGTAAATTATATTGTATTTGCAAAGTGCATTTACTTAATAGAAAAATCATTGTAAAATATTATTAAATTAAGAAATATTTTGTGCAATTATTAATGTGCAATAAAATGTGTTTTGAAAATCTACGAAGAATACATATCACTATAGTTTTATTAAATGGCAATATCTTGTTTTAAATATTTAAACATTTTTAAATACACATATCTAATTTGTATTTAAAATCAAATATAACAAAGCTATTATCATAATATACAGAATAATTTAAAAAAGGTAGTATTTCCTACAAAAGCCTCAAATTTCTCTAATATTTTGAGATATCAGATACAAGCAACACATTTAGAAACTATAATTTAAACTATGTTACCATCTTTAGGAACAAAGGATTTTTGCTTAAACATTATTTTGTTTTACACGCATTGCACAAGAACTAACTTTCTACAAAAAAAGTTTTCGAAATACTGGCAATGGTAAACCTCAAAACAACAGGTCCTTTATGTAAAAATATAAATATTTAACTAAATCTACATTATTTCAAAAGTTCACCATGTCCGAAATACAGTTGAAGTTGTATTTCCATTTTTTTAAATATCTTTGGAAAATATAAACGTTTTTCCAGGAAATTTACTATTATCATCATCATGTAGCCGTTATTGTCCACTGCTGGACATAGGCCTCCTCTAAATTTCTCCATGTCTGTCGGTTCTGGGCCGTCAGTATCCAATTTCCGGCGATTCTCCTTACATCATCGCTCCATCGTGTCGGTGGCCTGCCTCTGTTACGTTTGTCTTCTCGTGGTCGCCATTCCAATATTCTTTTAGTCCACCTGTTGTTTGATGTTCTCGCCATATGACCTGCCCATCTCCATTTTAATCTAGTCATGTATTCAACTATGTCTTTAACTTTAGTTCTTTGTCTGATAATGTTATTGGGTATTCTGTCTCTCCTAGTGATTCCAAGCATGGCTCTCTCCATGGCTCTTTGGCCTACTCTCAGATTTTCTGCTGACTTTTTTGTTAATGTTAGAGTTTCTGCTCCATATGTTATTACCGGTAACACACATTGGTCATACATTTTTCTCTTTAGACATATAGGTATATTGCTTTTAAATACCTCTCGTAGTTTGCCAAAAGCAGCCCAACCCAAACCTATTCTACGCTGTATTTCGTGCGTTTGATTGTTCTTTCCAATCTGTATTTCGTGCCCGAGGTATTTATACATATGTGTCTCTTTTATCTCAGAGTCCCCTGTTTTGATGTTTTGTGCAAGCACCAAATTTGTCATTATTTGGGTTTTGCTTGCATTTATTTGAAGACCGACTTTTAATGAGGCCTGTACTATTTCATCAATCATCTGTTTTGCCTCGCCGATGTTATCTGTGATAAGAAAGATATCATCTGCGAATCTAAGGTGTGTTAGCTTTTCACCATCAATATTGACGCCTCTATTCTCCCAAGGTAGTTGTTTCATTGCATATTCTAGGACAGCTGTAAAAAGTTTAGGCGAAATGGTGTCCCCCTGTCGAACTCCTCTTCCTACTTTAATTTTATCTGTCGTTTCATGAAGTTTTACAGTTGTGGTGGCATTACTGTATATGTATTCTATAAGCCTTGTGTATCTATAATCTATTCGACACTGCTCCATTGCTGCTATTATTGACGTTAGTTCTATCGTGTCGAATGCTTTATGAAAATCGATAAACACCAAGACTAACGGTCTATTGTATTCCACAGACTTCTCTATCAGGACTTTAATTGCTTGAAGATGGTCATTGGTCCCGTAACCTTTCCTAAAGCCGGCCTGTTCTCTTGACTGATAAAAATCTAATTTACCCTCCAGACGTTTGGCAATGATTTTGGTAAGTAGCTTATACAAATGGCAAAGAAGGCTTATCGGTCTATAGTTTTCAAGCTCTGTGATATCGCCTTTTTTATGGAGAAGTATCATTATGGCGTTGTTCCACTGAGACGGGATTATTCCATCCTCAAGGCATAGATTAAATAGATCTTTAATCCTTTTAATAGCGTTTCCCCTCCCAGTTTTACAGCCTCTATCACAATGCCATCCTCTCCTGGGGCTTTGTTATTTTTCATTTCCCTCAGCGAGTTTCTGATCTCTTCTAGAGTTATTTCCGGAATATCCTCCGACCCTTGGTTGATTATCTTTTTGCACCGATGTTGTTGATTGTTGTGTGCTTGTCCATGATTACTACTTGTGTATAGTTCTGTGTAAAAGTTTTCTGTTATTCTCAGCAGGTGTTCTCTGTTTGTTGTTGCTACCCCTTGGTTGTCTTTCAGTTTAAAAATCTCTCTTTTTCCATTTGATAATTCTCTTCGCAGCACCTTTACTATTATACAGTATACAGGGTGTCAATTTGGGAACTTTCATTGCAAATATCTCGAAAACTACAAAAGTTAGAACAACGCGATTTGGTATAAATGTTATTTGGGTAGGGGCCACCATACTTTAGTCAAAAGGTCAGCCACCCCCTAAGCGCCCCACACCACCACTTTAAAATTTCAAATGTCACCACCCCCTTTGTTATACCTTAAATGGAAGGTTTTACTGAATAGTATTTAGCAGCACAAAGAAAATCGATAGAAAAGAAAATTTGTAATTTGAATAAAACAAAACTATGTAATTTATAAAAATATTGAAATATTGAATCTTGTTGACAATGTAGCAAATTTTCATCTAAGTCCCTAATTCCGGCAATATCCAGCTGATTTTGATTTGAAGATAAGTTGTACCATTGTTTACAACAAAATGGAGTGCATTTTGAGAATTTAACCAAATAAAATAATATAAAATAAAACAATGCAGTCTTCCTCCACAGTTTAATTGTTATCATAAAAAGTTTTTAAGTTCCCGACATGTTTCGAGCACTTAAGTACTCATCTTCAGGGGATACCAACATCGAGTTTAACATCGAAAAAAGTTGTCTCAAATAAATGAGTACAACGGAAAGGCTGGAGACTTGGTGTATTAAATGGTTAAATAAATGGAATGAGAAGTGAAGTTAAGATTGAGTTTTGTAATTTAGATAAGTGTAACATATTTAAGTAATAATAGAAGATTATGACATCTGAAGGCGATTAAAGGAAAGTTTGTTTAAAAAATTAAGAATCATGAGCTTGTATTGTTAAATTTAGATGAGTAACACATACAGTAAAGACATAAAGTCTGGAAAACTACCTTTTGCAAGTAAACGAAGCACCTGAATAAAAAACGCTCGGACACGTCGATTTTATTTAAATGTCTTCTATCTTCTAAGATTTCTGAGATATATACAGGATGCTTCAAGAAAGCTGGGCAGCTGTTAACTTCTTTTTTTTTTAATGGAACACCCTGTATATTATTGCATTTTTAGATTCTACGGACAATTCTAAGTATATTTCATATAGGATATCATATACCAAAATTAGAAAAGAAAATTAAATAAAATCGACGTGTCCGAGCGTTTTTTATTCAGGTGCTTCGTTTACTTGCAAAAGGTAGTTTTCCAGACTTTATGTCCTCACTGTATATTAAGTTAAATAAAGAAAGATTGTGACATCTGGAGGAGAAAAGTTGTATGTAAACTATTGAAAGGTTTTTTTAAAATTTAGAGGGGTTTGTCTCATTTAAAAAAAAACCTTTCAATAGTTTACATAAAATTTTTTATTAAATAAAACCTATGATTTAAAAAGTAAAAGAAAACTTCTCTCCTCCAGATGTTACAATCTTTCTTTATTTAACTTAATATATGTGTTACTCATCTAAATTTAACCATACAAGCTCATGATTCTTAATTTTTTAAACAAACTTTCCTCTAATCGCCTTCAGGTGTCATAATCTTCTATTAGTACTTAAATATGTTACACTTATCTAAATTACAAAACTCAATCTTAACTTCACTTCTCATTCCATTTATTTAACCATTTAATACAGCAAGTCTCCAGCCTTTCTGTTGTACTCATTTATTTGAGACAACTTATTTCGATGTTAAACTCGATGTTGGTATACCCTGAAGATGAGTACTTAAGTGCTCGAAACATGTCGGGAACTTAAAAACTTTTTATGATAACAATTAAACTGTGGAGGAAGACTGCATTGTTTTATTTTATATTACATTGACTCCACTGAAAGTATGAACTATTTTTTCAATTTTCAAATAAAATAATATTTAATTTTTTTCAAATTACAAGTTTTCTTTTCTATCGATTTTTCTTGTGCGGCTAAATACTACTCAGTGAGACCTTTCATTTAAGGTATAACAAAGGGGGTGGTGCCATTTGAAATTTTAAAGTGGTGGTGGGGGGCGCCTAGGGGGTGACTGACCCCTTGACTAAAGTATGGTGGTTCTAGTTCCCCCTAACCAAGTAACATTTATACCAAATCGCGTTGTTCTAACTTTTGTAGTATTCGAGATATTTGCATTGAAAATTTTCAAATTGATACAGTTGTTTTTTTTACGGAAAATTTAACTGCATTATACATATTAATGGAGATTGTCTGTGACCATTTGCTTATGTTCATGTCATTATTAAAATGTCGCCATTTTTAGTGCATTAGTGTATATCGATGGTGTTTTGACAAAAGGGCGAAAATGCCAATTTTAGCAAAACCACGTTTTATGCATTTTCGGATTTACAAAAATGTTTAAATCACTATGGTAAAAGGGCGAATTTGTGTGTCGATAGTTACACACATTATGTACAGACAACTGTGAAATTATAGGACGAATGTGCACTTAACAGATCGCCTAAACGACAAATATATATAGGAATAAACGGCGTAGGAAAGGGCGGGCTGCTCGATTACGTCAGAATTAACTGTGATGTTTATGTTAACGGATACGTTTTTCGTAAGTAAAGTTTTGCTTTTGTACTGCTAAAATATTTTCGCTGAGTGTGTGAGTGACCTTCTTCTGATTCTATAGTACTTTTAAGTGAAACTATACCAAATAAATTTACATGCAATGAGTCACTTAACGTCCTTGGTTCATCTGCTGTAAGGCCGCACTTAATATCAAATAAGTTTGAATTCAATAAAATATCAAATTCAGTTAAAGAAAATGTCTACTTCTAAACTTTTTTAAATTAAATTAATTCAGGGTGTCTGGATTATTGTCAAATTTTTAATTAAGGTTTGGTTAAATGCTAATATTTTTACAAAAAGATTACCTTTGCCCAAAACGGACACCTTGTATATGCCTCTGTTAAAGAAGCTTTGCACTTTATAAAAGAAAAAGTAAACACTCAATCCCTAAGCCAGGAATTAACGTCTTCTTAATTTTAGCTTCCTGTTAAGAAGACGAAGGGCATATTAAGATTAAATTGATCAAATTATGTAAAGCGCCTGCTTTGTCATGTCGAGGCGGTAATTTCATACTCCCAGCGAGCCCGAAAAGCTCCATTTTCCCCGGATACTTTGCTGAAAAGCTGAAAGCTCTGAAATCAGTAACGTTGGGTCGCTGAATTGGAAATTCGAAACGATGGCAGGAAATTAAAATCAACTGCTGCCGGGAAAGTATAAATTACAGGAACTTTTTGAATAATCGCGTTAAAACATTAACAAATAATTTATTAATAAATAATTATGAACAGTTAAGAACAAGTGAAAATTATCGTCGCCTGGTAATTTTTTAAGGTTTTGAATTATTAAGAATTTTCACAACTCTTGCAATTTACCTTCCTGAACATGGAAAATGAACGCAGCATACCTATTTCGAAAAATTTAAATTTGCCAACAGCAGTTTAACGTTGTATCGAATACATGTATACACTATACAGGTCATGCATTCTAGCTTGAGCTCTGAGATGCGTAGGTGATAGAAAAGGAGAGTCAGTGTACGATAGAGATACCTACCTATTATCTAATTTCTGCTACACACCCGAAGGTCACAGCTCTTGTTTCCGACTTTGGTCGTGGTCGCTAGAGCACAACGCGTCCCGTATATGGCGATGTTTAAACAAGATTTCTTTTTTTCAAATCTTCCTAATAAAATTAAATGGCATGATGCATTTTTTTATTATCCAGCTAAATAAAGCATAAAAATAGCGCTACATTTTGGCGAAAACCGTGATAGATATCAATATCTTTATTTATTTTCGAGTTATTTACAAAAGACTATTTTAATTACAAAATTAATGTTTATCTTAATGTTTACAGTTAAAGGAAGGAATGTAACGATTCTGTTATGATAATTTTTCATTAATCTCATGTCAAGAATAATTATTAAAATGTTTATCCTTTTGGTGCATTTATTTTGTGTCTATTCCCGCTTAAAATCCCAAAAAAAAAAGTTGATCCAAAGGAAGAAACAAAAATGTAAAGTTTATTTAACAACTAAACTGTAATAGCGTAAAGTTACTTTTATTCTTAAAATTCTAGAAAACTAATCACATTTTAAATCGTACGCCTTAAACAAAAATAAAATAATTTAATGCTACTCATAAAGTAATTCTTTAATGAGCATTTCAATGGCAATATTTATTTGAATTTTGTAAGAAACCAATTACCGCCCCCATTAGAAGAGGTTTTATTAGTAACGAGAAGGGGCATGTGGTTTCAGCATGATGGTTGTCCTGCACACTTTTCTCTGATAATTCGCGACTTTTTGAACCATAAATACCCGACCCGCTTAATTGGACAAGAAAGTTTGTTTTGATGGCCGCCTAGAACTGCAGATTTCGCTCTCCTTGATTTTTATTTATGGGGCAGGCTAAAAGACATTGAATGACATGAAGCAACTTATCCACGATGCTATTGACAGCATTCCAAGAGCTGAAATTGAAGCAGCAGATTAGGCACGCTACCCAGATTAAATCGTTGTATTGAAAATAATGGAATGCGTTTTGAACATTTATAAAGACTTTTTGTTCTTTTTATTTTCTTGCTTTGCCTTTTTAAAGTTAAGTGTTTTTTTCGTAGCTTTAAATAGTTTTTCTTTTATTGTCGTTGTTCAAATCCATTGGCGTTTCCCATTTTAAGAATAAAAGTAACTTTACGCTATTTCAATTTAGTTGTTTAATAATCTCTACATTTTTGTTTCTGTGTTTGGATCAACTTATTTGTTTTGGATTATAGGCGTGATTAGACGCAATATAAATGCACTAAAACGATAAATATTTTAGTAATCTAATTAAATTGTTATTACTGATATTAATTTGATGAAAAGTTATGATTAGAGAATCCTTACATTCCTTTCCATTAGCGGCAAACAATAATTTTTTAAATTAAAATAGTCATATGTAAATAACTCGAAAACAAAAAAGATATCGAATCACGGTTTTTGCCAAAAAGTAGCTAGTTTCATGCACTTTTAGCTGACCTATAAAAAATGTAACATGTTATTCAATTTTATTAGGAAAATTTATATAAACTAAATCGTATTTAAACAGCGCCACCTAGAAGACGCGGTATGTACTAGCGACCACGACTAAAGTCGGTTTTCTAATAAGTATAAAGGTGTCTATTAAACGAGCCTTAGCTGATCAAATTTGGGTAAAGCATATGGAAGATACAATAATTTATAAAGTATTTTTTCCACAAGTTTCCCCCTCCTATATTTGTGAAGATACAAAAAATGTCTTAGAAACAAGTTGCCGCAAAAATTAACAAATTTTTTATTTGCGTCATTAAGACAGTACCTACCTTAACATAGCTATTATCTGACAAAATTTGACTTTTTATACATATCCTAGTAACTCTGTGAGTAACTAATGTTCAGCCCCCGAGTAACCTGAACTAACCCCTGTTAATCAGCAGGTCTATTTGGAATTTTGGTATGTTATATCTACTTGCTTGGTAATGAAAAGCATTATGATCAGCCGCCTACTTAAACTTGTTCTGCGCCGTTCGGAATGACGACTTGCCTCACTGGCGTTAGTGCGTACGCAGCTTAAAGATTTGAAATTCCCCAATGCTGCAAGAAAAAGAGTCGGATTTTGGAAAAGTCATATACCTAGGCGATTTTTTTGGAAAAAACCAAGGCGTATTATTGCTTAACATCCTCAAAATATTAATTTGTATAAAACTATCATGAAAGGTTTTTGTTATAGTATATATTATAGTCCGCCTTACGATACTGAGGAGACAGAGGGGTAAGAGGAATATAAGGGGAGTTTTAACTTTAGGGGTGCTTCGTTTCATATTGTTATTAAAAGTTATTAAATTCGTGAAAACATACGAATAGAATTAAATGTCTCTAAATTTATATAATACGATTCAAGTAGTGCAATTTCATTTTGGGAAGCACAGCTACATATTAATTATAAATTAAATAATATAATCCTAAACTAGGTCAATGCCTGTAAAATTTTTGAAGATGTCATGATGACAAGCACCTCCCCACAAACTCAAAAGAAACAAAACCAGTATCAAGGAACAGGTGATGATTTGTGGCCCAGGAATCTGCGCTCTATTAGACGTGGGTTGCCAAATTTACCAAAATAAGTGATTAATTAGTATTTCTTAAATATTGTCTACATCCCTTTAACGATTATAATTATTTGCAATGTAAGGGGAAAGCAAACGGTGTATATGTTAGAGGGTGTATACACTATATAGGGATATGCATACGTATAATTGTTTTATATAATATATTTGAATTCCATAGAAATTAAGATCTTCTGGAAGTTTAAACAGAGTATTACCGCAACAATGTTGTGTTAAGGACCACATTTCTTAAATTCCTTTCGTAGCTGTAGATCTGTGCGTCGGCCTATATAGTCAAAATTAACAACAAATCGCTTTTTGCTTTCAAATTGCCTATATAAGTGTATAATAACAGAAAGTGAAGAAAACAAATTAAAATATTACGCGTGTACCTGTTTAATGGTTTCAATAAAAATACATTTACACGTTGAATTTAAGATATTTTTCTGAAAATTGTTATAAAAGAGTTTTTGAGGAGGCGGAGGACCATTTGAAACATCGACGCCTATTTTTGAATCTGCTTAAGCACGCCGAATTCTAAATTTTACATACATCCTTAATTAACTAGCAAGTAGATTTATCATAGATTCCAAATAAATCCATCAATTAATAATAGGTGGGTCCATTAAGTGCAGGTTAGTAATGTATATTTTTTAAAAATTTGACAAATGTTACTAAGAATAACAAAATGCATGGGAATTTATAATTACGGTTATTAATTTTATGGTAGAGGAAATTAAAGTATTACTTGTTATATTTCACAATTATAATTCAGTTGCCTGACACGTGTTTCGACCCTTGCGGATCATTATCGAAGGAGTACAAGACAATATTAAATTCTACGTGTAGTTACAAAGTTAATATCTAAGTAATAGTAATGGTAAGCAATGTCAACATGTCATTAAAATAAAATTAGGGAGACGAAAGTGAATGGCAGACAGATTATGGGTTATTTTGATCCTTAATTTTCAGGTATTGGCCAAAGGTACAACCATATTGGTCTATGGTACAACTAAGTTACAGGTGTGATTATAGAGGTATTTACATCTAAGTAATCAAATTAAGAAAATGATATTGTGTATATAATTATGGGTTAGCGACCACGACTAAAGTCGGTTTTCTAATAAGTACAAAGGTGTCTATTAAACGAGCCTTAGCTGATCAAATTTGGGTAAAGCATATGGAAGATACAATAATTTATAAAGTATTTTTTCCACAAGTTTCCCCCTCCTATATTTGTGAAGATACAAAAAATGTCTTAGAAACAAGTTGCCGCAAAAATTAACAAATTTTTTATTTGCGTCATTAAGACAGTACCTACCTTAACATAGGCTATTATCTGACAAAATTTGACTTTTTATACATATCCTAGTAGACTTTTTGACTTTTTTTCCCCTTTCCCTATATCCTAGTAACTCTGTGAGTAACTAATGTTCAGCCCCGAGTAACCTGAACTAACCCCTGTTAATCAGCAGGTCTATTTGGAATTTTGGTATGTTATATCTACTTGCTTGGTAATGGCAAAGTTAATATCTAAGTAATAGTAATGGTAAGCATATGTCAACATGTCATTAAAATAAAATTAGGGAGACGAAAGTGAATGGCAGACAGATTATGGGTTATTTTGATCCTTAATTTTCAGGTATTGGCCAAAGGTACAACCATATTGGTCTATGGTACAACTAAGTTACAGGTGTGATTATAGAGGTATTTACATCTAAGTAATCAAATTAAGAAAATGATATTGTGTATATAATTATGGGTTAGCGACCACGACTAAAGTCGGTTTTCTAATAAGTACAAAGGTGTCTATTAAACGAGCCTTAGCTGATCAAATTTGGGTAAAGCATATGGAAGATACAATAATTTATAAAGTATTTTTTCCACAAGTTTCCCCCTCCTATATTTGTGAAGATACAAAAAATGTCTTAGAAACAAGTTGCCGCAAAAATTAACAAATTTTTTATTTGCGTCATTAAGACAGTACCTACCTTAACATAGGCTATTATCTGACAAAATTTGACTTTTTATACATATCCTAGTAGACTTTTTGACTTTTTTTCCCCTTTCCCTATATCCTAGTAACTCTGTGAGTAACTAATGTTCAGCCCCGAGTAACCTGAACTAACCCCTGTTAATCAGCAGGTCTATTTGGAATTTTGGTATGTTATATCTACTTGCTTGGTAATGGCAAAGTTAATATCTAAGTAATAGTAATGGTAAGCATATGTCAACATGTCATTAAAATAAAATTAGGGAGACGAAAGTGAATGGCAGACAGATTATGGGTTATTTTGATCCTTAATTTTCAGGTATTGGCCAAAGGTACAACCATATTGGTCTATGGTACAACTAAGTTACAGGTGTGATTATAGAGGTATTTACATCTAAGTAATCAAATTAAGAAAATGATATTGTGTATATAATTATGGGTTTTTTCGTTCATAATTATTGACAGTGTTTATTGCATATTCTATTAAAAAAGTAACAAATTAATATCGTGAAATATAACAAGTAAGACTTTAATTCCCTCTACCATGGAATATCCATTTTACGAAGCATGTAGCCCATCACAAATCAGTTATTAGTTTTCTTTATATCACCACCAAATACTGTATTCTTTTTTGGAAAGTAGGTATTTCAATTTGATGTTATGTGTCCGGTCGCGGCGTCGAAACGGATTGGCAGCAAAGAGTTGAATTGGATGCAGGTTAGCGCCTGTTTAGGGATTAGCTACGGTAAGTTCAGTTTTGTTAGATCAAGTCGAACCCAAATGGTCCCTATTTGGGGTACAGCAGGAAGCGGAATGGAAGGAAATGGGTGGTTTTTGTTTTTTCGCCTAAAACCATTTCCGATGCCCTTTCCTTTTGGGCTCTTTAACGAAAATAGGAGTTCAACCAAGGAATTTTATTCAACTTGCAAACAAATATCCAAAATTATAAAATACAATAAAATTTCATAATAGCGACCACCCTCGGGGAATCGAATGTTGATCGGTTAACAGGGATGGTCGGTTAATACAGAAAAATTAAAACAAGTGGTCTGCATTTTACAGTGTTTGTTTATTAATAAGTATCTACATATGTCAATAATTTTAAATATTTTTGTTTAAATTTATCAGAACCAAAATTAAATGAGATGAAGCCAGTTTACCAATATGTATATACTGCACGTGCACACTAACATACAGGGTTTCCCAAAAGAACCGGAACGGCCGAATATTTCACCAACGGCTCGACATAAAGTTATGAAATTTGGTATACGGGGGTAATCAGTAGTGCCGGATCTAAAAATAATATTTGCAACGTTGTCAGATTTACAGTTTTTCCTATGGAGCCCTCAACTTAAATTTTTTAAATGTAATGCTATGTTTATTTCTAGCGCATTCGATTTGTCGTGTTCAAATTACTATGATCGTATAATATCAAATTTTAATTCCCCTAATTTTTGTTAATATTGCAATTCATCATTTCGTTAAAAAATATCATAAAATTTCATTATCTCGAGAAATCGTGGCGATATGACAATGGAAATTAATTAATAGAAATTTTTTCGCAAGTCTGATCTAAAAATACCATTCACAACGTTGTCAAATCTACATGTTGGTTCCACGAAATCTTCCTATTTATTTATTTCCTTTTAAATATTGTGTATTTTGTTTGATTCCATAAAATTAAATTTTTTTAACTTAAACTAATAAAAAAAAGAAAACAATACAAAACTACGTAGGTAGTACAAATAATCCTTTTTATTACGGTAACTGATAAACTACATAAATATGATTAAATAATCCAATGACAAACATTAACAGGTCTAAATTAAATGAGAAAATAAAAGACTTAACGTATTAAGTGTTCAAAATGTTGGCCATTATTTGCCAAACAATAACCAAGCCTGTCATAAAATTCACCTATAGTATTATTTAACACTTCTGGTGTTATAAGAGTCGATTCGTATAGAATTGTTTCCCTCAGATGATCTAAAGTTAGTGGTCTATTTTTGTACACCCTATTTTTTAGATGTCCCCAATAAAAAAAATCCATAGGGGTCATATCCGGGGAGCGTGCTGGCCATTCTATCGTTCCTCTTCGTCCAATCCACTTTTCTGTGAATACCTCGTCCAAATATTGTCGAACTTCTCGTGCAAAATGGGGAGGTGCCCCATCTTGTTGAAACCATATTTCATGGATGTCAACGTTCAACTCTTGCAATTTAGGAACCACATTTCTTCTCAGAAGTTGTAAGTATTTTTGACTCGTCAGGTTTCCATCGATAAAAAAAGGTCCAATAATTGTGTTGTTAAGAATCCCTGCCCAAACGTTAATTTTCTGCGGATACTGTGTATGTAATTCTTCCATCCAGTGAGGGTTAGTTCTACTCCAAAATCTACAATTGTGCCTGTTTACCTGCCCATTTAAACAAAAAGTCGATTCATCACTAAATAAAATTTTGTTCTTAAAATCTGGATAATCGTTAATTTTATTCATTATGACTTCAGAAAACTCGATACGGCGGTCAGGATCATCTTCCAAAAGTTCTTGAGTGTACATTAATTTATAAGGCTTAATATTTTCTTCCTTTAAAATCCTGTGAATTGAAGATGTACTTACATCTTCCGGTAAATTTTGTTTTCGTTCTGTTATAGACATTTTAGGATTCTCTTCTACAGATAATAGGATATTCAACTTATTGTCATCTGTAGTGGCCGTTTTAGGTCGACCAGTTTTTGGAATAGGCTTAACATTCCCTGTTTGTTGGTATCTTTTTATTGTTCGACAAACTGTAGATTTTTTAATTTGCTTCTCTAGGTGTACAGCATTGAATAATTCACAAACTTCTTGATAGCTTCTCATTTTATCGCCGTAACCACGATAGATTAATATTTCAATCCGTTCAGTTTCACTTAACAGGAAAACCATTTTACCTTAATAATAACTCAAGTAACTTTCACAATAATGACGGATGGTTGACAAAAATAAAAATAAAAGTTGTTTATCTATTTCCAAAGGCCACTTGTTAATTTATACCTCATGATTAATGAGATAATGAAATTTTATGATATTTTTTAACGAAATGATGAATTGCAATATTAACAAAAATTAGGGGAATTAAAATTTGATATTATACGATCATAGTAATTTGAACACGACAAATCGAATGCGCTAAAAATAAACATAGCATTACATTTAAAAAATTTAAGTTGAGGGCTCCATAGGAAAAACTGTAAATCTGACAACGTTGCAAATATTATTTTTAGATCCGGCACTACTGATTACCCCCGTATACCAAATTTCATAACTTTATGTCGAGCCGTTGGTGAAATATTCGGCCGTTCCGGTTCTTTTGGGAAACCCGGTATATAATATACAATGTACTGTACGTTTGCTTTGAAATTCTTATTTTTTTAAATGATCAGAAACTAATGGTTGCTTCATATTTTTTATTTTATTCTTATAAAATTCAGATTCACGTTTTAATAGCAATTGACAAATATTTGTAAACTTGTCAAAATTGTTAATATTATTAAAAAAGTTTCAGTTTCAAACTTGCACAGGCTTCAGATAGGCTTGATACTTTCGACACTGGAGCAAGTTCAGATTTCTTTTCCTCTGTCTCAGAGTTGGGAGTAATTTCGTCCGTTTCTGGGATCTCTTCAATACACTCGATGATAGTCAATTCTGCACTTTCTGTTGGCAAATCATCATCAATAGAGGCAAATTGTTTCAAGTTCACAAATGTGTCCCTAATGTTAGGAGACAGTTGTGCGAGCGGAATATTATCTTCTTCTTCGAAGTCTTCGATATTGATATCGGCTAATTCGCCACATATTTGCTTGAAGGTAATATCGTGCCGACGACGGAATTTTTCTAACCGTCCATTTGATGCCTTAAAGTTATCTAGTCCTAGACATTGAGCAGATTTGAGGGCTTTTGCTTGAATTATGGGCCTGGATATGTGCTTGTTTCGCGCCTTACAAAATCAGTTAAAAACAACTAGGTCTACTGTCAGTCCTTTAGATGCGGGAAATTTTCTTTTTTGTTCGCCTTTGCCATCTTCTTGAAACAAATTTCTAACTTCTGTTTTACTTTGAAGCATTATCATAGTCACTTGAGTCTCTCTCACTTTAAATTTTTCAGTCAATTTCCATGGTACTTAAACCAGTTTTTTCACTTACCTAGATTATTTCGATCCTTTTGCTTAAAGAAACACATTTCCTTTTTCCTCTATCTCCACAAGTTAGTCCCAAAATACACAAAAATTGTTCAAAACGAAACTAATGTTAACAACCAATTTATCAGCCTTTAAAGCAAATTAAATGGGACCGCATGGAATAAAGTAATTTTATTAGTGTATGTACCTATATTTCTTAAGAATTGTCGGGTCGGGTTTAATGGCCCCAAATGGAGGGTGTTTTTATCATTAATGCTTACTAAGAATTCCGATGATGAGTGCCGGCGGTCGTTTAACAGATAGGTCCGTAAAGAGGAGTAAAAAATAATGGGATTTCCATTATTAAATATGGGAATGGAATTCATAACCGGTCGTTTAACGTAGGTGGTCATTTTATAGAAGCGATCGCAAAGAGAAGTTTTACTGTATATGTAGTTGGATTGACCTAAGTTTCAGAAAAAATATTAACATGGCAACACCGCAGCACCGGATATTTTGATTGCTTAAAAATTTAAAATTATTGCGGTCTCGTTACAATCGTTTATATTACAATTAAAAGTTTCGTAATTTTTTGGATGTAATTTTGTAATTATTATGTTGTGAAAAGATAAATTAATATTAGTGCAAGTATTATCAGTGATCTTTAAGAAAAAAAAAGCAGAATCTCGGAAATCAAAACGTAAAACAAGTGTAATTTAAATTGAAATCTAAACAATTGCTAACGAAATTGCAATAATTTGTCAGTTTAGATAGACAAATAAAAATAAGTAGTGATAAGTTATTGTTTTTTACTGTAGTATGGAATATTCCAACTAGCACAGACAGGAACCCATTAGTAAGGCGCTAACCGGTTTCTGATTCGTCTCTACTTGTTTCGCGTTATCAAAAATGTAGTTGTCAAGCAAAAACTACGGTGGGGCAATCTCTGCCAGGATGGGAAAGGTTCTAAATGATTTTCAAGAGAGCCGGTTATGCAGAAGCAGAAAATAATAGACAATAATTTAAATAGGAATAATTAAATAAAAATCCTTGCAATCCGCCTCCTGGAGTAACCCAAATAGAAATCATTTTGGTTGAACTTGATCTAAGCCAAACTTAACCTAACATGGGCGCTACCCCTCAACCAATCCACCATCTTTTGATGCAAATCCGCTCCTTGGTGTACTCCAAAAGGGGCGTCAGCAGGACATTTGGGCGCTGAAGCGGATGTGAATTAGCACCTGTGTAGGAGTAGGCTACTTTAGGTTAAGTTTGGTTAGTTTACTTAGAACCTAAATGGTCCCTATTTGTGGTACATCAAAAGGTGGATTGGTCAGAGTTATGCTCTTCGCTTCTAGAGCTCCTTGACGATAATATTAGGGTCCATTAAATGATTTCCAAGTAAACCTTTAAAAATTGCGACATTTCGTTTAGCATTCCCTGCTCCATTAATTCATCGACATTTTCATTGGTTACAAATGGCGGAAAGACCTGTTCAATATAATTGAACAGTAAATGGTAGGTACATGCTTTTGTAGTCTCAGTATTTTCCGCTAAAAAATAGCCGATATGGAGCAAAAATTATGTCAGTTAAACGAATTATAATCCATTAATTTCGATAAATATTCATGTTTCAATAAACAAGAAATGATACGTTAAAGTACTGAAATCATTTCAAGATAGGAAAATCCAAATATTACATTAGGTAAACATGGCAACAGTGCACGAACCAGGCAATAAATGCTCGTCACTGTTTTCGCTGGAAAATCTAAATATTTCTGCTTTTTTACAAATTTTTACGATTTTCGGCATTTTTTTCTGGGTTTTTGTTGTCACAGTTTGCATTTATTTTAACTATTAAGTTGGTTCTACAAGTGATTTTAGTGGAAATGGTTAAATTTGATTAAGGGATTACGTGCAAATAACCTAACCTGTAAAATTCCTCAACCTCAAATTTGGGTGTGTGCATAGAATTAGCAAAAAACTACCTATTTTTTAAAAGAAATTAAATTAAGTGCGTTTTTTTGTAATTTTCAACCTCATGTTGGAACTTCTTCTACATTGACGCAGCTAAAACTTTAAACAGATAAAGTTCAGGGCTCATAAATTAGATCAGCTCAATAAGCATCCTACAGCGCAGGCAGTCGTAAAAATATCTTCTACCATTCAGGAATTCTCTAAGAGTAATTGTACGCGAACCCTTCATGATTCTGTTTCATAGCTCTTTTACATTGTCAGCCTTTTCATAGTATATAACCCTAATGAATGTAATCTAAAGGTAAAATATCATTGGCATTCAAAAACTCGTGCAGCTGCAGGCTGCGCTCTGAAAAGGAACTCTATCATGTTGAAAAATGATCCTGCGACTCTGCGCTGCAAACTCTCGAGCGCTGCAAACCGTGGTGCTAAAGTAGTTCTAAACATTTTTTCTATTTTGGTAACATATTAACAACTTCAGGAATTGCAAAAAAGTTTATCAATGCTTCACTTTATAAAACTAAAATTTCATTTTTTAAAGTTTGTCCAATAATAAAATCTTGTTTCTCAGTCATGTATGTTTGGTTGCATAAACACGGACAATAAAATAATTTTATTAGCAAGAGAGGACCAGGCGTTTCATTTTACAAAACTTGTTTGGCATTTTGTGTTTTTAAATAAATAGATTTTTTGTTAAAAAAATATTCAAGACAAAAAAAATAGTACTAGGTATATGTTTTATAAAGCTATTAACGTAGTTGTCCCGTTAGAAAACTCCCCGCAAACCGCTGGTTTTTTTACATAAACGCGTGCGCAAAACGATGCTTTAAAAAACTTGTATTTTAAAAAAATTGAAATTACCGTCTATACAGGATGATCCCATAATTGTTCTATCTGGAAGAATTACAGGCGAAATGCCTGCTTTTTGTTGATTATACCATTTCTATAGAAAGTACTTTCATCGGAGAATATTTTATTTATTATGATTTAAGAAGTAGTCCATATTCTGTGGCGAGATTGTAAATAGAAATAAAGGTCTGTCTTTACCACCAAATAACTTTATTTGCCCCTCTAGGGTAGAAAACAAGGGTTTAAAAAAATACATAAAATGACGATGAATTAAATTAAATTTGTTAATGCATGTGTTGTACTAGTTTCGACTTTAGAGAAAGTCATCCTCAGCAACTAACCATTTAAGAGATTTTTATATGAAAAGAAGTTAAAACAGTTGGGGGAGCAGAGAGGTGATTCAATAATACAATCCAATATAATGCAGATTATGCAACCTTTGGAATCGAAAGGAGTTTAGTGTAAGAACGATGTATCTCCATGTGAAGGTAGGGGTTGATTTATACGCAAGTAGAATTAAGGACCTTAATCATAGTCGAGTGATTTAAGCAATGTTGAAGTCAAAACGTGTTGAAAAAGAAGAATTGTAACATATCAATTCATTCTCTTTTCAGTGAAACTAAATTAGCGAGGGGACATGCTTAATGTTATGGTGGATTGAATATTTGTTAATCAAATTAAATGAACTTGTTATTCTAAAAAAGGGGGGTTGTCAAAATGAGACTATATCATTTCAAATAAAATGGGAATGCATCAAGTGGTCACTATTCACTTGTTAAAAATAAAATAAAATAAAATTAAATTAAAAAAATGTCCTAACAGTTTTTAATATAATTTAATTTTATTTTATTTTTAACAAGTGAATAGTGACCACTTGATGCATTTCCATTTTATTTGAAATGATATAGTCTCATTTTGACAACCCCCCTTTTTTAGAATAACAAGTTCATTTAATTTGATTAACAAATATTCAGTCCACCATAACATTAAGCATGTCCCCTCGCTAATTTAGTTTCACTGAAAAGAGAATGAATTGATATGCTACAATTCTTCTTTTTCAACACGTTTTGACTTCAACATTGCTTAAATCACTCGACTATGATTAAGGTCCTTAATTCTACTTGCGTATAAATCAACCCCTACCTTCACATGGAGAATATGGAGATACATCGTTCTTATTCTAAACTCCTGTCGATTCCAAAGGTTGCATAATCTGCATTATATTGTATTGTATTATTGAATCACCTCTCTGCTCCCCCAACTGTTTTAACTTCTTTTCATATAAAAATCTCTTAAATGGTTAGTTGCTGAGGATGACTTTCTCTAAAGTCGAAACTAGTACAACACATGCATTAAGAAATTTAATTTAATTCATCGTCATTTTATGTATTTTTATAACCCTTGTTTTCTACCCTAGAGGGGCAAATAAAGTTATTTGGTGGTAAAGACAGACCTTTATTTCTATTATTTATTATGGTTTGGTCGTTGTTAATTCGTTCATAATAGAATGCCGAGGATGCTATAATTCATGCATATTTAAGCCTGACTTTATTATCATTTTAAATTACTTTGTAGCAACTGCATATACATGCAGGAGTAAACAAAATTATATCTCTTTGCTGACGATACGGCGATAACCGCTACCTCCAGATCGCCATGGTTAGTGATTTCTAGACTTCAAAGACATATAAACCTTCTTCACATTTGGTTACATAAATGCAAAAACCCAAGCCATCTTCTTCTCGAAGTCAAGAGTTAAAGTTCCTACCTCTAACCTCAAACTGGGTAAATGGAGTAAAATACCTGGATCCCGCTTTGACAAGGCTTTGAATATTAATGTATTTGGTCTTCCCAAAATATAAATTTTTGACATTAAAAACTTAAAATGAAACTTTCTTACTTTAAGGCACAAAATGTTTATCTTTGATGGTATCATCACTGTCAAAATCAATTTCTTTGCAGTTCGGGCAGACGTAGAAAGGGTCTTTGCTTTCATTGTTACAAACCCCACAAACCCAACGCTTGCATTCAACACAGGCAATCCATTCAGGCACTGAATAGCCAGACCAGTGTCTTGAACAAATAGACCAACGTTCTTCTTTTTGTTCTTTGCGATTCTACTTGGACGTTATATGTTAGATGCTCCTGGTTGTGGTTCAATGATCTTTTTTCATTGTGTTCCTTCTTTTTCAGATTCATCTGTCTCTTCTATTTTCCTGCAATTCTGTTGTTCAGGTTCAAGTTTTTCGCTCTTTTCTACTTGTTGAGGTCCTGTTGCATCTGTTGCTAGAGCTTTGCCGGAATCTAAACGTTTACCACGATTACGAACAACTGTTTCTTTGTTCGCGCCACTCATTTTTTGTAAAAAATCAACAACGCTATTATTTAGCAGTTCAGGGTTAACTAATTCAACTTCACGATTGGGAATTTTTTTTCAAACTTCATTGGGCTCAAACGAACAGAGACCAGTTGCGCGGAAGCCCGAGACTAGATTTTTGGCAACGTTAGGTTTTATTCCAGCCCACAGCCTTGCCAAAAGAGTAGGGAATTGTTCTTTTGGAATAGGCCCACTAGCTCTGCTCTCTTTGCGCCACTTGTCCAAAATTTCCCGCCATTTTTTCTTCATTGGCGCAAAGACAGCCACGTCCAGTGGCTGCATCAAATGCGTGCTATTAGGTGGTGAGAAAGATGTTGTTAGCTTCGCATTCTTGGATCACTCTAGAGGAAAAATGCGAAGCCAAATTGTCTCCTATAATGATTTTTTGGCCTGGACGATTGATTCGGATGTGGCAGTAAAACATCAAAAAACCTCTTCCCAAAAAGTGACATATCGAACCACCCGCTTTTACTATGGGCATAAACAGTCCATTAGTCCAATTTTCATATAGATTACCAGAGTTGTAAATCACCATAGGGGGCAAGAGAATACCGTCAGCACTTCCACATACTTACAGCAGCTTTTGAATGTTGCTGCACTCTTTCGACTTGTCTGATGCCTTTGGAGACAATAACTTTTTTTGCGGCAGGATCGTCCTGAATGTTTGTCGCGTCATAATTGAACACTAAAGCAAGATCTTCTCTAATTAGCACATTTTCTATATTGGCGAAAAACTCATTAATCTGTTGTGATCCCATAGCTGTGCGTGTACGTTTTATATTTGAAGCTAAGCGGACACTTAAATTATTTCGGGATATGAAATGGTTAACAACATCAGGTCCAGGTCATTGTTGGTAAATTCCTTCACATTGCGACCCTGTTGTTCTAGGTACTTGTGGAGAACCTCGCGTATATCCTCCTGAGTTAACGGAAAACCCCAATTGCTCACTGTTGTTAGAGTATGTGTGAGTAAATCTTCTTCATCTCTGGTAAAGACTGTCGGATGACCAACTGTTTTGGTATGTCTATCAAATAGTTTATTCTGGAGCGTTCCCCGTGGGATTTTGTAACGTCCACTCGCCAAGGCCTGTGATATTTCCTCTCCAACTGCTGCTATCGCCGCTTTTAATTGGGCAACAGTATAATTGGTGTATGAACGCCCTCCTAACTTTTTTCTATAATGTCGTGGCATCTTTTTAGTGCCCTATACCTGTAACAATGAGAATCCCATAATTATATTTTGAAAAAGAATCAAACAAACAATCCAGAGAAAAAAACGTATCTTAATGACGTATATGCCAAAGTTACCCCGAGTGCCAAAGTAACCCCGTTTTACGGTATTGCAAAATGACTTACGCATATCGACAACGACCGAACATATCGACAAACTACTAACAGACTACTAAAGAAGAACAGACGTATCACAAAACGAACTGATTACTACTACACACATACACGCACCAGACAATAGTCGATACATGTTTCCAAAAGACCAGCGGTCTCCATAGACAGTGAACAGCTCCAAACTCCTAAACTAACTCAGTAAATTTCATCGATCATTGTACAAAAATCAAGAAATTAAACATGAAAAAGTTTAAGGAAACCAAATAACTCCTGAGTTCCTTTGTCTCTTCCTGTAAGAATTCACAATGCATCCAGTAATGATCGGAAATGTTTAATTAGTACTGTTGTTCTGAATGTGACTAGATGGTCAGAATTAGAAGCGTCACTTCTGGTGTTGACATTTATGTTTGCTGTAAACGATTAAAACTTCATTTTTTGACTTACCTTTTAATTCTAAACCACTTATGTAACGAATTTATTCGAATTGACTTTTCTCGGAAAATTAATACTAAAGTATTTTTTCCGAATGAGGAAAGATGCGCATTCTAGCTTGTCCTCCGAGATGGGTAGAAGATAGAAAAGGAAAATCCGCGTACAACAGATATACGTCGGTGTACGATAGAGATACCTATTATAATTTCTACTGCGCACCCAAATGACAGAGCTTTCTGTTATTTCTAAATGTTATGGAGGTAGAAATTTAAAAAATATGCGTTCTTTTATTGTTAAATAAAAGAAAAAAATCCTGCAGTCACATTAATTTAGCACGAAAAATCAAGGTCTTATTCACCTAAAAATAAGAGATCTTAATGAAAACCTGAGCAGCAAAACAATATGAAAGCAGGCGAGCGTTCCACGTAGACTATATCTTTATTTACAACGAGGCTGAAACGTTGCAAGAATATAAAACAGCCTTCTTGATTGAGCAACTTGATTTTTAACCAGGCTTCCCTCCAGATACGGGATTGAAATCGTACGAGGAAAGATTTTGCCCGCAGCGTCGAGTAACATTTAGAATTTGCACGAATTGCTTTTGGATTTTTAACGAGAAGGTTGCAAATTTATGGACTTGGATTTTCCTTTAAAATAAAACTTTTATATTTTCTTTGTTTGGCAACTTTTATTTAATCAGACAATTTTTGTCTTATGGTGCGGTTATACGTGCATGGACTAAACTTGCACAAGTAGAGTTTCTGCGACAATAACCTAAGGCAAATTTACATCTATAAAGCAGGAGGCTTGCCCTATGAAAAGTATACGAATAAAAACCGAAATGTTGCTGATTTGACTAGCACACATTTCACACTGAACTTATTATTTTGTATTATCATAAAGCAATCGTTTTCACATTTCTCTATAGTCTATTTCTTAATACGAGAGAGTAATAAATTATTATTCAACTATAAAACCCAGTAGTCTTTGCCGTATTCAATAGGTGTAGTCCAATTAATATTATTTAATTATGTTTATTGTCAGTGGTCCCGAAATCGGGTAGATAGAGGCACAGGTAGTTTACCTACTATTAGGAGTTAAAAAACCCAAAGTCTTGGTCTCAAATTTTATAAAAGTTTTAATATGCTGTCGATAAGTTTATGTAGGTTACATGTTTCGCCTTCTCGGGCATCATCAGACCTAAAATAATTGAAAACCTAATATACAAAGGGTCTCTAGGCTCTACGAGTAAGAAAAGTGAGGTTAAAAATATGTAAAAATATAAAAATAAAATTACAAAAAATGTATAAAAATTAAACTAAATAAAAACGAAAAACACAGAAAACACAAAAACTATCAGTTTACCTAAACTAACATTAAAAATGAAACATCTTTACAAAAATACAGTAATGGCGCTAAAATATATGACATAACACAAAAGATAAAAATAATGACAGAGGTTGAATGCATCCTGGAACTAAACCGTGCTCTGGGGCGAACAGCGAAAAGTTTTTCAGTAACTTATTGTTGGAGGTGACTGAAATACCTTAGAAAAACAAAAAGAATTGAATGGTTGAGTTCGACTCATGTCCGTGTAGAACAAAGTCCTTCATAGGGAAAGAAGAAGAAAAAGATTGACAAATAACATATAGAAAAGGGGCGGGGAAACTACTGGGATTGTTGTTAAAATTCTACTTTCAGGTTATTAAAAATTAAGTTGGATTCAAAATTAAACACCTCGTTAACGCAAGTAAGAATTGGACTCCTCTTAGCTTTAGTGATCTCCATCTTCTCCAACAAATCCAACTTCCTGCCCTTATCACATTCATGCAACATTTTTATGTTTTCAGGTGCTGAAAAATGGTGTTGTGCTGAAAGTAAATGATCAGCGAAGGCTGAATTAGTCACCGATATATCTGAATCCTTATATTTATCGTACTGCTTTATGTGTTCCTTAACCCTAGTTGAGATTTTACGTCCTGATTGGCCGACATAAACAGCTGGACAGTCATCGCACTGAATAGAATAAACACCTGATTTAGTGAATTTATCAACAGGGTCTTTGGTCTTCACTAGATGTTTTTTAAGGGAATTATTAGTTTTAAAAGCACTAAATCAGGTGTTTATTCTATTCAGTGCGATGACTGTCCAGCTGTTTATGTCGGCCAATCAGGACGTAAAATCTCAACTAGGGTTAAGGAACACATAAAGCAGTACGATAAATATAAGGATTCAGATATATCGGTGACTAATTCAGCCTTCGCTGATCATTTACTTTCAGCACCTGAAAACATAAAAATATTGCATGAATGTGATAAGGGCAGGAAGTTGGATTTGTTAGAGAAGATGGAGATCACTAAAGCTAAGAGGAGTCCAATTCTTACTTGCGTTAACGAGGTGTTTAATTTTGAATCCAACTTAATTTTTAATAACCTGAAAGTAGAATTTTAACAACAATCCCAGTAGTTTCCCCGCCCCTTTTCTATATGTCATTTGTCAATCTTTTTCTTCTTCTTTCCCTATGAAGGACTTTGTTCTACACGGACATGAGTCGAACTCAACCATTCAATTCTTTTTGTTTTTCTAAGGTATTTCAGTCACCTCCAACAATAAGTTACTGAAAAACTTTTCGCTGTTCGCCCCAGAGCACGGTTTAGTTCCAGGATGCATTCAACCTCTGTCATTATTTTTATCTTTTGTGTTATGTCATATATTTTAGCGCCATTACTGTATTTTTGTAAAGATGTTTCATTTTTAATGTTAGTTTAGGTAAACTGATAGTTTTTGTGTTTTCTGTGTTTTTCGTTTTTATTTAGTTTAATTTTTATACATTTTTTGTAATTTTATTTTTATATTTTTACATATTTTTAACCTCACTTTTCTTACTCGTAGAGCCTAGAGACCCTTTGTATATTAGGTTTTCAATTATTTTAGGTCTGATGATGCCCGAGAAGGCGAAACATGTAACCTACATAAACTTATCGACAGCATATTAAAACTTTTATAAAATTTGAGACCAAGACTTTGGGTTTTTTAACTCCTAATTTATATCAGGTCTCTTTGGGAATTATGGACCGACTCTTTATTCTAGTTTACCTACCTTATATTTCTAATAAACTACCTGCGGTGACGCCTCTGTCCCCTTACTTTCATTCACCAAACTCGTCTTTCCTTTGTATGCAAACTAGATCTTTCGTTCGGATAATATATCACTTGGTATGCCACCATAACAATGATAGAAAATCGTTTAGATAGAATACCGATCCTATGAATAAAAGCACTTTGGTTTAATCATATTATATGTAGGTATATAAACTGTCTTAAAGCCTTGTTAAGCACTTTGTAAAAATTTTGTTAACTGTACGTACTGAATAAGCTTTCTAAATGTTTCTTCTTTGTCACAAGTTTAACTGAGGTCACCAAAAAGTAATAAAAAAATTAAAATGTTACAATTTGTTTTTTTTCTTCACCTAACATTCTGCCGAAATTGAGACCCTTCGCGCAAGTAATTGCCGATAAGTTTATTAATTATTTTGAAATAGAACGCTTGAATTGTTGCAATCTTCAATTTATATTACAAAATTTTCTTTTAACGTTATAATCGATTGGAAACTCATAATGTTGGAAAGGTTATGGTATGCTAAATAAATACCCAACTTTTAATAATAAAAACTTCTAAACACATACAACTGAAAGTTTCCAAAGCTAACAATTCTAAAATTATTATATTTTTAACGTATGTAACCAAAGATTTCGGAAATATTTTGATGCGTAATATTAAAGTTTAAATATATCATCAGATCAGAACCGAAAGTGTCGGCCCCGAATGTATATGGTTGACGATATTAATACATGCATTGTTAGTATTTGTTAACAGTGGCGGCTCGTCGTATAAAGCAACTGAGGCCGGGCCTCACATGTAAAATTAATAAACTATTTATTTAAATATAAAACGTTTTTTAACTAATTTCCAATCATTAAAAGTATCAAAACAATAGAACATTGAATTACCATCAAAGTTCAACATATTATCTTTTAAATTTAGCGCGCACCCCATCCAACATTAATTTTAAAAACTGAAATCGTTGCCCGACCACATAAAAAGAAAATTGTAATCCCAAACACTTGAGCTTCCTTTACGTCACAAATCGCTTATAAAACGCTATGCTCACCAACCCGGCACCTCCACCGCTTTAGTCGCGCAATAGCCAAATTTTGTAGGTGAGTGAGGCCCACTTATTTGGGCCTATATCGTATTATTTTTACAGTAGCTTGCAATGGCTTGCATGTTGCCAAATGTTGATTGAACAAGGGCACTTATTGACTTACTTATTATTTAAATGTTTTATTTTTAAAAACATTAAAAAATAAGTTAGAAATGATTGATAAATGTTTTAATTGTTCTATAAGATATTATTAATAAATATGCAATTAAATCCCAATAACAAAAAACAGATAAAAATTAAAGATTACAGGTGGTTGCCTAGTGCCTATTTGAAACTTGGCAATGTTTTATTGTTAACCTATCGTGATTTTAGATTTTCGAGGCGGGTCTGCGGGTTAAAATACTGACTGGCATAAGGCCATTAGTTTTTATGGTGTTATTGTAAATATATAGATGCTTAGAATTTAAATAGAGGGCATAGTTTTAGATATTTTGAAGGGTACCGTTAGAAACGGCAGTTTTTGTTAGACATTCGTCGGGTACGCCTTAAGATTTGTATTTGTCGATGTTTGAGCCTATTCGTACATAAAAAACTTGATTATTAAACTATATCACTGATATATTTCGTTTTTTCTGTAGTAGTTCTTACAAGAGCAAAATAAAGACACAATAGCGGATGCACTGAGAGAAATTGACCCTGACCTTGCAAATTGAATATTTTTCTCGTGAAACCTAGTATTTCAAAATAATTATATTGCTGGTTGAATTCCTAACTATTCATTTTAAGCCAATGACCTTGAAATCGCGAAAAATTTTCGCCTGCGCCGCTATTTTCTGGCCTCACCCCCTTGTACACCCACGAGCCGCCACTGTTTGTTAATGAAATAAATAAATTAATAAATATACATATATATATATATATATATATATGTCAATGGGCAGTTTTGAGGACTCATTTTTATTAATATCGGTGCTAACGAGGACACGTGGTGCTTATGAGGTCTGTCCTTATAAGATTATATGTCAATAGGCAGTTGTAGAGACTGTCCTCAGAAGCATTAGATGTAAATAGGTTATTATCAGGACTTATTATTATTAGGACAGATGGTATTTATGAGGACTATAAATAATTGTTTTATAATATTGTAGATTGGCATAAAAAAATGTTTCTCTTATATTGTCTTGTGGTTTCAAATAAATATTTTTAAACCACACTGTTAAAAAAAAAAAACATTTATAGTAAAAGTGAGAGGCATTTTCCAAAGTAGCAAAGTAGATAATAATATGACCGCAAAAATATTCAAATTGCCTTAATTTAACCTTTGCTGTATCTCTAATAATTTATGAGATAGTTAGCATCGAATTTTGAATTACACTAGATTATAAATTCGTATGCAGTGCTCGGTGATTTTAATAGGAAATCTTGAATCCGGTGTATATTAATTGAAAGTACCCTGTTTTTAAAATAACAAAAATAAAAAACATTAATTTTCAAATCTAACTACGACTTTTTATAGGCGAAAGATTCCATATTCGGGTTATTTAAATTTTTACACGACCTCAAAAAGGTGGTTCCACAAAGATGACGTCCTTCAGATTAAAGAATTCTTAAAGAAGTAAGTTCTCGGAGTACTAAGCTGAACCAAATATGGATTGGCGACAGTGATTCGCAGTGCCTTCCTCCAGTAATTGTATGTTTATTTTATAGAAAACGTTTAACGACCATTATAAAATATAAAATTCTTCGAAGGGTAGTTGTTAGGATAACCTCATGACTCTGGATCTTGGTTCCTAGGTTAACCAGTAAACCATTATGGTTCTTATGTTTATCATCTTGGTTTGTACGGTAATCACAAATTCTTAAATGGAAAGACCTCATAAGCACCAAGCGTCCTCGTAACCACCAATATACATTAGAATGTGTCTTCAAAACTGCCTGTACATATATGTATACACCACTATCGGAAAAACCCTTTAAGGCGCTCTGCGAGCGCTGC
Source organism: Polydrusus tereticollis (assembly GCA_963920685.1). NCBI lineage: Eukaryota > Metazoa > Arthropoda > Insecta > Coleoptera > Curculionidae > Polydrusus > Polydrusus tereticollis. The sequence continues at coordinate 76,223,274 of OY987327.1, forward strand.
GTATTCAAAGAGAGCGATTCACGTTGGTCTTAAATCGTTGGAAATTATATTCGTTGGGAAACACGACCTCAAAAAAGTGGTTCCACAAAGATGACGTCCTTCAGATTAAAAAATTCTTAAACAAGTAAGTTAGCGGAGTACCAAGCTGAATCCAGTATGGATTGGCGGCAGTGATTTGCAGTGCTTTTCTGCAGTAATTGTATGTTTCTTTTATAGAAAACGTCTAACGACTATAATAAATTATAAAATTCTTAGAAGGGTGGTTGTTAGGATATCCTCATAACTCTGGATCTTGGTTTTTAGGTTACTTAGTTAAAGTTCATGGTTTCCAGTTTTATCATCTTGGTTTGTACGGTAATCACAAATTCTTAATTGGAAAGACCTCATAAGCTCCAAGCGTCCTCGTAACCACCAATATTTCTTAGAATGTGTCTGCAAAACTGCCTGTACATATATGTATACACCACTATCGGAAAAATCCTTTAAGGTGCTCTGCGAGAGGTGTGCGTTCGAAGAAAGCGATTCACGTTTTTCTTGAATCGTTTTTACCGTACAAACCAAGATGATAAAACTAAGAATCATGATGGTTAACTGGTTAACCCAGGAACCAAGCTCCAGAGTTATTAGGATATCCTAACAACTACCCTTCTAAAAATTTCATATTTTATAATAGTCGCTAAAACGTTTTCTATAAAAGAAACATACAATTACTTCAGGAAAGTACTGGGCATCCATATGTGGTTCAGCATAGTACTCCGCGAAATGACTTGTTGAAGCATTCTTTAATCTAAAGAACGTCATCTTTGTGGAACCACCTTTTTGAGGTCGTGTTTCTCAACGAATATAATTTTCAACGAATCAAGACCAACGTGAATCCTCTTCTTCGAACGCGCACCGCTCATAGAGCGCCTTAAAGGATTTTTTCGGTAGTGGTGTATACATATATATATAGGCAGTTTTGAGGACACATTCTAAGACATATTGGTGGTTACGAGGACGCTTGGTGCTTATGAGGTCTTTCCATTTAAAAATTTGTGATTACCGTACAAGCCAAGATGATAAAACTGGGAACCATGAACGTTAACTGGGTAACCTAGGAACCAAGATCAAGAGTTATGAGGATAGCCTAACAACTACCCTTCTAAGAGGTTCATATTTCATTATAGTCGCTAAAACGTTTGCTATAAAAGAAACATACGATTACTCTTAGGATTGTTTTTAATGCGCTTTCATAACTTTTATGAAATTAAGACTACTAAAAGAGCTTTATCGGCTATATGGCTGTGGTAATGTTCCGTTACAAAAATATAGATAGACCGTTGTAAGTAAGGACTATTTTAATATAAGATTTAATCATGTTTTTTTTTTATTTTGCCCTAAATGAGAATAATTGCTTTTCACATTTCTTTACATACTCCGTAGGCTATTTGAATTTTGCCTAGTCTAATTACACCTGTTATTGGCTCTTAGACACAATATACAGACGAAAAAGAAGGACCAGGATCAATTAATCATTATCTTTAAAAATAAAACATTTAACCTACTTTTGAACATTTAGTTATTAAATAACAAAACATAATCAATGTGCCATCAACACTGCAGAAATAAAAAAGGAGTAGCCCATATTTAAAGTATTTAACGTAGATAATGTAAAAAACGTGCAGGTAATTATGGTTATTGATAAATCTTAGAAAGAAAATATGGCGAACCTAAATTTTAACAATAAAACATTTTACTATAACACAAGGTATTTTGAGTTAACAAATATCCATTGCAACGTTTACTCATTCTCTATAGAGACTTTAATAACAGTTAATGAATCAAGGAATGAATAAGTTATTTTTTTTTAAATTTGATTCGAAATCCAAGTTTTTATGACACCTGGACTTCTTGCACTAAGAGATGGATTTCTTAATTCATGTTATGAAAACGTATTAAAAACAATCCTAAGAGTAATGGTATGTTTCTTTTATAGAAAACGTTTTAGCGACTATTATAAAATATGAAATTCTTAGAAGGGTAGTTGTTAGGATATCCTCATAACTCTGTGTCTTGGTTCCTAGGTTAACCAGTTAACCACTATGGTTCTTAGGTTTATCGTCTTGGTTTGTAAGGTTATCACAAATTCTTAAATGCAAAGACCTCATAAGCACCAAGCGTCCCCGTAACCACCAATATGCCTTAGAATATGTCTTCAAAACTGCCTGTACATATATGTATACACAACTACCGGAAAATTCTTTAAGGCGCTCTATGAGCGGTGCGCGTTCGAAGAAGGGGATCCACGTTGGTCTTGATTCGTTGGAATTTATATTCGTTGAGAAACACGACCTCAAAAAGGTGGTTCCACAAAGATGACGTCCTTCAGATTAAAGAATTCTTAAACAAGTAAGTTCTCGGAGTACTAAGCTGAACCAAATATGGATTGGCGACAGTGATTCGCAGTGCCTTTCTCCAGTAATTGTATGTTTATTTTATAGAAAACGTTTAACGACCATTATAAAATATAAAATTCTTCGAAGGGTAGTTGTTAGGATAACCTCATGACTCAGGATCTTGGTTCCTAGGTTAACCAGTAAACCATTATGGTTCTTATGTTTATCATCTTGGTTTGTACGGTAATCACAAATTCTTAAATGGAAAGACCTCATAAGCACCAAGCGTCCTCGTAACCACCAATATACATTAGAATGTGTCTTCAAAACTGCCTGTACATATATGTATACACCACTATCGGAAAAACCCTTTAAGGCGCTCTGCGAGCGCTGCGTATTCAAAGAGAGCGATTCACGTTGGTCTTAAATCGTTGGAAATTATATTCGTTGGGAAACACGACCTCAAAAAAGTGGTTCCACAAAGATGACGTCCTTCAGATTAAAAAATTCTTAAACAAGTAAGTTAGCGGAGTACCAAGCTGAATCCAGTATGGATTGGCGGCAGTGATTTGCAGTGCTTTTCTGCAGTAATTGTATGTTTCTTTTATAGAAAACGTCTAACGACTATAATAAATTATAAAATTCTTAGAAGGGTGGTTGTTAGGATATCCTCATAACTCTGGATCTTGGTTTTTAGGTTACTTAGTTAAAGTTCATGGTTTCCAGTTTTATCATCTTGGTTTGTACGGTAATCACAAATTCTTAATTGGAAAGACCTCATAAGCTCCAAGCGTCCTCGTAACCACCAATATTTCTTAGAATGTGTCTGCAAAACTGCCTGTACATATATGTATACACCACTATCGGAAAAATCCTTTAAGGTGCTCTGCGAGCGGTGTGCGTTCGAAGAAAGCGATTCACGTTTTTCTTGAATCGTTTTTACCGTACAAACCAAGATGATAAAACTAAGAATCATGATGGTTAACTGGTTAACCCAGGAACCAAGCTCCAGAGTTATTAGGATATCCTAACAACTACCCTTCTAAGAATTTCATATTTTATAATAGTCGCTTAAACGTTTTCTATAAAAGAAACATACAATTACTTCAGGAAAGTACTGGGCATCCATATGTGGTTCAGCATAGTACTCCGCGAAATGACTTGTTGAAGCATTCTTTAATCTAAAGAACGTCATCTTTGTGGAACCACCTTTTTGAGGTCGTGTTTCTCAACGAATATAATTTTCAACGAATCAAGACCAACGTGAATCCTCTTCTTCGAACGCGCACCGCTCATAGAGCGCCTTAAAGGATTTTTTCGGTAGTGGTGTATACATATATATATAGGCAGTTTTGAGGACACATTCTAAGACATATTGGTGGTTACGAGGACGCTTGGTGCTTATGAGGTCTTTCCATTTAAAAATTTGTGATTACCGTACAAGCCAAGATGATAAAACTGGGAACCATGAACGTTAACTGGGTAACCTAGGAACCAAGATCAAGAGTTATGAGGATAGCCTAACAACTACCCTTCTAAGAGGTTCATATTTCATTATAGTCGCTAAAACGTTTGCTATAAAAGAAACATACGATTACTCTTAGGATTGTTTTTAATGCGCTTTCATAACTTTTATGAAATTAAGACTACTAAAAGAGCTTTATCGGCTATATGGCTGTGGTAATGTTCCGTTACAAAAATATAGATAGATCGTTGTAAGTAAGGACTATTTTAATATAAGATTTAATCATGTTTTTTTTTTATTTTGCCCTAAATGAGAATAATTGCTTTTCACATTTCTTTACATACTCCGTAGGCTATTTGAATTTTGCCTAGTCTAATTACACCTGTTATTGGCTCTTAGACACAATATACAGACGAAAAAGAAGGACCAGGATCAATTAATCATTATCTTTAAAAATAAAACATTTAACCTACTTTTGAACATTTAGTTATTAAATAACAAAACATAATCAATGTGCCATCAACACTGCAGAAATAAAAAAGGAGTAGCCCATATTTAAAGTATTTAACGTAGATAATGTAAAAAACGTGCAGGTAATTATGGTTATTGATAAATCTTAGAAAGAAAATATGGCGAACCTAAATTTTAACAATAAAACATTTTACTATAACACAAGGTATTTTGAGTTAACAAATATCCATTGCAACGTTTACTCATTCTCTATAGAGACTTTAATAACAGTTAATGAATCAAGGAATGAATAAGTTATTTTTTTTTAAATTTGATTCGAAATCCAAGTTTTTATGACACCTGGACTTCTTGCACTAAGAGATGGATTTCTTAATTCATGTTATGAAAACGTATTAAAAACAATCCTAAGAGTAATGGTATGTTTCTTTTATCGAAAACGTTTTAGCGACTATTATAAAATATGAAATTCTTAGAAGGGTAGTTGTTAGGATATCCTCATAACTCTGTGTCTTGGTTCCTAGGTTAACCAGTTAACCACTATGGTTCTTAGGTTTATCGTCTTGGTTTGTAAGGTTATCACAAATTCTTAAATGCAAAGACCTCATAAGCACCAAGCGTCCCCGTAACCACCAATATGCCTTAGAATATGTCTTCAAAACTGCCTGTACATATATGTATACCCAACTACCGGAAAATTCTTTAAGGCGCTCTATGAGCGGTGCGCGTTCGAAGAAGGGGATCCACGTTGGTCTTGATTCGTTGGAATTTATATTCGTTGAGAAACACGACCTCAAAAAGGTGGTTCCACAAAGATGACGTCCTTCAGATTAAAGAATTCTTAAACAAGTAAGTTCTCGGAGTACTAAGCTGAACCAAATATGGATTGGCGACAGTGATTCGCAGTGCCTTTCTCCAGTAATTGTATGTTTATTTTATAGAAAACGTTTAACGACCATTATAAAATATAAAATTCTTCGAAGGGTAGTTGTTAGGATAACCTCATGACTCTGGATCTTGGTTCCTAGGTTAACCAGTAAACCATTATGGTTCTTATGTTTATCATCTTGGTTTGTACGGTAGTCACAAATTCTTAAATGGAAAGACCTCATAAGCACCAAGCGTCCTCGTAACCACCAATATACATTAGAATGTGTCTTCAAAACTGCCTGTACATATATGTATACACCACTATCGAAAAAATCCTTTAAGGCGCTCTGCGAGCGGTGTGCGTTCGAAGAGAGCGATTCACGTTGTTCTTGAATCGTTTTTACCGTACAAACCAAGATGATAAAACTAAGAACCATGATGGTTAACTGGTTAACCCAGGAACCAAGATCCAGAGTTATGAGGATATCCTAACAACTACCCTTCTAAGAATTTCATATTTTATAATAGCCGCTAAAACGTATTCTATAAAAGAAACATACAATTACTTCAGGAAAGCACTGCGAACCACTGCCGCCCATCCATATGTGGTTCAGCATAGTACTCCGCGAAATGACTTGTTGAAGAATTCTTTAATCTGAAGAACGTCATCTTTGTGGAACCACCTTTTTGAGGTCGTGTATCTCAACAAATGTAATTTCCAACGAATCAAGACCAACGTGAATCCCTTCGAACGCGCACCGCTCATAGAGCGCCTTGAAGGATTTTTCCGGTAGAGGTGTATACAAATATGTACAGGCAGTTTTGAAGACATATTCTAAGGCATATTGGTGGTTACGAGGACGCTTGGTGCTTATGAGGTCTTTCCATTTAAGAATTTGTGATTACTTTACAAACCAAGACGATAAACCTAAGAACCATAGTGGTTAACTGGTTAACCTAGGAACCAAGATACAGAGTTATGAGGATATCCTAACAACTACCCTTCTAAGAATTTCATATTTTATAATAGTCGCTAAAACGTTTCCTATAAAAGAAACATACCATTACTCTTAGGATTGTTTTTAATACGTTTTCATAACATGAATTAAGAAATCCATCTCTTAGTGCAAGAAGTCCAGCTGTCATAAAAACTTGGATTTCGAATCAAATTTAAAAAAAATAACTTATTCATTCCTTGATTCATTAACTGTTATTAAAGTATTTATAGAGAATGAGTAAACGTTGCCATGGATATTTGTTAACTCAAAATACCTTGTGCTATTGTAAAATGTTTTATTGTTAAAATTTAGGTTCGCCATATTTTCTTTCTAAGATTTATCAATAACCATAATTACCTGCACGTTTTTTACATTACCTACGTTAAATACTTTAAATATAGGCTACTCCTTTTTTATTTCTGCAGTGTTGATGGCACATTGATTATGTTTTGTTATTTAATAAATAAATGCTTAAAAGAAAGTTAAATGTTTTATTTTCAAAGATAATAACTAATTGATCCTGACCCTTCTTTTTCGTCTGTAATTGTGTCTAAGAGCCAACAACAGGTGTAATTAGACTAGGCAAAATTCAAATAGCCTACGGAATGTGCAAAGAAATGTGAAAAGCAATTATTCTCATTTAGAGCAAAATAAAAAAACATGATTAAATCTTATATTAAATTAGTCCTTACTTACAACGGTCTATCTATATTTTTGTAACGGAACATTGCCACAGCCATATAGCCGATAAAGCTCTTTTAGTAGTCTTAGTTTCATAAAAGTTATGAAAACGCATTAAAAACAATCCTAAGAGTAATTGTATGTTTCTTTTATATCAAACGTTTTAGCGACTATAATGAAATATGAAATTCTTAGAAGGGTAGTTGTTAGGCTATCCTCATAACTCTTGATCTTGGTTCCTAGGTTAACCAGTTAACGTTCATGGTTCCCAGTTTTATCATCTTGGTTTGTACGGTAATCAGAAATTCTTAAATGGAAAGACCTCATAAGCACCAAGCGTTCGCGTAACCACCAATATACATTAGAATGTGTCTTCAAAACTGCCTGTACATATATGTATACACCACTATCGGAAAAATCCTTTAAGGCGCTCTGTGAGCGCTGCGCATTCAAAGAAAGCGATTCACGATGGTCTTGAATCGTTGGAAATTATATTCGTTGAGAAACACGACCTCAAAAAGGTGGTTCCACAAAGATGACGTTCTTCAGATTAAAGAATTCTTCAACAAGTCATTTCGCGGAGTCTATGCTGAACCACATATGGATGGGCGGCAGTGGTTCGCAGTGCTTTCTTGAAGTAATTGTATGTTTCTTTTATAGAAAATGTTTTAGCGACTATTATAAAATATGAAATTCATAGAAGCGTAGTTGTTAGGAGATCCTCATAACTCTCGATCTTAGTTCCTAGGTTAACCAGTTAACGTTCATGGTTCCCAGTTTTATCATCTTGGTTTGTACTAATCACAAGTTCTTAAATGGAAAGACCTCATAAGAACCAAGCGTCCTCGTAACCACCAATGTTTCTTAGAATCAAGACCAACGTGAATCCCTTTCTTCGAACGCGCATCGCTCATAGAGCGCCTAAAAGGATTTTTCCGGTAGTGGTGTATACATATATGTACAGGCAGTTTTGAAGACACTTTCTAAGATATATTGGTGGTTACGAGGACGCTTGGTGCTTATGAGGTCTTTCCATTTAAGAATTTGTGATTACCTTACAAACCAAGACGATAAACCTAAGAACCATAGTGGTTAACTGGTTAACTTAGGAACCAAGATACAGAGTTATGAGGATATCCTAACAACTACCCTTCTAAGAATTTGATATTTTATAATAGTCGCTAAAACGTTTTCTATAAAAGAAACATACAATTACTCTTAGGAATATTTTTAATACGTTTTCATAACTTTTATGCAACTAAGACTACTAAAAAACTTCAAAAACTTGATTTATTGTTTTATAAAAAAACATACAAACATGCAATATCTGATGAATTATCGATATTATTATATATGGTTTATATTAACTTTTATAATATCTGTTGAATACACCTATGTACAGACAGTTTTGTGGACACATTTTTAAAAATACAGTAAGTTACGGGGACATTTAATGCTTATTAGGTCCTTCCATACGGGTTGTGGTAACCTATGACAATGATAGTTAAAGGTTTTTAGATTAACCATAACGGTTAATCTAAATACCATGGTGGTTATCCTAAGAACCATGATGGATAGCTCAGGTTAGGTCAAGGATACTAACCATGATGAATAACCACCTTTTTGAGGTCGTGTTTTTCAACGAATATAATTTACAACGATTCGAGACCAACGTGAATCGCCTTCTTCGAACGCGCACCGCTCCCAGAGCGCCTTATAGGATTTTTCCGGTAGTGTTGTATACATATATGTACAGGCAGTTTTGAAGACACATACTAAAAAATATTGGTGGTTACGAGGACGCTTGGTGCTTATGAGGTCTTTCCATTTAAGAATTTGTGATTACCGTACAAACCAAGATGATAAAACTGGGAATCGTACCGCCCTGTACCTTTTGTAAGCTACTAAACTTATTTTTGAATACCAAACTACAATCTTACTCTTGAAAAAGTAGTCCATTCTTTCAGTGGAGTTGATACAATCAAATAAAACGACTTCAGTCTACCTCCACGTATATTTTATTGATCAGCAAAAAACGGTTATCCTACATGTTTCGGACGCTTAAATGTCCATCTTCAGGGGTACTAAAAGAAATTTCGTTATGTAAAATACATAAAGAGAGGGGAAAAATAACTTACCAGCAATTGATCGTGGTGATTCAGTTTAGAAAATACGAAGTTCAAAATGATAAGTCGCCAAGGCTGAATCAGGACTCGGGTTCAAAGTAAAAATGTTATTAAAAAGGTTTATTAAAAAAGTAATGAATTAAAAACCTTGAAGGTAGAAAAATAAAGAAATCTAGTAGGTATTGATGAGATATTTTAAATTTTAAAAACATATTCTTCTTTTGGATACGACAGCAAGGTAAAAAACTTTTGGGCCAATGTGATTTTCTATGAGGTTATTATGTTAGATTTTAGCCATTTAGAAGAAAAAATTTAAAATTCAGCTGAAAGAAACCTAATGCAATCACAGTTGATTGATTTTATATTATATATTACCTTACCATGTGAAATCACTTTTCACGCCCTCAACTGTGATTGCATGAGGTTTCTTTCAGCTGAATTTTAAATTTTTTCTTCTAAATGTCTAAAATCTAACATAATAACCTCATAGAAAATCACATTGGCCTAAAAGTTTTTTACCTTGCTCTTTTAGTATCCCTGAAGATGGACATTTAAGTGTCCGAAACATTTGGATAACCGTTTTTTGCTGATCAATAAAATACTATGGAGGTAGACTGAAGTCGTTTTATTTGATACAATCTTACTACCAAAAAATATATTAAATCAAATAATAAATATTTACGTCGTAATGAACCTTCTAGGTAGCAATGCTTCGTATTTCTCCCTTGTTTTTCGTTTGCGATCACCGGCCGACCACGATCATTCACCCATGGCGTAACCAATATTTATTTTGCTTGTGCTTATACTTTGACCAACCCAACCTTATCCAAAGTTATGGAAACACATTTTTTTATTATAATTTAAGGGGTACTTTGGTCCAAATGTAAGTTTTGATTAATATTCCTTGCTTTGTGGTTAGTCCCTAATCTGTATCTGTATCTTTAAATTTTCTAAATTCTATAACAATATTAAAATGAAAAGTCCTTATATACACCAGTACATAATTTATTTTTCATTTTTCAAATTTATTGAAAAAAAATTGTATACATATATTTCTATACGTTATGTATACTGATGTATACAAAAAATATATAGCTTTAAAAACTGTCCTCATAACCGCCTATTGACATATATATATATTTATATTCAGGGTGTTTCCTAACTACGGTACGAAACTTCAGAGGGTGATACGTAAGGTCGTTTTAAGAAAAAAAGTTGCTATGAACATATGTTCGGAGTTGCTTCGTTTCTGAGATACAGGGTGTTAAAGTTTAAAAAAACGCTGTGTCTAGGTACACGCTAACGTGCACACAAATTTAAAAATTATGTACACGTGAAACGTCATCAACGTAAATACGTCACTTTTTAGCGCGTACGAATTGAAGCGACACACAAATCTAAAAATTATATACACGCGAAACGTCATCAACGCAACGATGTCATTTTTTAGCGTGCTTTTTATATTTGAATATTGGTTAGGTACACGCTTAGTTTTTTTTGAAATACTGCTAATAAAACGCTAATAATGTGTATATCGAAAAGTAAGTTTTATTTCAAAATAAGAACAAAAAATGAATGTGACAACGTTTGATAGGTAAGTATATGTAAGTGTTTTGTAGGCACGTAAAAAAGAAAATATACAATTTGTCATTTAAAACTTGTTATATCTAGAAACTTATTTTTTATTTCTTCTTTTTTTCAATCCTATGACGGTTTGTTCGGCACCTTTGGGTGTTCCTTTTATTTTAATTTTGAGTGGTAATAATTAGTCACTTATAACTAAAAAAAATGTAAGTGTTAGGTATATTAATTTCGGATTATGTACCCGCTAATATCTCACTATTGATTTTTCCCTGTTTTCCACCTAAGTAAAAGAAATAATAAAAATGCGATTAAAATTTTAAAAATACAACAAATTTATGGAGATAGAGACTTACTCCTGACATATCATGATTTTCATGTTTTTTCAATAATTGTTTAATTTGGAGAGTATCTCCTGCCTTTGTGGCACGAATCATAATCTGAGCTGGACAATTCATCTTGTGGGTTCTACAACATTCATATAAGTAGTGCATATTTGACCATGTTTTAAAGGCTTTCAATTAATTATAATATTTAATAAATTTAGATGGTATCTAATATACCTACACCAACCTTCTTTTACGCATGCCTTTTCCACAAGTTTTTACCGTACCGCCACGAATGCAAACGTATTGACCTTCGTAATATTTAAGATCTTTATTTAATTCCCGCTTTAACATCTTCTGAGCTGCCTCGATCGTTCTGCTACCCTTAATTACAAATTTTTGTCTATTGTCTCTTTCATATTTTTGTAAAATTTTGACAAACTCATTAAAATAATCAAATATTTGGCCACACTGCATATCTCATTAACACCAAACACACTAATAAAGTATCAAATTGTACACTAAACTGTAATCAGCAAATCACACCAAATAATATGCATAACCTTAAAATTACTGCCAACGTACACCAAGAAAATATTCAATTCGTACACGATAAAAAGTGACGTCCTTGCATTGATGACGTTTCGCGTGTATATAATTTTTAAATTTGCGTGCACGTTAGCGTGTACCTAGACACAGCGTTAAAAAAAAACGGTCATAAATATCCTTAAACCGATTTGGTTAAAATCTGGTTCAGTTATTTGAAGTAATAAGGCGCTTATTTAGCCCTAACTAGATTGAAATTATTAGGTACAGTGGCGTCTCAGTGGGCACCACAGCCAATTATTATTGGCAAGAAAAAGTATGCCACTGTTTTTTTTTTAGTTTTTTATTTGTTCGGATTCAGCAACTACAAATACAACCTTTTGGTCTTTTGTGTTTTTGCATATCTGGCTTCGTTTGCGACAAAAATCACTTTAACTCATTCTAAAAGCTATCCATAAAATAACAACCAAAAATAAAAAATTAATTTTATATTTTATATTTGTAGTTGCTTAATTTGAACAAATAAAAAAACTAAAAAAAAGGCAGTGGCGTACTTTTTCTCCTGAATAATAATTGGCTGTGGTGCCCACTGCGGCGCCATTGGATCTAATAATAATAATAAAATAAGCATCTTATTACTTCAAATAACTGAACCAAATTTCAACCAAATCGGTTTAAGGATATTTATGACCGTTTTTTATTTAAACTCAGAAACGAAGCAACTCCGGACATACCGGGTGTTGCATCGTCGAGCGGGACATAGTAAATCCCATGTAATTTTAAATGGGGTCAATTATTGGCTTCCCTAATTATTTTAGAGAAAAATTCTATTTAGGTTTATTAAAGAGCACTAAAACCCACATTCAAAAGAATAACTTTAGATATTTTTGATGAGCCCGTTTACGGGTTATCGCCGATTTCTTTTTAACTATTTCTCCTTTTTATGGCCCCGTATTTGCGGGCACCAGTCAAGGTAAAAGATGACTGTCAAATAAAGTTGTCATTTTGAAATGTGTGCTTTATTGTTATAAAAACTCGTACATCGAAAATATTAAAGGTGTATTTATGAGTACAAATTAATCTGAATAAAACTAAAATAAAGTATCCAATTACAAGGTTAATTATGACATTTTACATGTTTCAATATTTTACTAATTAATAGGTAGGTACTATTAAATTGTTAGAACTTTAGGATTTAAGAAGATGTTCAAATATTCCTCCATTGACTGCTAGACAATAACCGAGGCGAACATAAAATTCTCTTCTTACATTCGCTAGTTGGTAAACTGAAATTCTATTGCATTCGGCAGAAATAGCATTTTTTAACTCGTCTAGATTTGGGTATTTTTTATCTTTGTATATCCTGTTTTTTAAATGGCCCCAGAGAAAGAAATCATTTGGCGATAAATCAGGAGACCTGGCTGGTCAATTTACTGTATGATTTAAGCCAATAACATTTCCATTAAAAGCACGGTTTAAATATTCCCGGACAGCCAGGGTACTATGTGCCGGGCAGCCACCCATTTGGTACCAAACTTCCTGATTTTCCCTGGCGGCATCATGTAAAGTAGGTAAAATATGATCTTCAAGTAGTTCCAAAAAATATTCTGCATTTAAATTTCGTGTAAGAAATAATGGCCCGATAATATTTTCTCCGAAAATCCCAGCCCATACATTAACTTTTTGTGGATATTGCGTCCTTGTTTCCACAAACCTGTGTTGGTTTTCTTTGCTCCAATATCGATAATTTTGAACATTGGGTTCATTGTTTAAGGTAAATGTGCATTCGTCAGTGAAACAAATGTTTCTTAAAAATTCCCTATCCATGTTTGCTCTTTCCATCATACCAAAACAAAACTCCTGTCGTCGTATTTCGTCCCTATCTCTTGGCTCTTGGTGCTTTTCATATTTGTATGAATAATATTTATGTCGTTTCAAAGCTCGTAACGCTGTGGTGTGATCTAATCCTATGTCATCCTCAAGTTTCCTTGTGCTGATCTTCCCATCATTTTCTTCCACGCACAATAAAACTTGCAAGTCCCTATCATTTCTTGCATCTCTTCTTTGTTCCTGTCTTTCTTCACATCTGCAATTATTTATTACAGTGCCTTTTGTCTCAAATTTCTTGATAGTCCTTTCGACTGTAGATTTTGCAGGTATCGGTCTATTCGGATACAGAGCAGCAAACATGTCTGACACATTTTGATAACTATTTCCTTGATAATACCATTTAATCATCAATATTTTTTCTTCAGAAGTTAATTCATGGCTAATATTTTCGATGTACGAGTTTTTATAACAATAAAGCACACATTTCAAAATGACAACTTTATTTGACAGTCATCTTTTACCTTGACTGGTGCCCGCAAATACGGGACCATAAAAAGGAGAAATAGTTAAAAAGAAATCGGCGATAACCCGTAAACGGGCTCATCAAAAATATCTAAAGTTATTCTTTTGAATGTGGGTTTTAGTGCTCTTTAATAAACCTAAATAGAATTTTTCTCTAAAATAATTAGGGAAGCCAATAATTGACCCCATTTAAAATTACATGGGATTTCCTATGTCCCGCTCGACGATGCAACACCCGGTATATTCATAGGAACTTTTTTTCTTAAAACGACCTTAGGTATCACCCTCTGAAGTTTCGTACCGTACTTAGGAAACACCCTGTATAGATATAATTTTACCTCAATGCCAAATACGCAAGGTAATTCCGCAAATGGCATGAACGTCTAAACCAACCTTAACCGTACTTTGTCAAAAATGACGGCCATTTAATGTATCATTTTTCCAATAATGTAAATCTGTCTAAATATTTTCAAAATTAGGGGATCAGGGACAATGCAAACAGTACTTTCTAAGACGGGCATAGAAGTGCGCTATCCCTGCATAGTGCATCTTCTTCACAATGGAGAAAATTTCGAGTGCGAGTACAAATCCGATCACACAGGTAAAGACCTTATGAATTACATCTGCAAAATCCAAAATATTGAAGATGCGAGTTTCTGGGGACTAAAATTTATGGACACAGGAAGTATGGATGAACAAAGATACTGGCTGGCATTGGACAAACTGATAAGGCCTCAAGTAAAAAATTTGCACCCTATACGATTTTACTTTAGGGTGAAAGTGTACCCTTCGGAACCATACAAGATCCAGGATCATGCGGTAAAATACCCCATTTTTCAACAATTGAGATTAGATTTGCTTAGCGGTAGACTTTTTTGTAACATAAACGATGGTGCTATGCTAGCTGCTTTAATTCTTCAACATGTTCATGGAAACTTTATTCAAAGCATTGTGTGGATGTATGTTAAATATTTTAAAGAAAAAATTCTGCGCAAGGAACGATGTTCTCTGCAGTTCTTTGCAGAAACTCAAAAAAGAGCTTTGGAGATCTTCGAAAAGCTTCTAATAAACTTAAATAAGTTCGAAGTAGAAGATATGTTTTTAAGATTAGCTAGCAAGCTGGAGTCTTACGGAGTCGAACCATTCTTGGTGCGAAATATCGATAAACAAGAAATTATTTTATGGATGAACTATAACGGTTTATCGGTTTACGGAAAGAAGAAAAAAATGCATCAATATTCCTGGCATGATATCAGTAAAATTACTCACGAGTTCAAAGAGGTCTATGTACATTATTCAACGTATCAGGGGGTTATGGTCTATGAGTGTCTTAACTTTTCCGAATGTAACTTTATTTGGAGCCTTGCCGTGGACCACTTGATATATTTTACTTCTAAAATATGCACGACTGCTTGTGTTGGAATCGACAGCAATCTGTATGATGACTGTGATGAAGAATTATCCCAAGTAACCAGCTACTTGAGCTCATGTCCTACTGAATATCAATGTTCCAGATTCGATGACGATTTTCTGGAAAACAGCAAGCATTTTGGTCTTAGCTTCTCCAAATGTCTGCTTCATCTCATAGATGTCAATTCGTGGAAGTCCCAACTTTCGGTTATGTATGGTGTTTTGTTCATATTTTTGATGAGATCACATCCTACATTTTTTTCAGAGCTACCTTGCATCTGTTCCATTAAAGAATGTATTGGCAATTTCCTGTCAAGATATATGTTAAATAAATTACCGACATTTTATATAAAGTAGTTTTATTGTTTAGATGTAACGAAAGATAGAAAATACACTACCTCGCAGTAAGCTTTCACTTATTTCATTGAGCCGTGGGTTAATTTATTTTATTTATCAAATTATTGATATACAAAATGAATTAAACAACGAGACCCGGAAGCTTTAAGGTAGGGTTTCTTTTCCGATGGCATGATCATCCAACGACGTTCTGATTGATCAGCATTTAAAGAAAAGTGGGTGCCAAAGGATTCAATTCAAAAAGTATTTAGGCGGGGCTCAGCCAGAAGCTGCATAGTCCCAGCCCGAAACATTTTACAAATTATAAAAACACTATAAGTAACTCCTACAGTAACGAGTGTTTGACACTATACATATTTGTAATAATTCCTAAGCTGATTTTTAAATGCATTTTTACTATTAATTGATTTTAAATAGTTTGTTAAGGTATTAGAATTAACTACAATATAAGAATGACAGTTGAAAGAACCTCTGAAAGCAGAGGTGGAATTTGGTGGCATGTGAAGTAAAATCGGCAATATTCTCGGTCTAACAAATATATCATCGGCAAAAGTTTTTCGTAAAGATAGGTTGGTGTGTGGAAGTTAATAATTTTTTGTAAAAAGCAGAGAAAATGATTATTACGCCTTTTCTCCATTTTGAACCAACGAAGTTGCAAATATGATGGGGTTATATCATCTCTTCGTCCGATAAACGCAGTAAACCTTATACACGCGCTCTGCATGACCTGTAGTCTGTGTCAGTCTTGCGCCTGCAGACAGGGACCATAACCTACATCACAATAGTAACAAAGAGATAAAATAATCGACTCTGTTAATCTCAATTTAGTGTTAACATCGAGAATGTATTTAAATTTGTATATTGATGTTAATCTGTCTTAAGCTAGTTTCAAAATAGTACTAACATGCTCAATTAAAGTTACATTTTGGTCAAGAGGAATCCCAAGATTTTTACAAACAGTTTTGAAATCAATTGGAACTCCGTCCAAGAAAACCGAACCGTTTAACAGAACTTTGGCACGTTGTCCATCTGTACCAATAAGCATAGCAGAGGTTTTTGCAGGATTCAGCAGAAGACATACATTTATTATCCCCAAGTTCTGATTAATTTGAATAAAAGGACGACATTGATTATTCGGTAAAAAAAAAGTAAATTTGACAATCATCAGCATATAAATGGTAAAAGGCAGAATTTTAGTAGGTAAGTACGTTGTTAATAAAATAAACAAGAGTTGTCTCAAAATCGAACATTGTGGAACGCCACTAGTTATTTTTCGGGTTTTGGATGATATAAGCTTTCCATTAGTATTCACTTGAACTTGCTAGTTACGGTTGGCAAAATATGATTAAAACTACTCCAAAACATTTAGAAAAAAGACCATAATACTTTAATTTAGCTAATAACAATTTGTGATTCAAACAATCCAATGCCCTGGAGTAGTCAAGCATTATCAGAATAGAAACTAGGGATTCATCTACACCATGCAATAAATCATCCGTTAGGTCTAATAAAGCCGATGCAGTGCTTTAACTGGACCTAAAACCCTACTGTTTACAAGGCCAAAGATTTAAAGCTGTTATATAGTTTTTTTATTTGTAGATAAATGTTTTTTTCAGCAATTTTAGATCTCACAGTAAATATACTTATAGGGCGCAACTCGGACAAATCCGAAATGTTGATCTTCTCTCATGCAGCGGGGAAACCAGTGCATTTTTCCAGCTTTGTGGCACCAACTTAGTCAAAAGAGCAGCGCTAATAATAGGAGTAAGTGCTGTGATGCAATATTTTCGCATTGCACACATTTTCAACATTTCGGACGAAATTTGATGAACCCCCCTAGCATTACTTTTAATACTTAATAAAATATTGGAGACATCTACCTCAACGATCAAAGAAAATTCAAATTCGCGGGCAACAAGCTACATGTTTATTGTGAATCTAAATAGTATATACTATCATCAGCATACGTCAGGCGAGAAATCGAGTTGATAAAAAAAATCATTAATTTTTTCAGGATCCAAAAGCTCTTCCGGAATGTGCATTTTTTTTTTGTTTTTTGTATATATTTAGCTTGTTCAACGTATTCTAGAGGGCTCTGGAGTTCCGAAAAATTCTTTTTAAGTTAAGAGTTTACATAAGCTTACTTCTCTCGACGTATTGAGACAGTAACAAAATTTCCCAGGTTCCATTTGGCCTGAGATTGTAAAGTAGTAACATTAACATTTTTAAGAGATTTACGATATATAGAAACTGCATTATCTCGGATTCTCATCATGGATTTACTTGTAGGAGTAATACGCACCTTTTCAGTAAGAGCGTACAGGTTATATAAATGTAAAATGTTTTCTTCAAACATACCAAGTTTGTGATCAATATCGTTCACAGAAAGTACGCTCCCCCAGTGCGTCTCCGATACAGCTCAACTAAACTCGATAAAATTTATATTTTTAATGTTTCTCTTAAAGATTTTGTTCTGATTTAAAGTTTTTTTTTTAGGTAAGTTAGATAATGATCAGATAAATGAGATACGTTTGTAATTTACGTTCATTAACTACAATGAGATAAATCAAAGTGCTAGTTCCAGTTATCACTCTAGTGGGTTTCTTTACTATTCTTACCAGTCAGTGGATCCCGCATTGTTCTTGTATCGTCGGAAATCGAATGCATGAGAAATTGCCTTTAGGCTCAAACTATGAATGTATAATAGTATATCTAACTACAAAAAAACTTTTATTTAAGACCCACACGAAAAGAGCTTATTACATAACTCATTTTAGCCTGTTTACGTTACGTAATATACTATATTATCGTACTGAGTGATGTAATGAACCTATTTCATTGCTTATTTTTAATCAAACTATGATTTTTTTTTGTTCCGTCAGTCACTGTCATTTTTGTGTAATGTCACACTTTTATAATATGTAAAGGTTAAAATATTTTTGCAGCGTTTATTTTATGTTTAATTAATATTTCTGTGCTGGATTAATCATGCTAAGAGGTATTCCAATTTCGAAAGAATTAAAGCAGAGAGTGTTGAATGCCCACTTGGAAGGTACAATACAAGCCACAATTTCAAGACGGTTGGTTTTCTAAAATAATTTCAAGTTACATTCAAAGAGAACATTTAGAGAATCTACCGAAATCGGGAAGGCCGAGAAAAACAACAATTTGGACAGACATACGCATTAAAAGGATTTCTCAAAACGATCCTTGGATGTCTGCACCTAGATTTTTGCTGAAATTCCCGAAATTATGGTTAGTCCACGGACAGTTTAAAGAAGGTTGATAGACGCAAAGTTATTTAGTAGACGTCCGGCTAAGAAGCCCCTTATTTTGGCAAGAAATAGGGTGGCTAGGCTTAAAATTGCACGTCGACATTCAAATTGGACAGTAGACGAGTGAAAAGAAGTTTTATTTAGCGTTGAAACGCATTATAAAATTTTCAATTCTGATGAAATGAAGCGTGTAAGACGGCAAATCAACACAAAGTTTAATCCCAAATACGTTACATCCACAGTTAAACATGGCAAAGGCAGTGTTTTTCTATAGGGTTGTTTCTCATGGAATGGAGTGGGTCCTCTAAACTTCATTAATGACACCATGGATTGATTTGTCTATAGAGATATAATGCAAGACGTAATGTTGCCTTATGCAGAGTGGAAAATGCCGTTGCGTTTTATTTTTCAACAGGATAACGATCCAAAACACTCTTCACGAATTGTTCAAGAGTGGTTTCAAGAAAATAACGTTCGGGTTTTGCAGTGGCCGGCATAATCCCCAGAACTTAACCCCATTGAAAATATATGGGAAGAAGTTGAACGTGGAATTCGTACACAATTATTTCCAAATAAACAATCATTGGTAAATAAAATCAATGAAGTTTGGACAAACCTTCCCGAAAATACTGTTCAAAAATTGATTGCCCCAATGCCGCGACGTTGTTGGCAAGTTATAAAATATAATTGATATTCTGTTAACTATTAACATAATACTTCTAGCTATTGTAATTATTAAATGTGTGTAATGCTTTTTTATCGTAATATGTAAAATAAAATACTGGTGACACATTTTGTTGCTTTACTTTTGTCGCACTTCATTTCGTCGATTTTTATAATTATAAATATTTCTTTACCTTCGTTTTGTTTAAAGTGTACCAAAATATTGTAAAATAATACTAATATTGTGGGGATAATATTTCATTAAAATTAGCTTGGGATCACAATCATATAATTCATTTTTTAAATTTAAAGAAATAAAAGCACTTTGTTGCTCTGCTTTTGTCCAATAGTGTAAATACCTGTTAAGGATACCATTATCGGAACAATTATTGTCATGGAAGTTATGTAGCTCTTAGCGGTAACTGAACATGGATAATTTGGGCATTAGGCCCGTTATTTTCAGACACAGATCTTCAGAATCAATTTTATTTGAAGTATAAGTAAAACAGTATTGTTTCACGTAGGAATAGTAATATTTCCTAGATGCCTAGACCCCCAAATAACGCCTTACTTTAGATAAAGCCAACTGTTGTATGGTTTTGTTTGTATTTTCTTTCTTTGGTTTATATCAAGTTCTTAATTTAGGTATAATTCTAATATGCAATTATTGGGACCTATTATAAAGAACTTTACTATTATATTATCTATTTTTAGGATTTAAATGATCCAGAAATTAACTTAACGATGTGACTAAAAGTATAAATCCGGACAGAGAGTACAATTTTAAGACTCAGAATTAATCATTTTAATTTACCTATTTATTTATTTATAGATTTATTCAATATTAATCTTTTAAAAGTATGTACTTTCATTGATACGTCTAACTAATAATATAGAAAATAAAATATAAAATTAAATGAAGCATAGTGAGACAACAATGTTAAAATGAATACAATGCAGTACCTACACTAGTGAAACATTAGTGCCCACTAGGCATCACTATTATTATTATTATTATTACTGCCTTCAATTGGGTTTAGTCTTAAAGCCACCATAGAATATGCTATACTACAGGGACTGCAGACTACAAATCAGGTAGCTTTTAGCCTTTTTTTAAAAGGTTTGTTATTGACGTAGGTAATTTATTAAACTCAATTCCCACGTAGCCATGTTTAGATTTTAGATGGCATGTGTCTTGGAATAAGAAGGCTGTCTTTGTTCCGGGTATTATAACCATGTATGTCAGAGTGTGTCGAGTGCTAATGTGCAGTTTGATATTAGTACTGTTGTCCAATATCATTTTAACATATAAAGTCAGTATGTTTATTCAGGCAAAATGTGTTTTACAGCTCTTTATGTTATTTATGTTTGCCAGTATCCTAATAACTGCCTTCTGATTACGAAACACCCACTCCAAAGAATTTTAAGGGCTGGCCTTCACCACCAGCCACTGTTCCGGTTAAAAAGTTTAGTATCGATGTCTGGGAGTCATTCAGTTTAAGAAGATTGGCTGCAAACCATGCTTTGGCCTCCTCCAAGACATCAGAATGTTTACATTTTACGTCGGTAAAATTTTATAATGAATTAACAACCGTAATAAATGATTTGATTTGATTAATAAACAAAAAGAACAGCATGGGACCCAAAATGAAGCCTTGCGGGACATCTCTTATAACACGTAATAATGAGCTTCTGCCTTTCTACATATGCACTCGTTGGTACCTATCGGACATATCATACGCCTTGATTAGGTCTAGTGGTGTTCCTCAAACTTCGAACTCCATAGTGCTCTAATTTATTAAAAAGTATTGAGTGGTCGACACATACAGACGTAAGATCTGTAAACAGACAGCGACAATCAAGGCCTTGCTCCAGAGATTGATGAATATATTAAACAATTTGTATTTTTCGAAAAGGTTATTATTGCTTCATATTGCTTCAAAGATCTTAGAAAAAGCTAATAGTATCAAAATTTGACTATTGTTTTGCGGGGCGGGGGGGGGGGGGCTAAGGACACTCCTTTTTATAATACTAAAGTACTGCGCCTATTTTCAAAGAGGAGGGATGTGAGCCCCCACAATGGGCCCACTTAATGCTCTTATGACATTTCAAATACATCCTTAGTTTTTTTTTTATTTTTAGTCGAGTGATTATTGCCTGGATGTCAAAAACTGGTTAAATAAACATGTATTTAAGCCTCCAGGGGCATTTTGCCGTTACCTGCGTAGTATTTGGTAACTGGAATAATATAGATTTTTACAATAGAATATAGTTCAGGATTTTCCAACAGATTTTCCATACATAAACTCCACTTACTTTTAAAATAGATACGATGTAAACATTACCACGTGACAAATTTGACGGGACATCGCCTCGCCTTCTGCTCTTATTAGCAGTTCGGTAATAAAAAATCGAATGGTGCTAGTAGGTGAATGTCAAAGATTTTTTTCAGGATCGGAACTAGTTTACACTGCTGTTACATATTATTATTTTACTTTAGCTTTATCGTAATTTACCTATTTGTGTTACAAGCAAATATCCCCTTCTACCCTCTCAGAGTTTCTATATTTTACAATTTATCATACTGTCGTGCATATTTTAACTTTCATTTAACAATTATTGCGACAATACATTTTCGATAATTCTAAGGGTCAGTCGGCTCGATTTTTACACCGATGACGTTGACGTGGAGAGCGGCCACTATGGTAGCATATACAATGAGAAAATTAAGCAATATAACAAATATTTTAAAAATTTAAAAATGTTTTAATCGTCCCCACGGGGTTACTATTTTTTGTCTTTTCTGTCTGTTGTTGTATACAAAAAACCACATAATCTGCTTTATAGAAACAAAAAAAAAGAAATACTTTCAACTTCGAATAAATTTCCTGCCTTATCTTGATAAAACACGTAGAAAACCACGTCAACAATTTAGCAAAGAAACAGACCTGCTAAAATATTAATTCGGACAGAGATTGTAAGTTATCTGACGGTTGCAACAACATGACTTTCTCAAGTGGGCTGCTAGCCGAGCGACAAACGGTCCCTGGACATGCGATAGGAATTGTCTAAACAGAAAATAAAAATGGCAACGAATATATTTACTTTAAACATCACGAACATTTAATTAGAATGAAACAAAGCAAAATAAATATATTCTTCTTATTATTATTGTCTTATTATCAATTAAAAGTCAAAAATATATCTATTCGAAAATGCAGCATACAGAAATTCTCTAAAGGGTAAAGGAAAGTACATATCTAATGATAATCACAAAATACAATAAAGTTAGAGTAGCTTCTAATACATTTTGGAAACTGCCTAGACATTCTTTTTCTTTTTGTCTGTATTCTGGCAATTTTTCATTATCATCTTAGCTTTATGTGGAATCCAATACAAAATAATCTGCGGTACCATTATTTCTTTGAATGTGTTCATATTATTTAGGCTCTAAACCATCTATAACTGTATTATGTCTTCCAACACGATTTGTGATTACCTAATTTAATAATAATAATAATAGCCAATTTTTATTAACCATAACAGTGTTACAATTAACAATATAATCCGGCAACAATAAGGTAAATAAAGGTTTGTTGATAGGTAACAGGTCACCGATTCTTCATCAATAGTCAGGAGCCTCTTAATGCCAGTCAATACTAAAATATAAATCTTATGATTTCCCAAGAGAAGAGAAGGAAAAAAGAAAAAAAAAATAAAAATAAAAGAAAAAAAGAGAAAAAAAAAGAAAAAGATAAAGAAAAAGAAAAAAAGAAAAGAAAAAGAAAAAGAAACAGAAAAAGAAAAAGAAAATGAAAAAAAAAACAAAAGTTCATCAATTAATCAAAAAATTAATAATAATGTGTACCCAAATTACACACATACAATATATAAATATATGCAGTGCGCGTCTATAAGTCCCCCCCCCCCTTAACTTTTGATTAACAAATGTGAGAATAATGAAATTTTGGTACGTTTAATAATAACTAAAATAGTACTTTTTTAGAATAAATTCTGGACTCAGTTTTCAAAGATAGCGGCAGGGCGCAATTTTGAATAAAATTTTTAAATAACAGATGGGTCGATTGATATCTCGTTGGAAAGTTATTTTTAATCTATGAACGATCTCCAAGTTTGAGAAGATTTTATTGATTCATTTCAAAATGGAGGCAACTTTTGCCAATGTGGGTTTAATTTGATTTTTAAGCATTAAAACTGTGAATGAGTTGAGATCTTGCCGCATTTTGATAAATATTAGCTGCAGTTATGAAATTCCTCCCTTGTTTTCGAGGATGGAGAAAACCAAAAAAATAGTCAAAACCATTTTACCCTCGAAACCAAACTTTTTCGCAATTTTTTTGTGGTAATTCGTGTTTGGAGGGAATGATAGAGATTTTCATGAGAGTTTAGAGACAAGGAAATGGCAATGATAGGGTCAGAGCTATAACGTTATCCTTTTCTATTACATCTTAGCAACGGTTGCGACATGCATTGCGGCTTGCGGCTCACTCCATTCTGCAAATCTGCTGTTCCTGTTGCCTACCCTACGTTCGATAGATTTCGCCAGACCTGGCAACGGCGCGGGCCACACGGTTACATTTATTAAATTCATTCGCGAGCGGAATTCGGCTCTAGGCGAACGGATCGGCGGCGACCCATTCGATTGGAAACGAAACGTGCGAATCGGACGAACTTCTTATCAGCTGCAGATCCGCGACCCGGTTCAGGGATCCGGATCTTTGTACTGACCTGGATCTGAAGATCCGGATCCCAAAAATGACCCGGATTGCCCACCACTATCCCAACCATTAGCTAACGTTTAAAATACAACACGATCAAAACGCGATGGACGCGTTTGTGGCGCTGATACATATGTCCATGAAAGCGCGCTAGGTGCGTGTTGGACAGTGAAAGGGTTAAGTGCAGTAGACTTTTAAGTTAAAAGTTTGTAAAATCTTAAGGTGCGTTTAGACTTGAGCACGAACGTGTAAACGGGTATGCGCGCACGCTCGCTCTGAATCTCATTTGTGCGAATAGTCGCGAACGCGAGCCGCCTGGTGTCGGTCTCCGGTGGTGCTTAAAGGAATTTTATTGTAGGCGAATGCTCAGTATAAACCGGAAATTGGTTTGTTTGTGCGTGTGTGGAAATTTTTCTTTTATTAATTTATATTTGTCATCGCATACTAGTATCATGGAGTGGACCAACGATTTATCATTATTATTGATACAAGAATACGAAAAGCTGCCCATTTTATGGGATGTAAAACATCATCGATATTATTCAAAGACAAGAAAAAATTATGCATGGCCAGAACTGGTTAATAAAATTATCATCAGAAAAGTCAAGGATACGCGCTCTCGTGGCGATACTGCTCTTCTAAAATGTGTATCTTTTTTCATAGTTTTTGGCGTTACTAAATTTAGCAAAAATTCGAAATCGATTTTGATCATCCTTGTGATGTTTTTGAACTTATCATAGCCACTCTCCGACACTAAATTGTTTAATACGTTATATCGATTTGTAAACAGTTGCGTTTTCCACCAACGACGACGTTTTCGAGTGTTCGTACTGTTCTTCTTTATAATTAACTTGTATATCACAATGAATGCAGCCGCGACTATTTTTTGGTCGTTTATTGTTCACTTCTCTGTTCGCAAAGAAGTGGATCAACCCATCCGTCAGAAAAAAGAAATTTCATGCCGCGAGCACGAACGAATGCCGTGCGCGTATGCTCAGTACGTGCGTGCTCAAGTCTAAATGCACCTTTACGAGTTTCTTGTGCGTTAAAGTGCAGCTAAAAGATGTAATTTATTGAATCTATATTCAGACATAAACGAACCAGCCTTTTATTATGGCAAAGAGTAAATAATGACGGCAAGCTTGAAAATCTTTGTTCGTTCACGCTATTTTTTCATTTAAATGCGCATATTATTTTATTTGTTCTTATACTTCAAAAACCCTAAAAATGCCTGCAAACTTTTTCCGTGCGAACCGTTAACATAATTCCTGATGGTCAATCATTCACCATCAAAAAGGCGAAAAGAAGAAAATCGACAAAAAAGCGAAAAAAGATTTAATAACCGAAGCTCGGCGAAATCGTCCATCATTTGACCGCCGCTGCCGAGATAAAAAAGCTTTTGCTCTAACGTTAACAAAATTCAATTTGTCTTGGTCCAGGGACGGATTTGCAGTAAAATTTCATATTTATTTAAATAACAAACGGCTGAGACAACTAACCTGAAATATTGTTAAATATGAGAAATATGTAACCCTATCTAAACTAGCAACTATTAAAACAGAACAAAGAAAATGCTCAAAGAAATTTGATTTGATTACTTTTAAACAGTTTTGAAATTACGAATTTGTGAACTACTTATGTTCTCTTGAAAGTTTTTGCTTATAAAAAGTACATAAAGCAGGAAAAAAATAAGGTTCTGCATTCTAAACTTTTTTTCACTTAGGTACATTTTTTGAATCGAGAATCGTTGCTAGTTCAGACTTTCAAGTTAAGAGAACAGAAAGTCTGTCGAAACTATCTAAAAACAAACACTAAAACAACTTACTTAATCTTTCTCTGATTCTACCCTTCGGTGTCGAAATATCTAGAGTTTAGTTTACGGTATTATGTTGCACATTTCCTCCATTCTAATCGAATTTTAATTTTGGAATATGTTCCTTTCTATTTCCCTTTTTTCATTTCGTACATCGTTCATTCCAACCTTTGCGTGACTTTCCTCTTTTTGTTCTTTTGACTTCTCTGGTATTGTATATTGTTTTGTAAGTCTTTCGTCACCTAAGCAGTGCATACAATAGGAAACATCGCCTACAACTTTAAACTACAACTTTACAGCATCTCTGATAAGAGTGTACTGACCGGACAATAATCACCACAACACGGCAACTAGCAATGTTTTTCGGCGACTTTTTCAATAAAGCAAATATCCATTAACAAATTGACTATGTGTTATGTGTTGCGTGTCGAAACTAAAATTTATACTTACTGGGTTTTGACCAAGGACTTAACACTGATTATCATAAGTAGGTGTATTATCATAATATGTTGCCTGCATCGATTGGACCAACGGGGGTGAGGGGCATATACTGTGGCTTCTAATTCAGGACCTAAACTGAGCTAAAAACGTGATGAGACAAAATGCTGAAGGTTGGAACGGAAAAGGTTGCTCAAAGACCTGATTCGAAAGCACTCAAAACAATCAAATAGCAAAAGTCAGCAGCCTATTGGCTAAATCAAGGTTAAATGCATAAAGCGCTGATGCCTAACACTCAAATATTTTATGCGATTTGGGATAGCAAGTTTTAAAAGGGACAAATAAATCAATTCATTCATACATTCATAGAATGCTAGTAATTAACAACGTGTTGCTGCTAATTATCAAAATCTACACAATATAGTATATTAAAGAATAATTGTCTTCATTTATTTATTATATTTTCCAATAAACAAAAGATGTCCATCTATGTTAAGTCGTTGGTTTTGACGATACTTCTTTCGATTCTACTGAAAATTATTTGTGTACGTCAACACGGATTTAACGAAAGTTGAAGGTATCATCGGTTAAAGCTGTGTAGCGGTCTGTCCAGTCCATATTAACTGGCTTTATTGTATTCTAATATCAAGGCATCAAAAATGATCTTGGCCATAGGTGGTCGTAAAACCAAAAACAGATGTCCTATGCCGCGGCTACATACATATATATATACTATATATATATACTATATACTATATCTGATATTTACCCTATGTTCACAACAACGCGATGTTCGCTACGATCAGTGGCCCTATCAAAAGCTGTCAACGTGGGGTATGATTTCAGTTTTCGTTGAAGATGTTACCAAGTAGGATGCCATGGGAGATTGATAATTAGGAGGATGAAATACTTTACATTCGATACATTGTGCAAAAATAAACATAAAAGGAGGTGGGTCCACGATGTCAACCAATGATCAACTAACTATAGATATTAAATATAATATTAATATTAATATTAATATTAATAATCCTTGTAAAAATCTTGAAGTATGACAATGTAGTAATAAGGCATCCGATCAGGTTCATCATTTTCGTGGCCGTCCGCATCGACTCGGCAGTACTCGGCATAACGATGTTTCATTCATTTTTGACAGCTTTTTTCTGTAGTTTCGAGTGTTTACCGGTTTCGTGACATTATTTCTGTTAGGTTTAGCATTATCACATTCGTAGGTAAATGCAGCGTAATCCCCACTCCTGGCCCCACCTAACTCCTCACGTCGTCTCGTCAGTAAACGATGTTGGCAGCTTTATTTATGAATGAGTTGTGCTATCTATGGTAATAGTAGATCACTGATGTTAACATAAGGAAGGAATTTGGCGAAATTCATAATTTGATAGACCAGTAGTTGCGAAACGACAAAAACAAGTTTAAGGAGTATTTTCGAATGAGCACAGAGTAGTTTGATCAACCCCTAATCATTCTTAATAATGATATTGAAGAGATGAAAATAAATTACAGGGAAAACATTGCAGCTAAAAAAAGATTAGCTCTTTACCTTAGGTATGTAAAAACTTCTTTTAAAATAAATATATATTTTATATTACTTTAATTTTAACTCCGCAATTAGCATAGACTATAATTATACCTCATATTTAATCTTATGATGGTAATGGTTTCGAGGCTTAATTTGCAGAAGCCTTCTCTCCGTTATTCAGAATCTAAACTAAATCATTGTAGCGGATTCTGTATATAGCCTATTGAGCTCGGTGTTGTTTAATTGACGGCATCGGATGTATCTAGGTGATGAAATTGGTAAAGGTACCGAGGCTGCTATTGAGTTATTCAATATCTGCATTTGTAATTGAATTCATTGTCTCCTGCTTCACTTCTTTGCAGAGAAAAACTACAGTAAATACTGAACACAATGCTGCAGACCTGCATCTTGGACGTTCGCTACATTGCCATAAATATAGCCGACCAAACACTCGGCGACGTGGCTTACATCGCGATCATAGCGTACAAATGTCTATGTGACCGGGTACATTTCAAATAATGAACGATATTTTTGATATAGTCGCAAACATGGCGTACCTAGCGCTCTGTGTTGCCGCGGTATTAGCTAATATCATTCTTATGAAATAGCTGGTCAATTTGGGTTTGTGAGTTCAGGTTAGTGAAGAAGCGATGCATTGGAATCAGAATTAATTATTGGACCTGCTGGTGGCGCCCTCTGCAGGGTACATCAAATTAAAAGTATCATATTTAGATTACGCATCTCAAAACAACCTTTACTACCAAGTTTCGTGAAGATTTTGCTGTAATTAAAATAAGTATTTGGATAAAAAATTTTAATAAATAATTTCAAAAACAATCAACTTTTGGACTGTTGGGATAGATCGTCATATTTTACTAGTATCTTGTATATACCTTTTAGAAGCATCCAGTATATTTTTAGGACAAGTTCAAGATGTATTATTTTCTAGATATCAACATTTTAAACACGATGGATGGCTGTGCATAAAACACATCTATTGTAATAGACATTTTATTAGTATCCTAGACCTGATATAAAGCACAAAAACTAAATTTGTAATACTGAAAATTGAATTATATTTACTGACTTAAGTGCGACTCTGGTTGCTGAAAAGGGCGGCGTAATTTGCGTGGGGTGGCAGATTGACCGTTGGCCGAGTCGCTGATTGAATTTCCCTCGGGAACCCGCCCCACAAAGCTGCCGATTTTCAAATCCTGACGAATTGGAGATGAAGACCGAGGTATATCTCCTGAAAACGTAATTTTTAGATGTATTTTATTTTTATAGCTACTAAAATATTAAAATTTTTTGAAATGGGTTTGTTTTATTTAATGCAAATAATGTGCTATAAATAAGTTAACAAAAGATAAACTTGACTATCATACAAATACAGATTGTGATACAAATTGAGAAACCGCTCTTTTTAACCTTGAAAATTAAACAGAAATACCTAAATATTATGTTATTATAAAAATGATGAAACTTAATATTACTATAATAATTTCGTTTATTTTCCCATTAAATTTATATACAAATTTTACAATGGTACAAATTAAAACAATTATTGATATACTGTGTTTCCTATTGCCTATATCTTTTCAGTTACCATCGACATACCCATAATTTTATTAATTAATTAACTATACCAATAGAGCAAAGCCGATAATTTAGGATAAATCATATGACATTGGTGGACGTTTGGGTTTCTATTAATATGTTTGTAATTTTGATGGTGTACAAAAAAAGATAAATAGCGTGCCAGCAAAAGGGCTTGGATTGAAAAACGTAGGGCTTGGCTTATTATTATTATAAGGGGATGATATATCCAACCAAATCCAGGTAAAAATTGTGTCAAGTTAATATTATGACATGATATGCCAAACTAATGAATATTAAGATAAGTAAACAAATACAAATATATTTTTGTTGTTTACAAAATTAACAAAGTAAGAATATAGAGGAAGGAAAATAAAAATTATAGCAATTGCTAAAATTGGCCACTGCCATTTTTTTTTTTCCGAGGGTTCGTCCAAGTGCCGGATGCACTTTGGCCCCTCGGCTCTCCATAGTTTGTTCTTACACCCACTCATTGCTTCCAGTTCCGTGCACTAGTTTGTGTAGTTCAACTGGGGAGAGTGTTGGAATTTCCTCTGGTTCTGGTCTTGGTTGCTCGAGTATTTGTTGCCTTTTCCGATCCAATGACTCGCAGTGGCAGCACAATATGCTGTACCGTTTCACTTTCTCGCTCGCATAACCTGCAGCTTAGGTCTCCGTTGTACAGTTGCAAACCGTGCAGGTGCTTCTTGACGGCCATGCGTCCTGTCAGAATTCCTGTGGTAATTTTCAGCTGATTTCTGCTTATCAGAAGTAGCTGTTTTATTAGGTTCGGGTCTGGGTCCCCAATGAAAGATTTGCTATGGTTTAATCCCTGTCTGTTGTTCTAGTAGATTTTGTGTTGATTCCTTGTCCATCGTTTTATCACATCTCGTACTGTGCACCTTGGGACTATCTGTGCCGTTTGTTGTTTTCTCCGACCCCTTTCTTGCAAGTTCGTCGGTCTTTTCGTTTCCTGCAATACTTTCATGTCTTGGTACCCATTTTGTTGACTTTTACCAGGGACACTAGTTCCTCTTGGCATTCCCATATCAGTCTAGATGTCACCTTATTACATGTTAGCGCTCTAAGGGCTGCTTGGCTGTCGGACTATATGTGGATCCACTTATTAATATAAGTCCTCCTATTGTTTTTATCCGCACACTGTAGGATGGCGTAGATTTCCGCTTGGAACACCGTGTGAGACTTACCCAAGGAGAAATAAACATCTCTCTTCGGCCTTACTCCGTGTATCCCTGCTCCGGTACCGTCTTTGGTTTTTGAGCCGTCTGTGTACCAGATTATTGCCCCAGGAGTGTCTGGTGTTTTATTGTTCCACGCATCCCGGTCGTCGATTATGGTCTTGAATGGTATGTCATGGCGATATGCAGGGATTGTGTGGCCTGATCTCATTTCTAACTCAGGTCCCCTTATAATATCGTATAAAAGTGCGTGTCCCGTTCTGTGCCACCCAGAAAGTGACGTAGAATTCTGTAGTCTGTATAGTTTCATTATTCCCTCTCCTTTAATCATCAAATGAAGTGCAGGAAGGTCCAGGATGTTCTCCATTGCGGATGTAGGGGTCGATTTCATGGCCCCTGTGATGCTCAAACAGGCCAGTCTTTGTAGGCTTCCTAGCTTTAATATTGTGGTTCTCTGGTATATCTTTGGCCGCCAGACCCTGGTGTATAGCCAGTGCACTAGCTTAGGTGAGAGTCGCCATGTTTTTCCATACATCCACCTAGTAACTGCGAAGGTTACTTACAACTTCCGGATGGTTTTGTCTACGTGTTTATTCCAGGTCAGTTTGTGGTCTAAAGTTATTTCCAGGTATTTGACCACTTTCGACAGGGTTAGGGGTCCTAATCCCTCCTTTTTCCTGCGTTTTGTAAAAGAAATAATGACAGTCTTTTGGGGACTGATGTTAAGTCCTTCCTGTCCCACCCATCTTTCCACGATATTGAGAGCCCTTTGCAATTGGGAAATGGAGTCAAATGACATATTAAGTGGTTTTACCCCCTCCCTTATTTTCCAAGAAGTCGTAGGTAGCTTCTCCAAGAGCCTTAAATTATAGCTGAAGGCTATCGCACAATTTTCGAAAAATAAATCAGTTGCTCAACATAAGCTTCAAAGACGTCATCAGTAATTTCTTCATGATAATCTTTAGTTGATCTTGACTCAAATTCAAGGAAACCATAGTTTGCAAATCCATTTTCACTACTATGTATGATGTAACTCAAAATCCGAAAATACAGTACTTTCGATTTGACCGTACGTTGACACTTTTAGGATGGTAATAAGAAAGTAAGATAGGGACACGTAAGCCGTTTTACTCTAAGACGTACCGTTATGCAGTTAGAAGCTGTCAAAGTTCAAAAATGTCATTTTCAACAGTCGATATCTCGGAAACTATTATGTTTAGACTTATAATGCTCCTAAAGAAAAATAATTGTAATTTTATGTAGAATTTAAAAATATGGTAAGATACAGGATGTTCTATTAAAAAAAAAAATATTGTTCTCCTTTATTGAGCCACCCTATAGAGTCAAAAATAATTTTACGTTATAACTTACTTACTGTCCTTCAACTTTTATATTAACATTTTTTGTGTATTATAAATACAAACGGAGCTATTCTTATTGCCACACTAAACGGCCACCCTGTATATCATCATCATCATCATCATCAATCAACCATTCTCTCGTGTCCACTGCTGGACATAGGTCTCCCTCATCCTTCTCCATGTGTCCCGATCCTGCGCCACCTGCATCCAGTTCCCTTGGCTGCGCTTTAAATCATCGGTCCATCTTGTTGGTGGTCGGCCTCTGTTTCGATATGCGTCCTGTCTTGGTCTCCACTCCAGTATTCGCCTTGTCCACCTATTGTCCGATAATCTAGCGACGTGACCTGCCCAGTTCCACTTCAGAGTCGTTATTCTCTCTATTGCATCTAGTACCCCTGTTCGTCGGCGTATTTCCTGATTTGTGATTTTATCTCTGAGGGAAATGCCCAACATCAATCGTTCCATTGCCCTTTGTGCCACACAGATTTTATGCACTGTTCTCTTTGTCAGTGTTAATGTTTCCGCTCCGTAGGTCAACACTGGCAATACACACTGGTTAAAAGTCTTTTTTTTAAGGCATACTGGAAGAGATGATTTGAAAACATAATTTAGCTTGCCGAATGCTACCCATGCTAGTCTTAGACGGCGGTCAAGTTCAATAGTTTGGTTGTCTCTTCCTACGCAGATCTCGTGTCCCAGATATTTGTATGAATTTGTCTGGTTGATGGCTTCTCCAGCAATAGAGATGTTCTCACTGGGCACGAGATTAGTCATTATTTGGGTTTTCGACATGTTTATCTTTAGTCCGACTTCCAAGGAGGAAAGATACAGCCTATTCAATAGTTCCCTGGCTTCGTCCAAACGGTCACACACTAGGACAATGTCGTCTGCAAATCGTAAATGTCCAAGCCTCTCTCCATTTACATTTACACCTTTTTCGTTCAGATTTGTCTTCTTGCATATATGTTCTAGGAGAGTAATAAACAATTTGGGCGATATGGTGTCTCCCTGTCGCTGTACAGGTATTTTCGAAACAGTAAACAAACTTTCTAGAAATGCTTAACGTGAGCTTTGAATATTTTATCCTGCCATATCTTTTGCACTAAATGTCCTTCGTTAAGCCATGTTTAGTCTAAATCGAAAATGTCCTTTTTCACTTGTATATCTGCCAATACCTGTCTAAAAAATATTATGTTGTCTATCCAGTAAGATTAGCTTTCGGTTGTCGTTTTTCTCAGAGAAATCTAATTCATGTAAAATTGGCCACAGTATTTTTCTTTCTGTGCTGGGCAAATTCTCGTCTTCTCTTATAATATTACAAATGTTATTTAATATTGGAATCTTCGTATTGAAACAGAATTTATGAACTTTTCTTCCTGTAGCACTTTTCACATCCTCGTCAATTTATTTCCTACCTCGTGACTATTTAGGAGGTGCTACCGTCTCAGACATTCTTTCCCTAACAAGCTTGATTGTTAATTTAATTAAGGCTAGCATACAGGACTGGCGACCCGCGTATCAAAATTTAGGCAAGCAGGACAACAGCCAAAACAAGGGCTTAATTGAAAAATTAATCTGATGTATGGCAGAGAAAGACTTAAAATCTCAAAATTGAGGATAACACAATTTTTAAGTTCACAAGATCCCTGACAAAGGGAGGACGTAAATCTATGTCATTCATCAGAGATCCTCAAACAAATCAACCTGCAACGTATCTTAGTGAACAGTTCAGCTTGTTACCGTTAACGGACCCTGAAAGAGATACGCGAGTCTTCGGGACAATAGAAATCTATAAAAATATAGCTAGAAACGTGATGGATTTTCCACGTATATCCTTTGAAGAAGTTCGCTCCGTAGTCCATGATATTGGTGCAAAAAAGGCGCCCGGCTTCGACGGCATAAGAAGCAAGACGCTCAAACATTTGCAAAAGAAAACAGCAATGGACACTTGAGAAAGGGCCAAGGTAGCATTCATTCTGAAATCTGGCTGACAGCTACAGACCAATAATAAGTCTAATATCGTGTGTAGGCCAGGTAGCAAAATTGATACTAAATCGAGTAACTGATTTTGTATCAAACAGCGACGTATTATCACCAGAGCAGCTCGGTTTTCGAGCTGCTCATTGCACGATACGCCAGATAACACAACTGACATCCAATATCTTAAGAGGATTTTATCGTCACATGTCAACAGGAGCAGGCTTTTTTCACGTTTCTAGGGCTTTTAATAAAGTCTGACACGACGGACAAGTACTAAAATTGATAAGGTCAGGCATGCCTGATATCTTCAGGCTAATTATATCATATCTTGAGGACAGGACCTTTGCAGTATTATCTGAAAATACAATCTCAACAATCAGAAAAATCAATGCAGGGGTCCCGCAAGGGTCACCCCTAGCGGCAATTCTTTATAATATTTATACAACGGACATTCTGCGCAGCAATTAGAAACAATTATATCTGTTTGCGGACGATACTGCAATAACTGTCACCTCAGGAATACCGTGGAGAGTAGTTGAAAGTTTGAAACCGCATGTACTTGTGCTGGAAAAATGGCTTGAAGCCTAGAGACTAAGGCTCATTGAGGATTAATAATTAAATTATTTAATTAATAATAAGAGGATTGTTAAGGAAGATTGTTAATTTACTAACTCCCGTCATATTAGCACATGCTGACACTATGTTTCAAACAGTACTAGAGGGTGTTTGGTGTGCAATAAGTGCGTCATGTACATTTAAAAGTATTGTCTTTGCTTTTACCTCAAGCACACCTTTACAATTGAAGAGGAAAGAAAAATCCAAAATGCTTCACAAATATTTAATATTTTGCTCTACGCGTTTCGGTTTCTTAAACCATTTTCGAGAGCTGTCTAAAAAGTTCATTTATATAATAATGTCAATTCAAAATCAAAATTATTAGGCATTACTTACATAATATGATCACAAACTTTACATTAAGGACACAAACAAGTTCACCATGGCGAACACAGGTTAACTAACCATATAAAATTGATGAACGAGATAAACCCAAAAAACATTTAAAAAAATAAAACAAAATATACCGAACCAGAGCGTCATCTAGTTTGCACTAAAAGAGGTACGATTATTTAAACAAACATTCACTACTTAAACTCATTTACAATTTTTGCTGCTTCTCTGTAGTGGGCGTTGACACGTTCGTTCAAACACTCAATCTAATTATTAATCTCTAATTTGGCTATTTCTATATTTTATAAAAAGTTCAGCTTATGGCCTTTATTCGCATTATGTAGCGTTTTAAAGTTGTCTTTAGTATTAAAATTATGTAAGTTCTCTCTTAAATGTAGGCCAAAAGCTGATCCCTTGTCATTAGGCGATTTCTGAGAGTTTAAATGTTCTTTTATTCTAATGTTAAAACTACGTCCTGTCTGTCCAGCATATTTAGCTGTGCATGAGTTACAGGACAACAAATATACCCCACTTTTCTCAAGCACGTTAGTTGAATCCTTTATACTCGAGAATAAGCTACGTAAATTGTTTACTGATTTGGAAGCTATTTTAAAATTGTTGTTTAAGGACTTCAATACATTACTTACCCTCAGAGAAAAAGCGCCCAAAAAAGTTAGTCTTATATACCTAGGTGGTTGAAAAGATGTTATGGTGTTATCCAAGGGGTCAGTCACCACCTTCCTAAGCATGCCATTAAATTTTTTTCTTATTAAACACCTTTATTAAACACTGGGGAATTTCATTCGTCATTTTTATGATAAACCCACAAGCTTTCTATAACACGTTAAAAACTAAACTAAGTAAGTTGGAAATATTCTACTATGAAATTAGGTACCTGTGCAATATAAGACCCAGGTACCTGTTATTGTCATGCCTATGGTGTATTGCGATGTTACGACTAATGGCCCTTTGCTGTGCTGTCAACCATTAAGAAATAGTATGAAAGGTTGCAAAGTACATCATTGTGAAAAGACGGATATCATACAATTCAATATTGTGACTTATTCACGTGATAATTTTATGGCTAATTTTAAAAACCGGTAAAGCGATTTATGGAATTTAGTTTAACGACAATTCTACTCTCTTTTTCAGTAGATTACAGGCCTACGTTTTTGGTTTATATTTATTTCAAACTAAATATTGGTTTTTATAAACTTAAAATTACCTTGCTATAAAATCCAATTGTATCAAGATCCTCGAATACAACGAGAAGTTGCGTGTCGCACCCGCTATATTCCTCGCTCGGGATTCCCCTGGGCGCTATAATAGCCCAGGCCAGTGAGTGATAATTACAGATCACGTGACAGTTAATTGCTGTCGATATTTTAGGCAAAAAGACAGTAAGTTATATAAAGTGGTTCCCATAAAATGGAGACAAAGAACGAAAATAATATAAGTATAATGCATCACGATTAACTGTGTGACAAACTTTATCTTGGAAACTATACATTTTATAAACGGTTTTGGGAACCCATACGTTATACCTATAAACAAGAACAAAGTTGAAGAATGGACGATCGCCAGGACCAGATGGTATCCCAGCTGAACTAATAAAATTAGGCACATATAAACTTTTTAAAAGTCCAACCTGGTGTACAAACCAATACATAAATGGCAACCCTATACTGAATGGCGTATATCTCGTCCGTGCATAAAAAGGGAAATAAATTGGGTTGTGACAAATATAGAGGACTATCACTAACAAGCACAGTGACCCGACTGTATTGCCAGATACTTCGTGATCTTGTGGAGGCTGAATACGGAAAGCAGGAAGAAGAAGAACAATCTAGTTTTAGAATCGAAAGAACCTGCACGGACAACACATTTTGTAGCAAAGAGCTAATAAAGAAAAAATCGGGCACCAACCAAGAAACACACTTCATGTTTATTGATCTCCATGCAGGGATGCACAGACTTATAGGGAACAGGGGCCACTCATTGTATTTTAAATCCTCCCAAAATGCTTAGAAGAGGCCGTTTTCTGTTTAATAAAACACTATTTTAAGTTTAGTTCTTCTTGTTCATTAGATATTATTTAGTTTTATGAAACATGGTTGTGTTGAACTTGTTGAAGGTTGTGATATTTCCTACATAACTATAAGAATAAAGTGTTTTGTTTTGTATTTTTATGTTATAACTTTAATAAAGAATTAATTTCTATAACAAATTGTTTTTAAAGGCGTTTGTCAATGAATATAACCCCCGTTTTTTTCTTAAAGGATAGTATACTTTTTTAAAAATACGTTCTGTGTCCAATCTCACCCATGACGATGCCCCACCTTAAGCTTTAAGACGATTTAGGTACATGTTCAAACTGACCCCAAAATGCTGGGTGAGATTGGACAGTGAAAAGTCAAAAAATATATGTGAAAGAAAAAAAATGTTTTTTTCATAGAAAATGTAGCTAAGGCATCACTTTCACGCAAAAAAATGTCATTTATTTCGCTTTTTTAATTGTTACTGCCCTATTCATTGAAACGTCTAAAAAGTGTCCAATGTCACCCCGTTTGACGGTACATCTATTCGCTGCGTCTCAGTATTTCGCATTATAACGAGTGATTTTTAATTATTTTGCTCAAGGGAGGCCATGCATTTTAAAAGCATCATGGCCGTACTGCGTAGATAAGATGACATTATTGTTTTATGACATTTACGTCTTATTTGAATTTGTGTATTTGTAAAGTTTAAAAATTGGTGAAATTTTGTAATTTTTGCAGTTATTTAAAGGTAGGTTACTATTGCTTTAACTAATATTTTCTCCGGGAGTCGTCTTTTGACTATTATAAAGTGCTATTTGCAGGATATGATTTAATTTTTTATTTTTCAGCGTATCAAGTTTTGGTGAAGCTTTGTTGCCGGATTGAAAGTTCTACAGTAAAAATGTTTAGTGAAGCACAAAAAATTTTTATTGTTGAAAGTTTTTTTAGAAATGGAAACAAAATAGGCGGTGTGTGGAATTACTCTATGCATGACTGCTTTGATGAATTTCGAACCGAGTTTCCTGATGTTGCGGTGACCTTTCATAATTTTCGTACTGGGTCACAATACCTAATTGATAAATTTCGTCAGACTGGTTCTGTTCAACATAAAAAAGGGGCTGGAAGACCAACGAAACGATCGAATGAGGTTATTGAAGAAGCGCGACAAATTATGGAAAATAATCCTTCAACTTCCATTAGACATTTATCTCAACAAATTCAGCAAACGGATTTATGCTACAGTACATGTCAAACACTTTTGAAAAAGGATCTGCATCTATACCCTTATCGTGTTACGGCTATTCATGAACTCCTTCCCAATGACGTTCCCCAAAGACTTAATTTTTGTGAATGGTTTTTAAACAATTTTCAAGAAGAAAATAGTGGTGCTTTTGAAAAAACATTTTTTACCGATGAGGCTTATTTTTATTTATCAGGCTATGTTAATTCACAAAATATGCGAATGTGAAATACGCAAAATCCGCATGTTTTTGTAGAAAGACCTCTTCATCCTCAAAAAGTTGATGTGTGGGCAGCAATTAGTTCTAGAAGAATAGTAGGCCCAATTTACTTTGATGGCACAATTACAGCTGAGAGATATCGGATCGAAATTTTGACAACATTTATTAATGAGCTTCACGATGATGAATTGCGGGAAGGTTACTTCCAACAAGATGGCGCTACACCTCATGTAACCAGAGAAATTTTAAATTTTTTAAGTGAATTTTTTGAAAACAGAGTTATAAGCCGAAATACGCAACAAATATGGCCACCTCGTTCCTGCGATTTAACACCCTGCGATTTCTTCTTGTGGCCTTTTATAAAAAACTCCATTTATCGAACACCAATTGAGGATATAAATGATCTTAAACGAAGGATTTCAGAAAAAATTGCCGAAATTGATAATTCTCCAAACGTATTGGTTAATGTGTCTCTGAGGGTAAGAAGAAACATCAGAAGGTATCTAAAAGTAGGAGGCGGCCATATAAAATAGGCTTTCAAAGTAAGATAGCCCAGGATTTTATATTACATACCGTCAAAAAACATTATTTTAGGTTTTCAACGTGACAACGCTGCTTTCTTGCAAATTCGCCCTATGATTTAATCTACGCGCTACTGCTACACTATGTATACTGGGTCACAGCCGCCCTTGAGCAAAATAATTAATAATCACTCGTTATAATTAAAATATAATCACAGAACTCTAACTTCTTTTTAAATAAAGTTAAAATACTAAGAATGTTCAAACCCTAATTAAAAATATTAAATTAAGAAACTCAATTGACAATATTAACAAAATATTAAAATAATATGATTATTTATTTTGGTTACTGGCATGGCCAACATTAATAATGGTGTTCTTACTTACGTTTGTCCGACGTTTCAGATACACTTTTAACTTAAGAACAATAATTAGATTTAGGTAGGACATGTTACATAAAAAATGGTTAGAAAAAAAGGAAAAATAGATTAGGTATCCACTTAAAAAAATTAAAACCATATACAGTAAAAATTATTCTTAAAAATAGGCAGCAAAAAACAAAATTGACGGGTCCAACAGATTTTTCCAAAAACTAAGCTTTTAAAAATATTGAATTTATTTCTTACTTTCGTCATCCCTGTATAAAAATGATAGCTCAATGTGAAAATAAAAAATGCTTTATTTGTTATTTCTATTGAAGGGAAAAGTCATTGACTTCTCATTTTAAAGGTAAGTTGCTTAAGTTAATTTCTAATTTTGGCATTTGATCTGGCCATTTCAGATATTTATTTTAAGCTACTCGAGTTACACAATTTTATCTGTACCTAAGATGGTAGGCAATTTTATCTATCACATTTTTAATTATTTAAAAGATACTAATTTTGTAAATTCCTTGTCATTAAATTAATTTTTACCCAAAATCAAATTGTAGAAAGCGATGGATTTTTGGTTCATAAGGTATAAATTAAATACATAAAAAGTAAATATAAATAGATTGCTCCGGAAAAGCTATAAACATGAAATCATTTGAGGATTCTAAAATATTTTCAATTTATGTTTGCTTTGAAATATGACATCTAAGACTGCAAACGGGAAATCGTAAAAATGTGAATCAAGAAGGTATATCTGTTGGGGCGGAATATATGTTTTTTTATATCTTTAATCATTGGACGGTTTTTTGATATAGTATTACATTGGCGTCGCGTGAAATAAAAACTTCAGTATTTTACAAAACAGATAATAGAGAAATTTTAACTATTCCGGCATATAATTTTAATGAGCGGTTTGATCGTTTGACATCAGATAATCTTTTTTTTATAACTATGGATTTAATGTTGATATTTTTGACTTTATAAAATTTTGAAAGTGACACTTCTCTGACTTACCCTTCTGTCATGGGAGGTTAGTAGTTTCATACTTTCCAACCGTGGCAGAAAAGCAACAATTACAGTTTTAAAATGCTTAATCTTTAATTTTCACTAATTTATTAGGTTAGCACTATAAAGTATGTTCAAGACAAGACAAGAGAAATATTATTTTTAGTATGTTTCTGCTTCTTAAGAAAATATGGTCAACAAGAAAGCCTTTGACTTTTTTTTACAGGGTGCTCAAACAATACAAAAATACTAAATCCTGCGACGAGTAAACTATCTTTTTATTTTACAGCACAATAATGAAGACAAAAAGTATTTCAAATTTGAGTTAATATTTGAATTTGAAATATCCCCTCTTTTAAGCCTAATTTTAATCAAGCTTTAGAAGGGAGAGATCCAGTAAAACGCCTAAATTTTTGTTAATGGGTTTAGGGACAAAATTTTAAATGAAAATAACCACTATCATTAATTTATTTTATTTTCCGACGAATCAACTTTTTCTACAAGTGGTAGGTCGCTTCACAGGATGTACGATACTGGAAGACTCGGATATAAGTGAAGCTTTAACGAATGCGAAATTCCAATTAATGGAGAAACATTACGGCAAGATCAAGTCAATGCTCTCTGCCTATTACGGAGGTGTGTCACAGTTTTTACTTTCAACCCTGTGATAGCAATGAAATTGTATCTATAATTAACAATATGAAAAACAAACATAGTGTAGGTAGGGATGAGGTATCTGTAAAAATAATAAAAGCAATAAAAAATGCCATTGCTGGTCCAATGGCCTATCTAATAAATAAATCAGTAGAGATTGGTGTTTTTCCGGAACAATTAAAAATTGGCAAAGTAATACCCATTTATAAAAACAAAGAAAAAACCAATGCTGAAAATTATAGGCCGATAACTATCTTAAACACACTATCTAAGGTATTCGAGAGGGTATATTACAATCGCCTAATATTGTTCCTGGATAAATACGGGATACTTTCACCGTCCCAGCATGGTTTTCGAGCGAATAGGTCGACAGAGGGAGCTGCGTGCGACCTTCTACAGACTGTGTACGCAAATATTGATGCTGGACGTTGTGTGGCGGGTCTTTTTTCGACCTATCACGCGCGTTTAATAGTTTGGATATAGGCTTTATTTTACAGAAACTATCAGCTAATGGAGTTAGAGGAGAAATGTTGAATCTATTGTCCTCGTATTTAACAGATAGGAAATCTTATGTACAGGTTGAAAACCAAACTTCTGATATGGTGGATAGTGATATAGGAGTCCCCCAGGGGTCTGTGCTGGGACCACTAATGTTTCTTATTTTTATTAACGAAATGCCAAATTACATGCAGAACGGCAAAGTAATCATGTTTGCTGATGACACATCGGTGGTGGCCGCGGCACGGACGTCGGGGGAACTTCATGACCTAGTACTAAGCATCGTTACTGATTTCAATGAGTGGTGTAAAAGAAACAATTTAATTCTAAACATGCAGAAGACTGTGTTTGTCAATTTCAGATGTAGGACTAAATCACCAATTACAACTGTGAACCTAATAAGCGCTGCGGAGGGCTGCAGGTTCCTTGGTTTATATGTGGACCAATTTCTAACATGGGAATCGCATGTGAATCACATCGCGAAAAAGTGTAGCACTGCATACTTTGCCATGCGTCAACTGAAACACTTACTTACAGAGAGGGCACTGTTGCAGGCGTATTATTCTATGGTTTATAGTCAACTTAGCTATAATGCTATACTTTGGGGCAATTCAACTAATTCTAAAAGAATATTTTTAATCCAAAAGCGAATAATTCGACTCGTATATGGATTAAGAATGATAGATAGCTGTAAACCAGTGTTTCTCGATAAAAAAATCATGACATTCCCATGTATATATATATATAAGCTACTAATGTATATAAAAAAAAATGAAAGCAAATTTACAACAAACTCGTGCTTTCACAAATACCCAACCAGAAAAGCTAGTGATCTATCTATAATAAAGCATAACCTAACAAAGTTCGAAAAGTCACCAGACTATGCTGGCCTCACTTTATTTAATAAATTACCACAGGAAACAAGACTTCTAAATGAAAACAAATTTAAAAAAACAATAAAGAATTTTCTGGTTGGTAAATGTTACTACTCAGTATCGGAATTTGTAAATGACAGAAATGTCATATTATAATGATATATAGGAATTTTAAAAATAATTAATTGTTTTTTGTTTTGTAACTTTGCATATTTATTGACGTGTACACCCATCTATGATGGCTGCTTTTGCAAGTATGAATAAATGATTTGATTTGATTTTGATTTGATTGATAAAAGACAACAAACTGAGTTATAATACTATTGGAAGAAAAAGGTCTTTCACTTATAAAAGTTTTTCAAATTTCCATATGAAGATTTAGGAAAACCAGTATTTAAAAAAAAACCCTTATGTTAGTGTTATTAACTAACACACAGATACATACATGCCT
The DNA here is from genome assembly GCA_963920685.1 of Polydrusus tereticollis. Classification (NCBI taxonomy): domain Eukaryota; kingdom Metazoa; phylum Arthropoda; class Insecta; order Coleoptera; family Curculionidae; genus Polydrusus; species Polydrusus tereticollis. Next base: position 76,266,252 of record OY987327.1, read on the forward strand.
CATATTTCAGAAAAAAAGAATAGATCCCTCTTACCCGCAGGAAGTTTTCGAAAAAAAGGGGGCAGGTGGTTATAAAAAAATCAAACACAACCCGCGCCGACCGCGACCGTGCTATCCACTGCAACGTGATTGTTGAAGTAAAGTTAATTTAAAGAGAATAATGACATTCAAGACGTTTAACCAAATATTAATATTAAAAGTCAAAACTATTGTTGAAATCAAATGTGAAGGTTTAAGGAACTCGATAATAGGTTTATAAAATCCGTGCAGAATCAATTGATCTTTAGTTGTCATCACTGGACGTAGGTACAGTACTTGAGGACCGACAGAACACGGACATCCGTCAACGCAAATAAAGTAAAAGTTTTGCCTACATCATTTCTTTTCAAGTTACAGCGTTAAATAAAATAATAATATTGTTAAACCAAAAGATCCAACATTAACATTGTTTTAAATAAATCATTGGTTTAGTAAATTTTCAAAAATACCGCCACTGACTTCCAAACATTTCCTGCTTCGTTTACGAAGGGCGCGCGTGGATCTTCTAATTGATTCGTGCCTTTCTTTAATAGTGAGTACAACATTTCTAATGCGTCTAATTACTGCATTCCTAGTATCTACTTTCAAAAGCAAACAATAATAACATTTATTACAGGAAAGCTAAATTAATGCAATATTTTGTTTTTGCCTTATAACTTGAAAACAAATGAATATTGGATAACAACATTTGAGCATTTTCTTATTATTTTGATTCATAGGTTACACCCTTAGAGTAAGACCCATTCCTCGCGACTCACTCCGTATAGTTGATGCAAAACAAAAACCGATGCACTTAATAATAATGATAATTGTCAATCCGTAAGAAAACACTAGGAAATTAAATTTGGGCAAAAAATATTAAAACTTTATGCGATATTGAATTTACTACAAACTTTAAATATTCTTCTTTGATACGAACCCACTTATAGCAAATATCTGGTTTATTTAGGCTTGTAAAAATTAATTAATTTGAATTTTATTGACCGACTGTTGGCAACAGAACTGTGAACGGTGTGGTGGCGCCAGCTCGTTCGTTGGCTTGGTTTGACGTTTCATGAAAAACTAACCTTAATTATTTTGTGATTCCATGTTGCTGTGCGTCTATTTTTTAACAAGAACTCCAGAGCTTTATATAAATAGCATTAAGAAACTGTTTTATCAGGAGAAATAGAAGGGCACATACATATCTCTGTCGACTACGTTGTTTACTATTTGTGAAAAATGCCGAAACATTTAAATAACCAGTGCAAAGACCTAATAGCTTCTCTAAGAAGCTATTTTCAGGAAGAACTTAACATCAATGGCCCATTGTTACCCTTAACAGCAGTAAAGATAAGTAAATTTAAAAAGAATGTTAAAGTCTAGATATTTTATTTCTACTTTACTAATTTTTAGCGTGTAACAGCTGCCCTAAATTTGAATATCTCCACTGTAATCGCAATTTTAACAACAGTTAAGGAAACAAGTTCTAATTCAAAGAGAGTTGTAAATGTGTGAGGATTGGATATAAGTTCTATCCGTTACACTATTTATGGAATGCACGAAACAGGTAAGTTATATTATTCAAAAACTAATATTTTACATTGGTTATGCATAAGCTGTAACTTTTTTTAGAACATCATATAACTTTGACAACTTTAAGTTAGAAATTAAAAGACTTCTTTCCCATGTAGCTTTCAAATGACTAGTATTTTTGAAAGAATATATTAAAGAAAAAAAGCATTCTTGTACCATATCGTTTTTTTGGATGAAACATTGATTTTTCAAAATGGTAGCATTGGTTGATCTTTGCAAGATGAAAATAAAAGAAGTGTTAGATCTACTAAAGTTGATGGTAGAAGGTATTATGCAGTAAATAAATATATAAACTATGGGAAATTTTTGTATATTTATCTTGTTTTTATAAAAAAGAAAACTGTGTAATTCCCTCATTCGGATATTTTGGTTACAAGCTGGCAACACTGTCGATAACTGACGTCACTCGAAGGGTATGACGTGCATCGGTTTTGTTTTGCAAAGAATATATGTACTTATTATAGATAATATAAAGAGGAGATGTCAGGTTAACCGATTTTGGTTTTGAAAGATACTTTACTATTTCTATTTCCGAAAATTTCTAAAAAAATATTAGCATCTTATATATCGACGCCACTGGCTAATACACCTTTATCCTTCCGCAGGCAGGACGTGTGAGCGACAGAGTTGGTCCTTTTAGAGTTATTGAAAAGCGCGATCGCATATCCCGTGGCCGTAAAGTGGGCGAGTGCACGGCCCCGCGGGACAGGAGACACGCCGCCCGTAATTTTACTTCGACATTTAAGTTTTATGCCGAGGCGACCACGACTATTCAATCATAAGGCAAATGTCGTATTTGCACCGTAAAACCGGTTAGGTTAAATTGTATTTTATTTCACTTTTATTCACGCCGACGAAAAATGTACGGTTGGTTCTCAATATAAACGCACTATACGCAACTTACTTATAACCCTGTCGATTGAACTACAAGCTTTATGGTGCGTTTTTTTTTACGTAGGTCATAGAATCACACACAGTATATTGATTTAAGTAAAGCATTTGACAAGGTCTGTTACGACCGACTCAGACTAATAGCGAATTCCATTGCTAAAAAAAGTGCGGCACGAGTGCAAAATTTGAAAACCATTGGACCTTTCAGTGCAATCAGTTCCACACGTGCTCTTGGGGACCGCGCTGCACCGAAACTAGATGAAAATGTCAAAAAATACAGTGTTTTGATTTTTTTAATCTTTAAAATACGTACTATTTTGTCTCAAATATTGTCCGGTGGTAAGTAAAATCAATGAGGATTGAGGAGTATTATCATCAACTTTGTTGAAAAATGCACTCAAAGTCTAATCTGAAAGCCATTGGTACTCAAATAATAGTACAACACTTTTTGTGCACTGGTGCAGTTTCAGTGGCATAACGGTGCCGCACTTCTTTTAACAATGGAATTCGCTATAAAGGTAATAAGAGCAAGCACGAAGGTTGGTAGTATCTAAACTGCAAAGATATAAATCTCTTGGATTGATAAATAGAAATTCGTTTAAACAACGCCAAAATTCAAACCACCTTCTTCTTAAATTCAATGGTCAAATTTCCTGCAAGTACTAGTAAATAATACCAGGATTAACTGGAGCGATAGGGATTTTGCCCAAATTGAAAAACACAAGAAATTTTTAAGACAAGTCTATTGCCCGGAGGACTGGTATAAAGCCGTAAGAAAAAGTAAAAGAACCAATCCATTCACAGTTATTGTTATGGAACAGAAAGATTTCTTTTCGTTTAAACAAATCCCTATGGCGAGAAAAACTATAACCGAAGATAAAGAGCCTGTAAGTTTTACTAAAGCACGGTGCCTCCGGTTTGAATCGAGTGAGCCAAATACGATGTATATTAAACATGAAGTAACTGGAAATAATTTTAAAAAAGTCAACGTTGGAAAGCGTGGAATAAGTCTTCAGTCAACCCATATTCTTAACAACTTGGACTGCAAATACAGTGAACCCGTTAAACTTAATAGCAAGAAAATTGAAGATCTAAAAAAACTTATCCGAAACATACCACCTATCAATCAAAACTTTTACCTTGTTATTTTCGAGCAGTGTGGAGAGCACATTGACGAAACCGACGATCTGAATATCGTGGAAAATGTAGATGGAGAAGACGATATTTCATGAAAGCTGCCAAATATTTTTTTCGTTTATTAAGAATAGTTTAAGACTTTTGTTGTACTGAGAGTTATCCATTTTATTTTTATACCCTTATAAAATATAAAAATGCTGTTTTATTTTGTCATAAAAACAGACACAAGCCACACTTTAACAAATAAAAAAGAATAAACTCGAAAAAAAAAGAGACTTTTGTATATTTGGTTTAACTTTCGGGTAAGAATTTCAACCCACTGCAGCTCTCTATCCTAAAACAGCAGCTTTTGAAAAAGAAATCTGATTTACAGATTTAACTAAAATCTTTCAAGTCGCTTTCCTCAATATTGCTACAATGTGGCTTATGTACCTTGTTGCCCCGAGCGCTTCATATCATACAGATATTTAAACTAGTAGAAAATGCTGCACTCAAAAGCATCTAGAACTTTTGTGCAGATTCGATAATGCATAACGAGCAAAAAGGCAATCGTTTGCTAGATAAATATGGTTTAACGAGCTATAGGCATTCGTTACCACATGATATTGGCGTACCAGACTAATGTCTTAATTATGGCACCCAAGGTAAGATACGAACAAGATAAGTTCAAGATACGGTACAAGAGAAATTGTATATACAGTGTGACTTAAGATACTATCCCTCCAGTACAAGCATGTCACGCTAATTGAGTGAGAAGTTTAAGGAAAAGTAAATGTTAAACTAGAATTGATTTCTGACAGATATCAGAGCGAAAGAGGGTGAGTTTTTCAACAAATTCAATTAAGGTTTCAGCTTTGAAACAAAAGAAAAACTCACCTGCTTTCCTCGATATCAGCTTCCTTGGATATTCTGTCAGTCACCAGTTCTGTAGAGCCTGGATCTGTCGGTTTCCTTGTAAATGGTCCAGCCAGGTTTTCCCTATATCTGGTTCTCACCAATGTTCATCAAGAACTTAAATAAACCACCAACTGGCCAACGATATTTGCTAAATCATAAAAGAACGACAGAGAGACCCGAAAAACAAAGTTAAATTGAGAGTTTAGATATTAATTGATGAAGAAAAACACACAAAACCATGACCTTTCGATTAACTTAAAAGATATTTAAATTGAATGCAAAATTATTAAAATATTGATTATAATCCACACATACTGAAGAAATAATATAATTACTGCCTTCTGTCTGCTAAGATGATGCTTTTAGATTTTTAAAAACATTATACTTTACAAGGATAAATGAGATGAATGAAGATTATTAATTTGTGACGCCATGATGGTCGGCATGTCTTTATTTTGTTTAAAACATAAGAATGTGGAATTTAATTCGTGTAAAAATAGCTTAAAAGGTCATGCTTACTAGAAAGTAATATTTATGGTTCGATTACATACTTATTTATTAGATAAAATATAAATTTAGTGAAACAGAAGCTTAGCGTGACATACCTGTATCAGGATAAAACCGAAAGTGAGGTCAAAAATTCACTTCTCTGAGTCGAGCCTTTACGCATCCCCGGAGACAATATGAACTAAATTAAATGTAAGAAATCGATAATCTATATTAAAGAATAACCTTAAAGATCAGGCTACCACGAAAAACGACAGATGCATATCGGTTCTTATAATGTCCAAACCCTCCTATCGGAAGCAAGATTATTGGAGATGGAGGAGGAACTAAAAGAAATAAAATGGGATATAGTCGGTATCAGCGAGATGAGACGCAGGGGAGAAGATCAAATAATACTTAAATCCGGCCATATGCTTCATTACAGGGGAGAAGAAGGCTCATCAAATGGCGGAGTCGGTTTCTTTGTAAATAAAAGACATATACCAGACATAATAAAGATTGAAAGCATAAGTCCGAGAGTTATCTATCTAGTTCTGAGGCTAAACTCAAGATATAAACTTAAAATTATACAGGTATATGCACCAACAACTAGCCACTCAGATGAGGAAGTCGAGGAATTCTATGAAGAAGTCAGAACTGCCCTACGAAACACACAAACACATTATATTATGATAATAGGTGACTTTAATGCCAAACTGGGATTCAAGAGTGATCACTCAGAATTAGCTGTGGGAAATTTTGGATATGGCGAAAGAAATGAGAGAGGAAATCAACTCATTGACTTTTTGCATCAGGAAGGTCTTTATGCAATGAACTCTTTCTTTGATAAAAAACCCCAACGTAAATGGACATGGATAAGCCCAAACGGAACAACAAAAAATGAAATAGACTTTATAACGACAAACAGAAAAGAGATCATTCAAGACATAACAGTTCTGAATAAGTTCTCGATTGGAAGTGATCATAGAATGGTCCGAGCAAGGGTATGCTTTGACGTGAAAAAGGAAAGAGCAAAAATGATACACAAGATCAAGAATATGAAGCGACATCCTCCGGAAAATATCAGACTATACAAGGACTCCATCAATAACAACTTAAATACCCACGAAGAAATGGATATAGAACAAATGAACACCAACATAGTAACAGCCCTAAAAGAGGCTGAGAAATTATGCCCAGAAAACAAGAAAAATAGCGAGAAATTAAGCCAAAATACGAAAAACCTTTTGGACGAAAGAAGAAAACTGAGGAACAAATATGATACAAACCTGGCAATGCTGAGAAGCTTGAACAAGGAGATCCAAAAGGGAATTCGAAAGGACATTAGACAACACAATACGAGAGAGATATCCAAAGTAATAGAGGAAAACAAAAGTTTGAAAGTTCTGAGGCGAAATATGTCAACGGGGAAAAAGAACATACGTATACTGAAAGACAAACAAGGTCAAGTTGTCAGTGACAGAGAGAAAATTTTAGAGGTTGTAGAGAGTTTTTACCGCGAATTGTATAAAGAACCAATACAAAATGAAAACCGACCGCTGACAAAGGTAATAAACCAGGGTTCTGAAGAAATGCCGGACGTAACACTTCAGGAAGTAAAAAAGGCCACACAAGAAATGAAAAACAATAAATCCCCGGGAAGTGATGGAATAGCGATAGAGGCTATAAAATGGGCTGGGAAAAGACTTCTGAGAGCCCTAGTTAGACTATTTAATAAATGTTTAAGCGAAGCGACAACGCCAACTCAGTGGAGCAACGCAGAGGTAATTTTGCTGCACAAAAAAGGGGATATTACTGATCTTTCAAACTATCGCCCTATAAGCCTACTCTCTCATGTCTATAAGCTCTTTACAAAGATCATCACGAAGAGACTAATAAATAAATTAGAGCTCTACCAGCCACGAGAACAGGCAGGTTTTAGGTCTGGATATGGCACAAACGATCACCTACTGGTAATAAAGAATCTAATTGAGAAATGTACCGAATACAATAAACCCTTGGTGTTAATATTTGTCGATTATGAAAAAGCCTTTGACACAATAAATCAACAAAAAATGTTAGAAGCTCTAACGGAATGTCGAATAGACTACCGCTACACAAATATAATTAAACACATATACCAAAATGCTACAGCGAGTGTAAGAGTCGGAGATCAACAAACAAATAAATTCCCAATAAGACGTGGAGTACGACAAGGCGACACCATATCGCCAAGGCTATTTACTACACTGCTGGAATATACCGCCACTGACTTCCAAACATTTCCTGCTTCGTTTACGAAGGGCGCGCGTGGATCTTCTAATTGATTCGTGCCTTTCTTTAATAGTGAGTACAACATTTCTAATGCGTCTAATTACTGCATTCCTAGTATCTACTTTCAAAAGCAAACAATAATAACATTTATTACAGGAAAGCTAAATTAATGCAATATTTTGTTTTTGCCTTATAACTTGAAAACAAATGAATATTGGATAACAACATTTGAGCATTTTCTTATTATTTTGATTCATAGGTTACACCCTTAGAGTAAGACCCATTCCTCGCGACTCACTCCGTATAGTTGATGCAAAACAAAAACCGATGCACTTAATAATAATGATAATTGTCAATCCGTAAGAAAACACTAGGAAATTAAATTTGGGTAAAAAATATTAAAACTTTATGCGATATTGAATTTACTACAAACTTTAAATATTCTTCTTTGATACGAACCCACTTATAGCAAATATCTTGTTTATTTAGGCTTGTAAAAATTAATTAATTTGAATTTTATTGACCGACTGTTGGCAACAGAACTGTGAACGGTGTGGTGGCGCCAGCTCGTTCGTTGGCTTGGTTTGACGTTTCATGAAAAACTAACCTTAATTGTTTTGTGATTCCATGTTGCTGTGCGTCTATTTTTTAACAAGAACTCCAGAGTTTTTTATAAATAGCATTAAGAAACTGTTTTATTAGGAGAAATAGAAGGGCACATACATATCTCTGTCGACTACGTTGTTTACTATTTGTGAAAAATGCCGAAGCATTTAAATAACCAGTGCAAAGACCTAATAGCTTCTCTAAGAAGCTATTTTCAGGAATAACTTAACATCAATGGCCCATTGTTACCCTTAACAGCAGTAAAGAGAAGTAAATTTAAAAAGAATGTTAAAGTCTAGATATTTTATTTCTATTTTACTAATTTTTAGCGTGTAACAGCTGCCCTAAATTTGAATATCTCCACTGTAATCGCAATTTTAACAACAGTTAAGGAAACAAGTTCTAATTCAAAGAGAGTTGTAAATGTGTGAGGATTGGATATAAGTTCTATCCGTTTCACTATTTATGGAATGCACGAAACAGGTAAGTTATATTATTCAAAAACTAATATTTTACATTGGTTATGCATAAGCTGTAACTTTTTTTAGAACATTAGATAACTTTGACAACTTTAAGTTAGAAATTAAAAGACTTCTTTCCCATGTAGCTTTCAAATTACTGGTATTTTTGAAAGGATATATTAAAGAAAAAAAGCATTCTTGTACCATATCGTTTTTTTGGATGAAACATGGATTTTTCAAAATGGTAGCATTGGTTGATCTTTGCAAGATGAAAATAAAAGAAGTGTTAGATCTACTAAAGTTGATGGTAGAAGGTATTATGCAGTAAATAAATATATAAACTATGGGAAATTTTTGTATATTTATCTTGTTTTTATAAAAAAGAAAACTGTGTAATTCCCTCATTCGGATATTTTGGTTACAAGCTGGCAACACTGTCGATAACTGACGTCACTCGAAGGGTATGACGTGCATCTGTTTTTGTTTTGCAAACAATATATGTACTTATTATAGATAATTTAAAGAGGAGATGTCAGGCCAACCGATTTTGGTTTTGAAAGGTACTTTACTATTTCTATTTCCGAAAGCATTAAACATATTGTGTCTAATGCTGATTGTTATGTTCGGGACCTTACTACTAATGATTATGTGATAGTTCTGGCTGGCTTAAATGACTCCAACGTCTCCCTAAAAGATATTACCTTACTGGCCAATAAGTGTTTCTATACAAATTTGATTGTCTGTACGATTCCTGTTAATCATGGCTTTGATGAAAACAATAGCATTTATACTGTAAATGAAGGTCTTATTAGGGCTGTGACAAACCTACAAAAGTTTTCGATTAACATAGATCTTCTTGATCTACACAAAAAATTTGTTTATACAGAACTAAAGCACTATTACCTTAATAGAGTAGGGCTTTTTAAGTTATCTAATCTTATTAAGAATGCTATAATAACATTTAATTCAAGGCCACGAGTAACAAACTTACGACAAATCGAGCTTCTTCCCTCTGTTCCTTCTACATTAAATATTGAAAATGAAACCAGGGACAACTTGGATACTGTTCCTTCTACATTAAATATTGAAAATGAAACCAGGGACAACTTGGATACTACTGCATTTAATTTTAATTTTATTTCTGATTCTTTTTTAGGTCATACGATTTTGTAAGTCTTTTATTGTTAAATATTCAATCCTTAAGAGGTAAAATTGATGAATTTTTAATCTTACTTAACACATTAAACATGCCTCACATACTATTGTTAACCGAACATTGGATGAAGGTTGACGAGCCCTGTTATATACCTGGCTACCTAATAGCATCTAAATATTGTAGAGGGAGCACAGGTCATGGAGGTACAATGATCTTGGTAAATGATATTTTTAATGACTATTTTCCTCTAATATGTGTAAGCAAGTATGATTATCTGCTCTCGGAGGGAGGTTTTGAGTTTTCACTGGTTTTTAATCAGGATTGTAATATTTATATTATTTGCCTATATAGGCCTCCCAGCGGCAGTATAGGGGATTTTTTGGAAAGGTTGGAGATACTATTATTGGATATTACTCCGAATTCTAAAATTGTGTTGGCGGGAGATTTCAATATAAACTATAGCGACGCTAAATGTCTTCATACTCAAAACCTTAAAAACCTGTTGATTTCTTACAATTTTCATATGCTTGTAATGCAACCGACTCGTGTTACAAGATTTTCTAATACCGTTATTGATTATGTGTGCATTAACTTTTTAACTGAAACTGATTCTGAAACCACTGTGATGTCGTCTGGCTTGTCGGATCATGAGGTAATAATATCGACCTTTTCCTTACATTGCAAAAAAAATAAAAAATCCTACAGATATGGTAGAATTTATAGTAAAACTAATTTTAATAATTTCAAGCATAAAGCTGCACGAGTGAACTGGGCTACGGCTCTAAATGCAGTGGACCCCTTGAGTATTTTTAACGATTTAGTTGCTAAACTAGTTGGAGATAACTTTCCTGTTCGGAAAATAAAAATGAAGAAAAAGGAAAAAAAACCGTGGATTACCCCAGGCATTAAAGCTTCTTCTACCAACCTTAGGGCTTTGCACTGGTTGAGGAAATATACAGACAGTGATTTTTTTATGGGTTACTTTGCCCGGTATCGGAGTGTGTATAGATCTGTGATAAGGGCGGCAAAACAGAGATACTACAGTTATAGAGTATCTAGTGCTCATAATAAGAGCAAGGAAAGCTGGAATATTGTTAACGGTTTGCGTGGAAAATCATGTTCTTCATCAAACCAGGAGAGTATGGACTCTGACCTATTGAACACGTACTACTGTTCAATAGCGGAAAAACTAACCTCCAGTATATCGTCAACTGTCAGTCCATTGCATTATCTTCAAAACATTTCTATAGGTGAGTCCTTTTATTTATATCCTACAGAACTTGATGAAATTAAAGTTACTATCAGGGAGATTAAGAATAAAAAATCTGTGGGAATTGACGGTGTTTCATTGAGAATGTTCGAATCTTTGCCAGATCACGCACTTGTTGTGTTGGTCAAGGCAATTAACAGATCATTCGATCTAGGTACATTTCCAACTGGCCTTAAAACAGCTGTTATTACACCACTGTATAAGGGAGGAGATCCTGCTGACCCTTCAAGTTTTCGTCCGATATCCCTCCTTGCAACACTATCTAAGATAATTGAAAGACTAGTTAAAAAAAGAATGTTGGGGTTTTTGACACACCATAACATAATCCATAAATGTCAGTTTGGCTTTCAGAATTCCAAAAGTACAGGGGATGCAATTTTTAGTCTTTTGGAAAACCTTTATATTGGCTTGAATGATGGTGGTGTGGCTGCGGCGGTTTTCTGTGACTTCTCGAAAGCGTTTGATTGCGTGAGTCATGGGATATTGCTTCAGAAACTTTACCATTACGGCTTTAGGGGTGTGGCCCTGGATTGGTTCGCTTCTTATCTTTCCGAAAGAAAACAGGTTGTTAAATCTAATGAGCGAATCTCAAGAGTATTAAATATTGACCGCGGGGTGCCTCAGGGATCTGTTCTTGGCCCATTGCTGTTTTTGATTTATTTGAACGATCTGGCAACAATCAACATTAGTGGCAAGTTTACGTTATTCGCGGATGACACCACTATTTTATGGCTTGACAAGGATCCGTGCGCATTGGAAGACGTGATTGCTGCTGACTTGCAGAGAGTGAAAGAATGGTGTGACGCTAATATGCTATGCTTTAATGCAAATAAAACCAGCGTCCTTACATTCAAGTTTTCTCTGAATCATGTTAATCTGGGTAATGATATTATAGATAGAAAAAGTAGCACCAAGTTCCTGGGTCTCTACATCGACGAAAGGCTGAAGTATTATGATCATATTCTTATACTTAGCAAACGACTGGCGTCGGGATGCTATGCGGTTAGAGTAGTTTCGAACGAACTGGGGTCATCCATGGCTAAATCAACTTATTATGCCCTTATAGAGTCTCACCTGAGGTACGGGGTTGCATTTTGGGGTTTTTGTACCCAACAACTTTTTAACTCGATATTTATTCTACAAAAAAGAGCAATTAGATATATCTGCAAGGCGAAAGTAAAAGATCATTGCAAACCTTTATTTATTCGAGAAAAAATTCTAACTTTAACATGCTTATTTATTTTGGAGACAGTTACTCTCGTCCATAAGAAATTTAGGGATTTTACTCACGCTCACATTCACAATACACGTAGAACCAATGACTTACAATTACCATTACCTATTCCAAAAACATCCCTGACCAAGAATTCCCTCATTTACGAGAGTATTAAGATTTATAATTGCTTGCCTATAAATATAAGAAACATTGGTGAGGTTGGAATGTTTAGAAGATTGGTGAGAAAATTGCTGATACCTAGGGCTTATTATAATTTGGAAGAATTTTACAGGGACGTTTTATGAACGTTATTTTTGACTGTTGTCAAAAAATTTTTTTTTTTGTTTTTTTTTATATATTTGTTTTTCTTGTATGGACACAAGTATTGAGAGTGAGTGGGTGTTTGCTGAATTTGCTGAATTTATGGTTTTCTGTACTTTTAAACTGTAATTGTTTATTTTATATTTGTCAACTTATTGCTCATAATAATTGCTTTGATTTGAGCATGGTTTGTTATTGTTTTAATTTTGTTTATAAGCTTGTTTTATACATATTACACATGGTTTTAAACTGTTATTGTTATTATTATTATTATGTTACTCTGAAGCTTTGTAAATAAGAATTTTTATTCTTCTACAATAAAGCACTTTTTGATTTGATTTGATTTGATTTGAAAATTTCTAAAAAAATATTAGCATCTTATATATCGACGCCACTGGCTAATACACCTTTATCCTTCCGCAGCCAGGACGTGTGAGCGACAGAGTTGGTCCTTTTAGAGTTATTGAAAAGCGCGATCGCATATCCCGTGGCCGTAAAGTGGGCGAGTGCACGGCCCCGCGGGACAGGAGACACGCCGCCCGTAATTTTACTTCGACATTTAAGTTTTATGCCGAGGCGACCACGACTATTCAATCATAAGGCAAATGTCGTATTTGCACCGTAAAACCGGTTAGGTTAAATTGTATTTTATTTCACTTTTATTCACGCCGACGAAAAATGTACGGTTGGTTCTCAATATAAACGCACTATACGCAACTTACTTATAACCCTGTCGATTGAACTACAAGCTTTATGGTGCGTTTTTTTTCACGTAGGTCATAGAATCACAGACAGTAGATTGATTTAAGTAAATTATTTGACAAGGTCTGTTACGACCGACTCAGACTAATAGCGAATTCCATTGCTAAAAAAAGTGCGTCACGAGTGCAAAATTTGAAAACCATTGGACCTTTCAGTGCAATCAGTTCCACACGTGCTCTTGGGGACCGCGCTGCACCGAAACTAGATGAAAATGTCAAAAAATACAGTGTTTTGATTTTTTTAATCTTTAAAATACGTACTATTTTGTCTCAAATATTGTCCGGTGGTAAGTAAAATCAATGAGGATTGAGGAGTATTATCATCAACTTTGTTGAAAAATGCACTCAAAGTCTAATCTGAAAACCATTGGTACTCAAATAGTGCAACACTTTTTGTGCACTGGTGCAGTTTCAGTGGCATAACGGTGCCGCACTTCTTCTACCAATGGAATTCGCTATAAAGGTAATAAGAGCAAGCACAAAGGCTGGTAGTATCTAAACTGATATAAATCTCTTGGATTGATAAATAGAAATTCGTTTAAACAACGCCAAAATTCAAACCACCTTCTTCTTAAACTCAAGGGTCAAATTTCCTGCAAGTACTAGTAAATAATACCAGGATTAACTGGATTGACAATATAAAATATCTTGTTCTTTCGACAAGAGGTTGGATTGGAATAACAATGCGGGTCAACCCTTAAAAAAGGCAAACCATCAGATGGGCGTAATTCATTCACTTATAAATCATCACAGCAGTTTTAACTTACGAATAAAGCAAACCTATACACGGCAATCCTAAGACCAGTACTGACATATGGAATACAGAGATGGTGCACAATTATCAAGACTCTTTACAAAAAACTACAAATACGCCAAAATAAGTTCTTAGAGTTATCGCGAACGCACCAAGATACAAAACAATACGCGTACTTACAAACACCGACAATAACAGAACACACAGACAAATCTATAGTAAAGTATTACAGAAGAGTAGAGGCATCTCAGAACAATCCTATTACACAAACACACATACAAGCTCCACCAAACACCAAATAAAAATTCCCACTATGACAATGGCAACCTTTTGTCATGGACAACAGGTTGTCACTATATGCTGACGGTAGCTCTTAATGTGGAGACAGTAGGTCGTGGTCCGTTATATTTACACCTTCCCTTCGTCGTTGGCTTGCCTTGGGCGCCACCTGGTTTGACAGCAGTCCAAACCAGGAAAAATATATCGAATGTCAGTACTTATTGGAAGACTATGCAATAAATAAAATTAAAATTTCCCACACAAACAATAAAGTTTTTATTAAAAAGAAATACCTATACTTGATAAAAAAAAAGGTTTATGCCAGTTTTATGATCACAGTGAAATTGTTTAAAATTTAGTTTGATGAAAAACTATTTATGTTTAGGATTAAAGCATAAAAAAATGAAACTGAGCTTTTCTCGACCCAAGTATTTATGTAAAATGTGTGTATATAATCTCTGAAGATTCTAGGACCTTAAATACGTCAATTCGTTATGTCTGGTTATAAAAAAAAGGATGATTAGATATTGATTAGAAAGGTTAAAAAAGTAATAAATTAAAATGGTTACATTTGATAAACTTTGTGAACGATTAGAATTAATTAAATTATAAAAATGCATCCAGATAACTTTTATACCACTCTGTGTAGCTAGATCAATTGATCAGGATGGTCCCATGTGGTTTTCTCTGGTAGGCCAGGTGGAATTGATATGGTAGCTCGTTAACATCTCTACTTGGAGCACACGAGATAGGTGGTTTCTTAACCTTACAACCCAGTAAACGGCAAAACCAAAACGACAAAACGGCTAAACCTAAAAAAAAGAATTATCCACTGAATCCAAACAAAAACAACGACCCAAAAAAAGAATACAAGGAGCTTACCTCTAAAAGGGGGATAAGACCTCGTGGTATTTTGGCAAAAACATGGCCTATCAGCGAGGCACAACCTTCCTCTCTTAAGGTATTTTAAGAAGCCAGCTCAAGGACCACGAGAACTCCGAAGAAACCCCTTCTCCTCAAACAATCAACTGACACAAGGTTTTGCCAACTTAACCTAACCCAAAAAAAAAAGAGAACAGAGACACACTACAAAAGATCAGAACGCCACGAGAGTCTGGATTTTTACCAGAACATAACTTAAATAATGAAATAAAGAAAATAATTCCAAGCAACTTTGTTTTTACATAAAATTGCCAAGAGTAAGAAATGGGCGTTCTGCAACTTGACAGAGCCTGAAACGGAAATACATGGCCAACCTACTTGCAGCGCCTTGTGCTATTAACCAACAGAAAAGCGAACGCACTACTTCTAACCCCACATAATTTGACTAATTTTCTATAAACAAAGATGACACAATTTAATAAACCATGCTTGAACTAAATAATTATATTAGATGTACTTTGTGGAAATATGACTGTAAGAATCAAAGGTAAGTCCAACATGCCCCACAAAGCCAATAGTGAGATTGGCATTATCATAAGCCAAGAACCGAAATTCAGCAGAATAAAGAACCTCCAAATCATGGAACAACCAGATACATAGAACGAAAAATCAAGATCAAGGAAACCATATAAGATATGTACAAGAAACACCAAGAACAAAAGAAGTAAAGGACCAATGTCCAACTTAAATATCCAAATTTTTGAAATAAAATCTCATTTTCTCAGTTCTCGAGATACTTCTATTAGGCCGATTTCGTTAGTACACCCTATATGCATAAATTTCAAAAACAATAATAGTAAAGATTCACTGAGCGAAATATCGAGTTGACATAACTCAAATATGGGTTATCCCAGACCAACGCGTGTTGCTAATAGGGGACAGCTCAGACCTCTGAGTTACGGCAACTAAATCGAAGAGATTGCATCAAATCACTGTTCATGAGTTATCATAGCCCTGCAGATGGGTTGTTTTAGCTAGCTAATTGATACTGGGTTTGACGAACACATGCGACGTGGGCTGCAGCAATTCATTATTTAAGCTGCCAGAAACCAATATGGGAGTTGTGATGCCTCACTACTAGGGCTAGATTAACTCATGATTCGAGCTATCAAAACCGGACCTTTCAGTTGTTCTAGCTTACTTTACAACTATAGATTTAATCTGCCCTAAATGTTGACAGGGAATCTTAATAGAGTCAAGAAACACAAGGAATATTTACTAATATGTACTTTAATTAACAAACACTTGTTACGAAAACACATGCTAGGTTAACTGACATTACTGACATAAGTGACATCAAACAACATATGATAAACGTCAAGTGCAAGGAAACTACTCTATGAACGAAGCTAGGCACAATAAGGGTTTGGCACTTTAAATATATTCCAACACTAAAATTAGATTATTAATTCTCATTATCACGCATCAAACTCTGAACAAAAATAAAAAAAACATCCCTCCGATCAACGATTGCGCGGATAGCAAGTCCAGTTATGTGGTCCAAGACGACGCGACGTGCACAAAGATACTAATAACATGGGATGGAGTTACCGCGCTAAATCGGTACGAGCGTGAATTCGGAACTTTCCGTGACTTTTCGATTGATGATTTACCCTCGACATGAGTTTTTAGAGCACTATTTACGACTTATTCCAACTCGAAATAATTTAACACATGGTAATGAGTTAAAATAATGCACGTCTGGGTCAAAACGGCACTTTAAAATCAGTTAGTAAGTTTTCCCAATCCAAAAACTGAGTTCAGGTAACTCATAAAATGGTTACAAAATGAAGGATTGTGGTAATCCCAAATGTGTTTAAAATGTTGATATTTGTGTGTTGAGGCGAACCACAAGAAGCTGAGTTATTGTAGCGTTTTTAAATGAGTTGTAATAATTCGTAGGCTCAGTTTGAATAACATAGAAACGTGCGTTAAAGTAGCTCTAATTCTGCAACCCACGACATCGGTAAATCCATTTTTGTCAGTGTTAAAACGTTATAAGTAGTTGTCCAAAAATGAACCAAGCTAAAGCCAAGGCAATTATAGAAATGTATTCCAACATTCCAGGGTGCAATTAATGGAACACGAACCCTCGTTCACTCTGCCACAAAGCTCTTCTACAGTATTTGGTCGGCCTCTAACAATATTCATATAAATATATCTAAATATCATCGATTATAAAAACTAACTTTACAAGAAATATAGGTAATCTGGTTCACAACTCGACTATGACAGATAATCAGAAGGTCGAAGAGAAAGCAAATGCCTGGTCTTTGCTACCTGATCATTGTATTCAATACTGAACATAGAATTCCATTAAACATTAAATATTTTTGGGCATTTGTTAACTCCCTAAAAAAAATCAAGGAATTCCAACAACTATGGAGTATAGTGGCGTGACATAGAATACACCTGATTCAATCGTAGAAGCCTTTGCCCAACCCTTTGAATCATGCTACACTGATCACCCGAATAACCAAATATTTTCAAGGGACCTTAAATGCTCGGATGTTACACCTACGCTATATGATTTCAACGATAAGAGATTTTAACAAAAACGAACCCTGTGGATGTAAACAAGAGTTCGGGATCGGATGGCTTCCCTACTGTCTTTGTGAAGGGGTGGATATGTATTTTCTTCCAAAAGTCCTTCGATTCTGCTTATTCCAACTTAATTAATTGGATTGGGCCAGTTTAAGCACTCATTATCCTTAATAATTCAATTAAATATTAAAAGTTCACTGGCCCGGCCGTTTTGTGCCATAGTAGGTGCCGTAGATCGATTTTATCAACGTATTTGTTCGCGCGCCACTTCTCGGGTGAGATTTCTACGCGTGCCAGGTGATCTGACGTCAGAGAGAGGAAACGAAACTGTCGTTCGCGGTTGGTACTAGCCCTTTTAAACGTAGTATTCCCTTGAAGCCAGGCTTAAATGGCGTGAGAAATCACATTGGTAAATAAAAGGCATCATGTGTGTCGCAGACTTTTCTGGATTAATTTTTACCAAGTGGTGAAGCGTTACACCCATTGAAGGATTTGTTTCCTGACCAAATCAAGGAAGAAACCAGTCTAACAGGTAAAATAGTGATGCAGTTCGATTGTGGCGTGGTTTTGACCGCCACCATTTTGTTTATTTGTAACGATGACGTTGGACGCCATTGTAACGTTATTGATAATCATTCAAATGATGTTGAGTTGCCTCGGCCAAAAAGACCTTTTTTTTTGTTGTTAGGTGTGGGTTTGTCTTATTATCTGACAAATTTTTTTAGGGCGCCATCCTACCAGAAATAATACAAAATCTTAAAAACACTTAGTAGTTTATTAAACTATACTTGTATAATGATGGTTGTTGAGATTGGTTTCTGAGGAAACAGTTTACAGTATAAAAAGGTGAAAATTAAAGTGAAAATATAGCAATGGTCTGCTGGTCTTTACAAAGTTGTCCTTCTGACTGACAAATACTTAGCTGTGCATTGTCTTCCATGAGGTGTGTCCAAGATTCAGTCCTCTTCACCTGTAAGTTGTCTCGATGAGGTGTTTGGTGTTCCATGCATATACTTCAGCAACGGAGAAGGTGTTCCATGCATAGACTTCAGCAATGGAGAAGGTGTTCCATGCATAGACTTCAGCAATGGAGACGATGAGGAAGACGTCAGGACTTGATTAGACTTGAATTCTTGTGACATCGATTGATAGGAGTAATGACATCTGATGAGCTTGTCAGTTTGTCAGCCTCAGGTTTGCTGGTTTACATGTAATGTTAAAAAAGTGGCATAAGACCAGCGAGTATTATTGCAATAAAGGTTTGAAAATGAATACTTATTGTAAACAGTACCAGTTGTAACTTAAATTTCTATACTATAGTCACAGGATGTTTTTACTCCCTGTTACTCAAGTGAATATGCATAAAGTTTTAAATTAAGAAATAAATAACCATGTTTAATTACATAAGGTCAAAAACAAATTTTCTTTCGTGTTTAAGTAGTACGAAAAACAAATGATTTGATTGACTTAAAATGTATCTAAGTTTTAAGTTAATCCAAAAGAAGCATATATTGTGCCAACAAGATAAAAATTAAGCAATTAATATACAAAATGTACAAATATTTAAACTAGTAGAAAATGTTGCACTTAAAAGCATCTAGAACTTTTGTGCAGATTCGATTATGCATAACGAGCAAAAAGGCAATCGTTTGCTAGATAAATATGGTTTAACGAGCGTTAGGCATTCGTTACCACATGATATTGGCGTACCAGACTAATGTCTTAATTATGGCACCCAAGGTAAGATACGAACAAGATAAGTTCAAGATACGGTACAAGAGAAATTGTATATACAGTGTGACTTAAGATACTATCCCTCCAGTACAAGCATGTCACGCTAATTGAGTGAGAAGTTTAAGGAAAAATAAATGTTAAACTAGAATTGATTTCTGACAGATATCAGAGCGAAATTGGGTGAGTTTTTCAACAAATTCAATTAAGGTTTCAGCTTTGAAACAAAAGAAAAACTCACCTGCTTTCCTCGATATCAGCTTCCTTGGATATTCTGTCAGTCACCAGTTCTGTAGAGCCTGGATCTGTCGGTTTCCTTGTAAATGGTCCAGCCAGGTTTTCCCTATATCTGGTTCTCACCAATGTTTATCAAGAACTTAAATAAACCACCAACTGGCCAACGATATTTGCTAAAACATAAAAGAACGACAGAGAGACCCGAAAAACAAAGTTAAATTGAGAGTTTAGATATTAATTGATGAAGAAAAACACACAAAACCATGACCTGTCGATTAACTTAAAAGATATTTAAATTGAATGCAAAATTATTAAAATATTGATTGAAATCCACACATACTGAAGAAATAATATAATTACTGCCTTCTGTCTGCTAAGATGATGCTTTTAGATTTTTAAAAACATTATACTTTACAAGGATAAATGAGATGAATGAAGATTAATAATTTGTGACGCCATGATGGTCGGCATGTCTTTATTTTGTTTAAAACATAAGAATGTGGAATTTAATTCGTGTAAAAATAGCTTAAAAGGTCATGCTTACTAGAAAGTAATATTTATGGTTCGATTACATACTTATTTATTAGATAAAATATAAATTTAGTGAAACAGAAGCTTAGCGTGACATACCTGTATCAGGATAAAACCGAAAGTGAGGTCAAAAATTCACTTCTCTGAGTCGAGCCTTTACGCATCCCCGGAGACAATATGAACTAAATTAAATGTAAGAAATCGATAATCTATATTAAAGAATAACCTAGAAATCTATATTATAGAACGGCAAATTTACAGTTCGTCTAAAAAATCGATATTCTGCAGTATGCAGAGTTATCCATAGATGGCAGCGCCAATACCTAAAGATACTTTAAAATCCAGTGTAACGAAATAACTACTTTTATTTCGTTACATATTTCAGGATTTTTAGTTTTTCATTTCGGATTTTTACTTTTAACTTTCAATTTTTTCTTTATTTCTTTTAACAAGGTTCCTTTTCAACAAGTTTTTTATTTGTGTCCATTTTTATCCATCAAGTTTTTTATTTTGCCTTTTCTTTATCAAATTTTCCCTGACTTTTATTCTAATTTATCCTCCTTTACATTTATTTCATGTTATTCTATTGCCTCTCATTTTATATTATCCTATTCTGTCTAAATCTATTTTATTCTACCTTATTTCATTTAATTCCACTCTATTTTTATTAAAACATTAAAATCCACAAATTCCCTTTTACGACAAGCAAATCTCGTTTGTATCCTTGTGTGGACGCCTGATTCACGTAGTTGCAGCGTACCCCGGTGGACTGTTGGCAGTGGACGGTGGGCGTGGAGTTCCTTGGTGTGAAGCCGATTTTATGGCAGCCACGGCGCCACGGCTATTCTATTGTGCACCAGTTGCCGACCAGCAACTAGGAGCATCACTGGAGAGGCTGCAAAGTGTTTGGATCCGAGGGAGCTTAGTTAAAAGATGAGTAAATTTTTATATTTGTTTATTGTGGATTTATTATCTAATTGGAATTAACCGTGGATTTAATTAATAATTTTGATGAACAATTTATTATTTATTATTTTTTGAACCTTAATCCTGAATGAAACCCTAACGTGCAAAAGGAAATCTCTTCTTAAAATCAGTGCCGTCCCACATTTATTTGATGTAAAGTTTACATATTATTAATTGTTTTCATTATTAAGACTAAATCTGTAAAACGAAAGCTACATTTTAAGTGTAGGCCTTAACTACAATTGTCATCTGTAACTTGGAATTGCAATGCTTAATGTAATATTTTCTGCCTTCCCCTAGTAAGGTTAATAAATAAGTATTATTAAAACATAATCTGTACTCTTGTTTTATTGCATTCTCTTTCTTTCTCTAATTAGGAAAATTTCCATTCATTAATACCCTTTTGATCAATTGGTTTATCAAAAAGGTTATTATTTTATTAGCATTTTGGTTTAAAACTAATTTTTTTTTGTTTCAAAAATTTATCTTTTATTGACCCCTTTAGTCTTTAATCTCTTTCTATATTCTGACAGTCCCTTTGACTGTCTGGTGCCCAACATTTTCTGGAGAATCGTAAATAATACTATCAAATCGCGAATCACGACCCTGCTCTAAAACCGACACGACTATACCTGAGGAGCCTCGGCTTAATCACTTGAGCAATGAAAAGATACTTATTATTATTATTATTTCACAATTGAATCTTCTCCTCTTTTATCACCTTCTTTTTTTTCTTTTATTATTTTTATTTTTATTTTTTTATTGTTACAAGTCTGGTCGCCATCATACTTGTGTCATGCAAATGGCCTAGAAATGGCCCAGAACACAAGTTTCATCGGTATAAACATAGATTCACATATAGGAATTCACCGTATAGTACTAGAATACAACCAGTTGGATTGGACAGTCTCAAGAGTCGACGAAAGAATGCCATGGTACTCTTTTTGCATAAAATTGTTAATGGTAAAGTGGACTGTACACAGTTATTTTACAGTACTGATTTTCGCGTCTCACAGAGACTTACCTGTCAGTAGACAGCTCTTTCAGGAACCACCTCACCGAACTAATTATGGGTTTCAAGGCTGTGTATGTATATTAGTGAAAAATTATTACTCCAATTTCTTGAACTATAGCCTATTTTATTACCTAGTTATTCAAAACTCTTAAGAAAAACATTTTAAAATTTTGATGACTTGTTTTTCTGTCGCATTTTCCCTTTTTTTTTGTTGTTTTTTATGTATAAGATTTTTAATTGTTTACTTTTCTTTTTATTGTTTTAAACTTATTATTATTTTACAATTTGTATTAAGATTTCTCTCTCGAGTATTGTGTAAATAAATAAATACTTTCGACAATAGATTGACTCAATAAAACGAAATATCGTTGCCTCGCGCTGGCCATTAAATGGCTCAAAACGGCCAAACCATCGTCCTGAAAACCTACCTGACATTCAAAAACTCGGTGATAACTGTAACAACACCATGTAAAAAAATTTACCGGAGAAAAGTGTGTAAAAAGTAGTTCCTTATTGTTATGTAGAGGGGCAAATTCAATAAAGAAATAAATAATAAAGTTAATTACTCGTTTATAACTGATAGAATTCTGTATCCTTCAAGTTCATGGCATGCGAAAACAACTTCCATATTTTCTATATCCAAATTATCAGTGGGATTTTGATTAAAACTTGGGTGTTTATTATCAAGTTGAAGTGAGGCCGAATCTAAATTCCTAAAATCAAGAATATTTCATGTAACTACTACTTAACAGTTTAAAATTCTGAGATTCAAAAAACGTGCCTTTTGATTAGCATTCCTAAAAGCCGTATTACAGTCACGCAACTAATTGCAGCAATAAATGGCAAGGTCAAAGTATTGCATGAAAGAAAGTTGCACAATGTAAAACAGCGTGCAAGTCCATGCAACTTTTTTTTAATTGCAACAAACCTTCTAACCTCAAACTTGGTATTGTTATTGTTTTATTTTGTGATTTTCTGGTGTTTGTGAAATATTTTTTGTTTGAAATGAAATAAATAAACAAAATAAATAAATTAAAGCGGAGAAAAGTACTCGCTGCATCATTATACACCATTAATACTGTTGGTAACACAAAAGTAACTACTTTTCCCCAGACTTGCACGAGCAATGCAATAAATATCGCGCCAGACCGATAAAATTTTCGTGCAACTAAGTTGCACCAAGGGATTACCTGAGCTTCGACTGCGCATGCCTTTGGGCAATTCTTATTGCGTCTTGCATGGACTTGCATCGAGTTGCGTGACTGTAATACGGCTTTAACGTTGCAATAACACTGGATGGAACAGTTCTAAAAATGTTTCAATAATCAGATTACTGTCTATCGAAAATAGTAGTCTATAACTATATAACTATTTGATTTTGGTATTTAATGTTCAAAGCGCAAGCAGCAAGAATAGAAGGTATTTCGTACTAGAGGTGTGTAGTTCGCGAACAAACTAGTTCAAAAGATCGAATCTGACAACTGAACTGAAAGATTCAATCAGTAATTCTTTAAAATAAATATTGAATCAACGCGAACTAAAGCCTTTTGTACTACACGCAAAACGCGAACGAGAGCGAATTGACCGTGAAGCAAATCCTGAACTACCCAGAGCTCGCAGACCGACCGATGGTGTCGGCTGTCGGACAGGTGAGGTGGACTGCTGCCTCACGTACAATACCTACTAATATTTTCTGTGCTCGCGGTTTGGGTCCGCGTAATAAGACTAAAGCCTAGTTTTCATAATCGCGAAAAGCGAAAAGCGGAAAGTTTTTCGTGACATATATCCGCAAATTTTAAACATGCATTTATTGCCAGTTACTGTTCTCAGAACAGCGAATTCGCTTTTTTTAAAGTGACTTTTGACAGGAAATATTTGACACTGATGACAGTTCACTGTTTAACTTTTTATGGCTTTTTTTGTTGTGTTTACTTTATGTTCAAGAAGAGTCGCCAAAATGCATTATCTTCAAACGAAAATAAGAAAAGGGTGTAAACTTGAAACTTGTGTCCTCAGTTTTTTGTATAAAGCAGTACAATACACCACATAATAAGGTGTTATATGCATTACACAGATTTTAAGTATAAAACTACTTACACACAAAACGTACTTACGTGTTCTATGATAATTCCCGTCCCTAGCATTCATCGCTTGAAATTTACAAAAAAATATTCAGTGCATCAGTGCAACAAATGCAAAATTTAACCTCAATCTTCTATTTATCAGCTTGTCAGGCGTTTGCACAAACAAACATGGAAGCCAGAATCCGCGCGAAATGCAGAAAAAAGTTAAATTATATTTAACTTTTATCTGTCACCGCAAGAAGTTAAAAATATTCGCAAAAATTTCCCGCCAAAAGGTGTTTAAATAAAATTAACCAATCGTAATAATTCCGCAAACCAAATATCCGCGATCCGCAGTTGTGAGGACTAGGCTTAAGTTCATATAGATGCGGATGCGAATCACGAATTGCGAACTTCGAATAATGCTCTGATTGATCAATTTCACGCGCGATCAAGGTTCTAGCTGAACTAATCTTCCTTGTTCTGTGGTCTCTAGAGAGGTTTGGGTGATGGCGTCGGCCCGCTGATTTTGCTGATCAGGTTGAGGGTTGAGGTAAAGTTCTGTTTTCTTCCATTCAATGTTATTAAAAAGGGATAGCAAGATGAAGATGCACATGGCGGGAATTTACTTTTGGAATCAAATGAATAGATGAATAGGAAAGGATTTCTATCAAGGATGTCGTGTTTGTGTCAGTTGTCAACTTTACTGATTTGTTTCGGGGAAAACCCGACTTTGTTATTGTTGATTTATTGATATTGTATTATTTCTGTTATTGCGATTGCGTGTTTTGAACGTTTATTTAGTCAATAGTAAAAATGGCTCCAAAAAGAAGTGATATATGGTTTCATTCATTTTGAGACATTAAAAGACAAATGCAACGCCAAGTGCTTGTATTGCAAACAAGTTTTGTCCATAAAAAATTGTTCAATGGGTAATTTAAATTGACATATGAAGACGAAACATCATACAGTTAGCATTTCTACAAGAGAGGTTAGTCAGTTTACGCAAGTTTCAGCGTCACAAAATACTAATGAATCTTTAGAAAGAACTAATAAAAAGGAAGCAGAGGAGTCAAAGGATGGAGTTGGAGACGCCAATTTTGCAAGTGCAAGTACTAATAGTATAAGTGGAAATGGCAGCTTTGTGGCTCCTAAACGAAGGAAGGAAAAAACGCAGTCTGATATAACGAACTTTGCATATTTTAACAAACCTCTCTCTATCGATAGCAAGAAGTAAAGAGATTAATCAGCAAATATTACGATGGATAGTAAAAGGTTTTCATGCATTTAGAATCGTAGAGGAGGTTAAATTTCAGACACTTTGTAAAATGCTATGTTCTAATTACAATATTCCATCAAGAAAAACAATTAGCAACAATTTATTGCAACAGCTATGTGAATCAAAGCAAGAAACAATTGAAAAATAATTGAATCAAGTCGATTTTATTTGTATAACGACCGACAGCTGGACCTCTACAAATAATGACAGCTTTACTGCAATTACTGCCCACTATATTATCAAAGAACAATCGGAATTAAAACTAAAGTCATAGGTATCTCTTGGATTGTTTTGCGTATGAGGATAAACATACTGCACACAATTTGGCCATACTTTTGGCCAATAAATTTAAAGAGTAGAGTATCGAACAAAAAATGGTTTGTGTGGTTAGTGATAATGCAGCTAATATTTTTGCTGCTGTGGGCGAAGGTGGGTGGAAATCGCGCGGTTGTTTGGCCCATTCAATACATCTTTTGGTACAAAATAGCCTTAAAAAAATTGATGCAATTTCAGAAAAACTAAAAACAATTGCAGCGTTTTTTAAAAGAAGCTCTACGACACTAGCTAACTTAAAAAAATCACAGGTTCAAAAGGGATTGTCTGAACTTAAAATTAGACAGGATGTACGAACACGTTGGAATTCTACTCTTGACATGGTGGATCGGACATGTAAAATTAAAGACCCCATTATTTCAACTTTAGCATTAGAATGTTCAAATTTAAATAACTTAACTGGCAGTGAATGGTCAGTATTAGAACAGGTGGTAGATGTCTTGTAGATATTTAAAGACATTAGAGACGAAATCAGCGCTGAGAAAAACGTAACCTCGTCAAAAATATTTGTTTTTGCTCATGCAATTTATTATCATCCTAAAGGTTTGTTAAACAAATCAAATTTGGAAAATGAATTAAAGACAGTTGTGACAGATATGCTTAACCAGTTCTACACTTGTTTAGGGGATATTGAAACCATTGATATTTTAGCAGAGTCGATCATGTGCTAACCATGTTAATAATAAATCAGTAGTAATAATTGGAGAGTTCACCATCATAGGACCCTCCAATGTTAATTTTCGGAGGGATTTTTGACCTACGCTGATTCTTCAAACAAAGCTATAGGAGTTCTGGCATCAAAACTCATAAGAAATAACATGGGACCTAAAACCTGCATTTTTATCGCCATTTTAGGGCGTGGTCACTTGGTCCGGCGCAAGCCCTAGACCCGCGGCGGAGGAAGCCTCCACAACAGGCGTTGAGCGCGCATGATGATCGAAGGCGATACCGCGAGACCCTATGCATAATTCGCGAGGCTAGCTCAGGCAGGTCAGCGACCCCGAGCGGTGGTCACCCGATGGTTACCCGATGATCGCCCGAGGGTATCCGATGTCGGTAATATAGGACCCGTCCTAACCTGAGTGGCGCCCCCTGGTATTATCAGCCCTCATTATTTCAAGATTCTAACCCAACTTTATGACCCATGGTCACGTGTTATTACATTTATAGTGGAGGAGAGATGACGTAGCACGTTCTCAATAGTACCCAAACCCAAGTACCTAACCTGAACATCTATCTAAATAATCAATATTGAACAACATAATGAATAAATAATAACAGAAAAAAAGTTTTTGTCCTCGGTGGGATTTGAACCATAATCCTCTGGGGCCGAACCTCAAAGCCTTGCAAAATACGCTACGAGAGCATATAGATTAAAACTGCTAAACAATGTTTGACAACGTGAAACCACGGGGCACATCTGATTAGATTGCTGGAACAAAAGGTCCTTAAGTGGAGTTATGGAGGTGTTTTCTAATGTACAAAATTAGGGTAAACCAGGCTGGACCCTCCAATGTTAATTTTCGGAGGGATTTTTATGGCTCATATCTCCGGAACCAATGGGCCTAGGATATTACGCATGCGTAGTTGGGGTCTATGAAATGGGTTCTTGCGCATGACCCGAAAATGACACCTGTCACCTGTCAATTAAGAACCGTCACCTGTCAGATGTCACCTGTCAAACGTCAAAATCGACAGCTGATGTATGTCACGTGTTAAGGGTGACGTCATGAGTCGTTTAAAAAAAGAACCGGGTTGATCGGGTCAATAGGACCAAAGTTGATATAGCTAATGCCCTAACGGCAGGGGGGTGAAAGATTGCAAATACATGTCGCGTGTTTAGGGTGACATCATGAGTCGTTTAAAAAGAAGAACGGGGTTGATCGGGCCAATAGGGCCAAAGTTGATATAGCTAATGCCCTAACGGCAGGAGGGTGAAAGATTGCAAATACATATCGCGTGTTTAGGGTGACGTCATGAGTCGTTTACAAAATGTCGACCCGAGTAAAGTTGTTTTATACCAAATAAAAGACTAGTTATACTTTAATATATTTATTGATTTTAGCTGTTCTTGTTGCGTTTTTAATAAACATGCTTTGTTTTTAAATCATAGTTTCATTTATTACAAAAAGATTCAAGTATATTAATCTTTAAAGCAAACACAATTTATCTTATATAAATTCTCAATGTGTTTAGAGAATAAATCTATAAGACTTTCATCCCAACAAAACAAGTATTGCTCATTTTCTTCAAATGTTAAACATCGGCTGCCGAAGTATGTATGGAAACGCAAATTGTAGTTTTCAATTATAATAGTAGTTTCAGGCCAGTATTCATGAACACCGCTGTAGGTAGTTATAAACTCCTCAAAATCATAATTGGAAAAATATAGCTCTCCTTCAGCAATCTCAACAATAACTCGCTCGTCTGCAGTAGAAAATGTTACTGTAACGTCATCCCCAACTTCATATCTGATTTGAACACTCATCTTGAATATTAAGTCTTGACAGTAACTTAACCAAAGATTTTCGGTCTTCGTAAAGCTTTATACGTTTCTTCAGCGCACGAATATTACTTAAATGATCTTTGATCTTCTCTTCAACTACCTTCGTCATAGGTTCGAGAACAACTGACAGTTTCGAAACAGAGCCTAATTCTAAATAGATCCGTTGTGAACGGACTTTGTTCAACAGACCCTGTTTAACGGACCCTGTTCAACGGACCCTGTTCAACAGACCCTGTTCAACGGACCCTGTTCAACGGACCCTGTTCAACGGACCCTGTTCAACGGACCCTGTTCAACAGACCCTGTTCAACGGACCCTGTTCAACGGACCCTGTTCAACGGACCCTGTTCAACGGACCCTGTTCAACAGACCCTGTTCAACGGACCCTGTTCAACGGACCCTGTTCAACGGACCCTGTTTAACGGACCCTGTTTAACAGACCCTGTTTAACAGACCCTGTTGACCTCTCTGTTACAGAACACAACCCCGATAAAGAAACAAAAACGTTTGAGCTACGTGGGAAATAAATAAAAGCTGGTTTGTTGAAAAATTTAAATATTTATTAAGGTAAAAGACTATAAATATATCGATACAACACTTTGGCATTTCTAATACTACAAACATGAATATCTAAAATGTGATATTTACAACCATCAACTCTCTCTCCCTTCTCTAATTTTGGTACATCAATGCTGTCTTCTAGGTTTATAATATATGGCGTCCTGCAGTTTAATTCCGAAAATGTTTTAACTAAAAATTCCTCTTTAACACGTCCTTTAACGTAAATAATGTCTGCGTCTATCAGATTGTTGGATATGATATTATGTAGTTCCTTGTAATCGGTATCACCATAATTATAAAGGATACCATGATGATTTCCAAATATATATTTGACTTGTTTCTTGCAAGCCTTACTTAAGGTGTCGAATGGTTTAACTGGTTTAAAAAAGTAACTTTTCATACTATTCCCATCGTAAATAGCCAATTCTTTGGCGCAAAATTCAGGTATGTTAAATCCTTGAATATCGACTACAACGAACTTCATTGTCTGAAAACTCAAATCAAACTGATTACATAAGGTCTCTTACTTGTCCAGTTAAAGCTTGATACTCGAGAATACGATCGTGAACAATGATACAGAAGGCACGCGCATTATTCGAAAAGTTTTCAGAACTTTGAAATTCTAACTTGACATCAACTGTTGCACTCTTGATGCTCTCGTTTTGTTTAGAACAATCAATTACAAAAAGAGTCCTTTTGGCAAACGCCGCAAAATCCATTAGTGGTTCACTAGTCGGCTTGCCTAGATATGATTTTTGAAATTCCGTGTACATCCTGTAAGCTTCCGTAAACTGTCTATTGTTAAAGTTTAAGTTTAACGATTCATATGGATACACTTCGGAATTTAGAAACAATTTAACATCTGTGATATTCAAATTATCTAAATATGTACAGTCGGACTGAAAATTATCCTTACGATTGTCCATAAAAAATACAATGACATATCGAGCACGTTCAGACATTGTTTTAACGGTCCAAATATCTTTCTTAGTTGTTTTTAATGCGGGTAATTCGTGTATTTCCCAATTTCGAAAAGGGATAAAAATCGGTTTATTTTCAGCAATGTCATCTAAAAGTCTCAATTTTATTGCGTCGCTCGGATATATGTGTCTAACTTTCAACTCGATAGACTTTAAAGTTATGGCAGCCTTTTTATCGCCATTAGCAGTAACATTTCTATAGCAGTTATCATCATGTCGAGCACGTACAAGCTTAATTTTTTGTTTTCCCATAATTACATTCTTATAATCAGCAAAAACACCTAGCAAGAAAGAGAGAGGAATACGTATATTAAACTCGTTTGTAGTGCCCTCTAACGTTTTTAGTACACCACTGGGCCAATTCCATCCTGCAATCTCTAAAGCACGACTTTCTTGGTCATTTAAACATAGCAAACTTTTAACCGTACTAACGATACCAGGATTTCTAATTTTTTCAATCTCCTTGCCATTGACTTCATAAGATATGGACTCGAAAAGGAATGGCACCAGCATTATTTGTTAAAGAACAATGCCGGTTTTTCCAGCAGTTGTTTCTTCCTTAAATTCACCCTCAATGTAGAGTTGGGCTTCGCTCATATCCAAAATACATCATGTTGATTGATGACAATCTCAATTACGTCATTGTTGTTGAAAGAAGTGGTAAACGGATGGTATGTATGCCATTCTTCTCGAATGATTGACTCATCACTATGTATTCGATTAAAAACCTGAAGTTTTTCTGACATGATAGCCGTAGATAGTTTGGCGAGAATACAAATAAGTTATAGCTGAAAACTGAGTGATCTCTCAGGCTTTCGATGCTCGAATGACTCTGCTAATGAAGCACCACTGTTTAAATATTTTTTAAATACTAGAACCATTTCGCCTAAGTTCTAGTCTAATTACAACTTCTTCACCTCTAAAATTAACCGGCCTCGAATCTTGATCCAATAGGGTGAGGGAAATATTGTAAATGCTCGTTTCTCTTACCGGTAGAAAAATTAAATTTCTTGGCTCGATATTTATACTGAAGCCAGGATCGACTGTTGGAGAGAATTCGTATAAGGTATGTGAAGGATTATTTGTATAATACGAGCCGGAAATAATATTGCACTCTATGCGTATAGTAACAACTTGTATTATTTCTACAGGTAGATCTGATTCATGCACAACCCCTGCTGTTAGTTTACGTTGA